>MU396753.1:0-130137 GCA_022578855.1 Nemania serpens
TTACTATAAAATAAAAAATCTTTTATTTTAAATATATTTATTTTTTATTTAGCAATATTAGCTAAATTTATAGTTAGCTATATATAATATAGCGTTTTTTTTTTCTAATAAATAGACTTTATATATAAGTATAATTATACTTTTTATAACTTAGTTAACTGCTTTAAGAATTTTTTTTAGCAAATTACTTTAATATTAAACAACTTTTTATTTAATATAATTTGCTTAAGATTTTATATTTTTAATATTATATAAAATTTATAATTGCTAAAAAAAAAAGTATACTTTAGCTAATAATAATAATTTAAATAATATTTTAGCTAGTAATTTTGTTTTAAGCTATAAAATAATATAATTTAAATTATATAAAACTAATCTAGTGTTTTAAAAACCTTTTTAAATATTTAATTTAGTTATAAAAGCTTTATATACTAAATAAAATGCTATAAAAAATTATTCCTTTAAAATATATATAATATATACTTATGCTAAGTTATTAATTTTTTTTGCATATATATATTTTAACAAGCTAAAACAACTAATATTAAAAAGCTAAAAATAATATAATAAGTATAAAAGCATATAAAAAGTAATAATTTTATATTTTTTTGCATATAACTTAAATTTAGTAAAATAGTAGCTTTTATAGCTATTAAAAATTAATAAGCAGTAAATACCTTTTATATAACGTATAATATATTTATTAAAATGCTAAATTTAATTAAAACCTTATTTATTTATTGTTTAGCTATTTTTTGTTATTATAATAACTTAATTGGACAGTAATTTGCTATTTTTATACTATAAAAAAAGATAATATTTTTTTGCTAAAATAATATATAAAAAAATAGTATAACTATATATACTAATATTTTAAATAATAAATAATTATTTTTAATTGCTAGTATATATAAATTTTAGTTATTTATATTTATTAAAAGTTATAATAACTATTTTAGCGCTAACTTTTCCTATTATAAAGCCTATTTTATTAAAGTTATAAATATTTTTTTTAATAATTTTAAATTTTTTAATTATTAAATGTATAAGTATATACTATTTCTAATATATATTAAAATTTTTGCAAAAAACTTGCTAATAATTAATTTTTTAATAAAAATATATCTAAAGGTTAAATTATTATTATATAAAGTTTAAAGCCTAATTAATGCTAACTATAGTTACATTATATATATATAAAAAAGAATTAGCTATATTTTTAATACTATTTAACTAAAAAAAAATTAATTGTAAAACTAAGTTTATTATATAGTATATAATAGTTTACTTTTTAAATTTAGTTAATTTTTATTTGTTAAATATTATTATTAGGCATACTATATAATTACGCGTACAATTAGCCAATGTTTTAACAAAAACATTATATATTATAGTAATACATTAATTTAATAATTTTTTATCCTGCTATATAGCTTAAAATATAAGTTATATATTTAATTTATTCTAAGTTAAAAGCATTATTTATTATTATACAATAAAAAAAAATCTATAATATATATAAAAGTGCAAAATAATGCAAAACTTACTTATATATAAAACTTGCTTATATAGTATATTATATTACTTTTAGTATATATTAAAATTTTTGCAAAAAACTTACTAGTAATTAATTCTTTAATTAAAACGTATACAAAAAGTAAATTATTATTATATAAAATTTAAAGCCTAGTTAAAGCTAACTATAGTTATATTATATATATATAAAAAAGAATTAGCTATATTTTTAATACTATTTAACTAAGGTAAAAACGATTATAAAACTAGGTTTATTATATATTATATAATAGTTTGCTTTTTATATTTAGTTAATTTTTGTTTATTTATTAGTTTTTTTATAATTATAAAGTAACCGCTTTATCGATTACTTAATGTTATATAAAAAATATTATATATAATAATAGCATACTAAATAAAAAGTTTTAGGTTTTATTATATAGCTTGTAATATAAGCTATAAGTCTTTTTTTTTATATAATGCCGACATTATTAGTTGTTAAATTATTAATATTAAAAGATTGTATATATAAAAGTATAAAGAAGTAGCTAAGGTGTTTATATAGCCGAGGTACTTATATTATATATTAGTTTAACTTATTAAATAAGCAATTAGTTAGCTATAATTGCTATTTCTTTAAAATAAAAACATAATCTTTAATATTAAAATTAAATTCTTTTTATAACTTATTAGCCTATTATATTATTTAGTTTTAGGTTTATAAAAAGTAATTTTTAATAGTTTATATATATTTAGCTATTTTTTTTACTTAATTTTAAGCCTATTTCTATAAAGCTTTCTTTTTTATAAGTAGTTTTTGCAATTTTTTTTATGCGGTCTTATTTTCTTAATTAAAATAAAAAGGCATTAAGAATCCTATTTCGACTTTGTAAAAAAATAAGCCTATTAATTTATAAAATAGCAAAGCTTATATATAATTTATCGCTAGTATTTTTTCTAACTAGTTATTTTAGTAATAGTTTATATAAAGTCATAATTACTAATCGATATATTTGTTTATAATTTCGGCTTATTTTACTATTTTATAATAATTAGTAAATGCTAAAATATACTTTATGCTTATAAGTTTATATAACTTATTTATAAATAAAAATATAAATTAAAAACTTTTATTAGAAACTATAGTTATAAATAACTTAAAGACTTAAAAGGGTTTTTTATAATATATTTTAGATATATTTTTAGCTATAGCTTATATAATATAAGGTATAATTTATACTCGTTTATTTAACCGGTTAATTATTACTAATATATTATTATACTTATATTTATTTTTAGGCATTTATTTAAAATCTATAACTAAGTGCTACTATACCTAATTAGTAATAAAAAGCGGTTTTAGTTTGCTAGAGGTTTTATCTCTAGGTACTTTTACTAGTCGATAGTATATATAATTTGCAATATAGGTATTATAATCGTTTTATAATTTAGGCTACCAATATTGCTAGAATATTAAGGTCTAGGTTTTATATTTGCTAAAGTAAGCTATAGGTATATTATTATATACCTTTTTTATAATTTGTGTATAAAAATATAAAATATCTAGTATTACTAGCTTATTTTTATAAGTAATTAATTTGTTATTACAGATTTTTTAAAGATTATTCTTTTTGTTTTTATAAATTTTTTTATAATAAATCTTTATGCTAAGGTTTTTTTGGGTTTTTTTTAATATATACTTAATAAGTTTAAAGCTTAACATTTTTAGCAATTTTACTTTTAGCTTTAATTTCAAAATAGTAACTCTAGCAAGAATAAGTATACTTTTAAGCTAAGCTATAAAATTTTAAGTTGTTTAAAAAAGTATAAAGTATTTCTAAGCTTTCTTTTTTTACTATTAAATTATTAAGTTTTTTTATTTTTAAAACAAAAAGTCTACTACTACGTTTTCTTTTTTAAAGCAGTAAGTAATTAAAAAGTCGTACTTAAAAAATAATATTGCTTATTTAGCCTATCGTAAATTTAATTACTATGTCTTTTTAAAAAACTCTAAAGCTTAGTAATTAATAATTACTAAAAAAAGTTTTTTTTTTAACTAATTAACTCTAGTTTTTACTTTTTTAATCTTAGTGCTATAGTTAACATTTTTTTATTATAAATACTATAGTTAAATTCTATATTATATATTATTTTAAAATAAAAAGCTATAAAGTACTAAGTATTTCTATATAGCTATAATAATATTTTTATAACTACTTTGTTTAATATATTAGTTTTAACCTTTATAAAAAAGCTATAATTAAAATACTTTAATATAAAAGCTAATATTAGTATAACTTTTAGCTTTTTAAAAGCTTTTTTATATTTATTAATTTATTAAAAAAGTATATCTTTTTTAATAAAATAGTTTAAAAAGCTACTATTTAATTATACTTTTTTATAAATTTTTAATAAAAGTTATAAAACCTTAAAAATAATTAAACTTTTTTTTATAAAAGTTAAAGCTTTTTAACCTTATATAACGTTTACTTTGTTTAAGTTAACATAGATGTTATTAGTACTAATAATATAGCTTAAAAACTTAGTTTTAGTAATATAAAACTTAGACTTTTTAAAGTTAGCTTAAAGTTTAATATTATAAAGATAAGTTAGTACCTTTTTTATATATACTTAATGCTTTTTTAAGCTATTTGAGTAAATAAAGATATTGTTTATATAAATGCTATAAAAGTTGTTTAAGTAATTAAATAAAGTATTATTAATATACTTTTAAAATATAGCAGAACTATTAGCTAGTTTAAATAGTAATACATTATAATAGTATACTTTATAATAAGTATGGAAAATTATTAAGTTTTTATTTTTTTTATGTATTTATATATAATAAAATGCTTATTTAACATTAATTTTCGTATATATTTTTGCTTAAAATAAGTAAAATAATATCTCTTTTATTAGAAATAAAAAGTAGTAATCTTTTTTTAATAGTATGTTTAACTTTTAATAGTTTATATAGAAATAGAATCCTTTATATAGTTTTTTTATAAATAAGATAAATAAAGCAAAAAATGTATTATTTAGCTTAATAAATCTTTTATATAAATTTTTTACTAAGTATTCTTTAACTATTTTAAGCTTATTAAGTAATATCTTATATAAAAATAAGTAATTTAAGTTTTTAAAGGATTTATTAAAAGCAAAATTAATTTTATAGTTAACTTTTAGTCGATATAGTAATAAAATGTCTAAATTTATTTTACTAAACATGCAAAATAAGTTATAATACTTAGAAAATATAAGTTCTATAGCTTTTTTCTTTAGTTTTTTTTTCTTTTTATTAAAAAAGCTCTTAAGCTTAGTAGGATTATTAGCTTATTTTTTATTAATTATTTTGTCGATTTTATAAATAATAATAATCTAGACTTTTTTTTTATGCTTCTTTTTTCTTTTAAAATATATATTAAAAGCTATACTGCTAATAGTAACTATATTAAAGGTGCTAAAGTTAAAGCCGCATATAGTATCTATATTTATAGTTTGCTTTTTATACTAACTAAATTTATTATAACATAATTAGTAAAAGCTTTATCTATTAAATTTTTATTTTAATAAAATATTCTTTTTTTTCTTTTTACTTTTTCTTTTTATAATATTATTAAGCTATAGGTTTTAGTATAAGTAGCTTTTATATTTTTTCGTTTAAACTATATTATATTTTCTTTAGATCTTTTTTAATAAAACTTCTAATTAAAATATACCTTTTAATTATAATTATATTAAAAGATGCTGCTTTTTATTGCTTTTTTTGTCGTTATATTTTCTTGTTTAATTAAGTATTTTTTTGCTCTATGTTGCGCTAGTACTCTAAGTTTTAAAGCTAAGTACTTATATTATCTATATATATAAAGCGATTAAAACTATTTAAAAAAAGATTTGTTAAAAAGATTAATTAGTTGCGTTAACAATTTAATAAAATGTTATATTTTTAAAACTACAACTTTTCTAAAATAACGTTATACTATATATCTAGTATAAAAATAGAAATTTGCTAAAAGGTATAATTATTAATTATTAAATTAATTTATAAAGCTTTGCTAATATTTTAGTTACTTTTGCTATTATATTCTATAATAAGTTATAGTTAAAATATTATAATAAATTAAAGCTATAGTAAGTTTTTTATTTGTTTTATAAATTTTACGCTTATATATACATAAATACTCGCTTTTATATTACTAAAAGTATTACAAATTATTAAAAAAAAGTTTATTATTGCTTATTATATAAGTATATAGTAATAGTTTGCTACTTAAGTATTTATTTATAATATTTTTTTTTTTTACTTTTAAAACTTATACCTTAAATAGAAATTAATCTTTTTTAAAGTTATTTTTTTACTAATTTATATAAAAAAGAGCCCTTTTTACATATTTATTAATACATACTAATAAAGGGTTTCCTTATTAGTTCTATTAATCTTTATCTATAGATTAAATAAGGTAGAAACCTTAGGTTTCCACCATAGAGGCAGGCTTTACGAGCTACTTTTATTTAATCTATATTTTCTTTTACAGACTTAACTACTAGTATAAACTACAACCTCCTAGTGCACTATACTATTTATGCTTTATTATAATAGCTATAATATAAGCTTTATAATTATATACTATATTTACTTTCGTTAAATAGTTATATATAATATAACTAGGTTATTTATAATTAAAATACTTGCTTTTAGTAATTAGCTATTATATCTTTTTAAGGCTTAACTTAGGCGTTAATCTAGCTTAAAATATATTACTAGCTGCTGCTTTTAGTATAAAAGGTTATATAATAGTACTTGCAATAGCAGCATTTTTTATATTACCTTTAGTAAGAGCTTATATTTCTTTTGCCTTTTTAGCCTTTGCTTGCTTTTTATTCTTAATAGTTAAATAGTAAGCAATTTAAATATAATACTAAATATATTAGTTAAATGTAATACTATTCTTAAAATATTCTAAGATAGTTTTATTAGTAAGCTAGATTAATAGCTTATTTTTAAGCTCTTTTTTTTACTTATTTTTTATAAGTTATATCTTTTTAATAAGTTAAACAAATTAGTTTTTAAACTTAAAGAATTTATTTATTAATACCTTTTAAGCTTTTATATTTAGTGCTTAATAGTCCGCTTTAGCTTTATTTAAAGCATTAATATTATAGTACTATTTTTAAAAGTAAGCAAATAGTTACTTAGAAGTAGTAATTATATTAAAGTAAGTTTTATTTAGGTATAATTATAAATAGTTAGCGGCTTTGCTATTAAATCAGGATTTAATCTTAGTAAGCTTAACCTTATTACTTTTAAACTAGTTAGCATTTATAATTAATTAGTTTTTTATACCTTAAAATTAAACTTTAAATTTAACTTTGTTTTTTTTATTATTGTTATAAAAAGTATAAACTTAAACCTTTAATAACTTATAGCTTTTTTTTTTAGTATATTTTAACATATAAATTTAGTTTTATTATTTACTTAAAAAGTTTATAACTTATTAGTTTATTTTAATAACTTGCTTTTAAAATAAGTTGTATTTTTAAGTTATTATTTTTATCTTTATTAAAAAATAATCTATAACTACTTATTAGTCTAAAGTTATTTTAAGGTTAAAAACTTAGTTTATATTAGTTTTACTACTGCTATTATTACTAAATATAGCTTTTAAGGTATTAATTTTGCGCTAAAAAACTTTTAACCTAAGCTTATTATCGGAAATTTTGTATAATTTGGTATAATAAAACATTATACCTTACTAAATTAAGCTATCTAATTATACCTTTATTTTTTTTAATAAGTTATAAAAATTAAAAATTTATTATTAAAAAGCAATTAATATTATACTATAAACTTTTATTTCTATATAGTAAGTATTTAGATTATTATATAAATACTTAAACTTTTTACGGGTTATTAACTTATTAAAGTTAAGTAAAAATTTTTATACCTTTTTAGATATTATCTTAAATAAAAATATAAGTTAGTTTTCTTTTAAGTATAAAACGGCAAGCTTGTTAACTAAGTCTTTAGTAATAGCGTTAACGTTAACAATAGTTTCGCGGTATTACTTGTTAACAAAAGTTAAATTTTAAATTTAGTTATTAAAATTAACCGCTAGCTAAAAAAAGTTATATAAAGAGACCTTATTTTTACTAAGGTTTTTAAAAGTCTTAGTCTATAGTTAATTAAAACGCTATAAATATTAGTATAATAATAATTATCGCCTAGCTTTAAACAAAAATACCTTATCTAGGCAAAAAAAACCTTATGCTATATTATTTAAAGCAAAATATACCTATTTTTTAGCTTTAGCTTTTAATTAGGCCTATTTTTCTAAAGTATATACTATAGTACTAAAACTAAGACAGGCTAATTATTTTTAAGCAATTAATTATCAGGATTAATTTAATTTAATATTTTGTTAATAAGAATATATTTAAAAAAGCAGTTCTATATATCTTTATATTATAATACTTAAATTATCATAGTTTAACTTATCTAGAAAGCTAAACTTCGTAATAATTAGTTAATTTATATAAAATCTAAGTATAAAAAAAAGAAAAAAAAAACAATAACTAAAGTTTATAGAATTTCTAGTAAATATATATATTACTAATTACATTAAGTATTACTAAGTGCTAAAGTTATATAACTTATATAGTATACTAACTATATAATTGCGGCTATAACAATATTACTAATAAATATTATACTATAACTAATAAAAGAAATATTCTTTATATTAGTTTAAAGTGCTTAACTTATTTAAGCTTAAAATTACTTACTAAAAAACCTACTTTTTATAAACTTTTTCTATATATAAAAAAGGCTTTTTAGCTTATTTATATTAAGCCGGTTTTTATTTTAAGGTATACTAAATTTTTACTTAATTTTATTATAGCTTTTTATATTATCTAATTTAAATATAAATTATAGCAAAAGTAAAAATATAGAAAAGTACTTTTATATTATAATTATTTTTTTAATGGTTTATTAGCTACTTTAATTGCTATTTTAATTATTAATACTAATTTAAATTACTAAGTACTAACTTTAATTACTATTTTAATTAAAAAGTAATAATTAAAATAATAATTAAAATAATTAGTATTTATAGCTAATAATATAGCTAATAGTATAGCTAATAGTATAACTAGTAATATGTTATAAAGTGAAAAGGTATTTAAGTTAGGTATAATAGTTAACTTAAGACTAGTTTTATAGTAGGTAGTATATAAAACTAAAGCTTAAAAAAAGGAAAAATTTCTTTTAATACTTATATAAGTACAAAATATATTATATATATATAGCTAGATTCTTTAGTATACTAAAGTATAATAACTATTTTTTCTTTTAATTTAGGATATTTTTAGCCTAATAAATTAATTAGTATAAGTATTTTATATAGTTATATTAATAGAGTTAGTAGTTATAGTAGTAGTTGCTATATATAAGTTATATTATTTTAATTATAAGATATTTAAATACCTAAATTATATTTTTAGAGCTATAATTCTAACTTATGTTGTTATAAAATCGGCTGCATTATAAGCTCGTAAATAATTATAACTAGCTGCCCCGCCTTATAGGTCTTTTTTTTTTTTTTTTCTTTAAGCTTTTACAAATTTTTTCTTTAAAGTTTTTAACTTTTATTTCTTAAGCCGCCGTTTCTGCCGTATTACCCTTTCTTTTCTTTCTTTTTTTAATTATTATTTATATTATTTTTGCTGCCTTTTTTTAGTATGCTTTTTTGTACTTAAAAGCAAACGCAGAAAACAAAAAATCGCAAGTTTAAGCAATATAATAAAGCTATAATCGTTAAAAGTTCTTTTATATACTGCTTCTGCTTTAATAGGATTTATACTAGCTTTTAGCTATAAAAAAGCTAGCTTTTAATAATTAGTTATACTATAAAAAGCCTAAGGTCTTTTTTTTATAAAAACTGCTAAAGCAGTTATAATATTTATAAGCTTATATATATTATTTTTTAAGTTTTGTTTATATTTTACTACTAAGTAGTAAGCTACTTATAATAATATAGTTTAATATAACTTGTTTATAAGAGTTATTAGATTTTTTTACCTTTTTTTTTTTTTTTTGTTGTAAAAACTTAGGCAACTTAACCTTTTCTGTCGTTTTAAATACAGATAGGCTTTATATTTAAAAAACTATAAAGCCAATTTAAAAAAAACTTATTAAAGTATAATAGCGCTTATTAAAAGCTTTTTGCTATACCTTATCTTTATATTATGCTACTTTTGGGCTTATTAGCAAAGTTTTTGTAGTAAAAGTAAATATTCTTGCTGCTATTTTTTTTATAAATTAATTTTAATTAGCTAACCTAAAAAGCTATATTTAAATATTAACGCCTAGTTTTTTAGTATAAAACTTTAATTTAGCAAGCTATAGTACCTTTTTTAGCTAACGCTATAAATAATTTATTTTATTTCTATTTCTAATTTATCTTTAACTTATTTAAACTTTTAAATTATACTGCTTATATATATATAAAACTTTTCTTTATTTATAGTATCTTAATGCTAGTTTTTCTGCTTAATTATTAGCTATAACTTTATTTATAATTAAAGTTAAATAAATCTTTATTAAAGTTATTAATAATAAAAATAATAAAATAAATTGCAATATTTTTAATATAGCGTCTAAATTATATATAAAAAAAGATGCTTTAAAGTTTTTTTAAAAAATAAACTAAAAAGGTTTTGCATACGTAGCTTAAGTAGTAAAATATAAATTAACTTTTTTAAATCTAAAATTATAGGTTTAACTTCTACTATATAAGTAATTATAAGTTAGCGTTTTTATTATTTTTTATTTTTTAATTAATTAAGCCTTAAAGCACTTTTAGCTAGGTATTACTAGTTAAAAATATAGCTAATCTATAGCTTTTATAAATTAAAAGTTTTTTTAAATTTTTATAATATTTTAATTAATACTAGTAATTAAAGCTAGCAGTAAAAATGTTTTCTTAGTATTTTTTGCTTCTGTTTCTAACTATATAAAACCTTTAATTGCTAGCTTAATTTTTGTTCTTGCTTTTGCGTCGTTATTATCTTTTAAACTTCTTAATTATAATTAGAGCTATAATATTAATAGCTAGTACCTATTAGTTATATTTTATAAGCTAGCCCTTTTATTTAACTTTATAATATAGGTTGCGTTTATATATACATTTACTTACTATATCTTCGACTTTTTACTTTATATTTTTATTATTAAAAGCTAGTATAAATAAAAAGTCTGCAGCATTAATATCTTAAAGTTTTAAGCGTTAAACTAAAAAAACATTATAAAATTAGAAATATTATGCAAAAAAAGTAAAACAATAAGCTTAAAATTTTACTTTGCTAAATATACAAAAAGGTTTTATATATTTTAGTAATAACTTATAATATTTAAACCAAAAATTTCTAGTAAATAGAGCTACTATTTGTTTTACCTTAAAGGTTATTAGTTTATACCTATTGTTATAGTATTTTTAGTATATTTTAGTTATAATATACTATTGTTTTATTATTTTGTTTTAATAGCTTATAGTTTATTAATCCAATCTTATATAGCTAGTACCTCTTTTAAAGTAAAATTATTCTTAATAAATTAATGGAATTCTAGTATATAACTATATAAAGCTTTAAAAAATAACTTATTAGTAGTTTAATTAATTACTAAATTTATTATAAAAAAGGCTTAAAAAAGTAATTATAGCTAATTAGTTTATTCTTAATTAACAAAAGCTTTAAAATAACATTTAATAACTTAATTTATTTGTTTTATTTAACTATTAATTTAAAGGTAAAATATAACTAAATAGCGTTTTTTAATCTTAATATAATAGTAAAGTTCTAACTAAAATTAACTAGTAAATAGTTTATTTTAGTTAAATACTATTCCTTTTAAACTACTATATTTATATTTAATATTTTAATAAAATAAAACAGCTAATTTTGTAGCTATAAGTTCGTTAAAAATAAAAAATAGGTAAGTTAATTTAGTAAAACAGTTTATAATAACTAATATTAAGTTAACTAGTTAACCTTTATAAAAAGTTTTAAAAAATTCTGTTATAAAGTCTATAAATAGTTTTTCTATAGGTATAAAAAGTAATAAGAATATATTTAGTTTGCTATATTTTTAATAGTATTTTGTTTTAACTTTGAAGTAAATAGCATAGTTTTTTACGTATTTTTAAACATTAGTAGCAAAAGTTAACTAAAAAAACTTACGTTATAGGAATTTTTTTGTTTTAGTCTTTCTAAAGTAGCTTATATAGTAGTTATTATAATATAATTTAATAAGTTAAAAGTAAATAAACTTTTTTAAAAAAATGTAAGCTTTGCTGGTATATTTTAGAAAAACTCTTTTATAAGTTTATTATAGTTCTACTAATATTCCAGCTTAAATTTATTATATTAATTAATAATATTTAAAGTTTTTTTGTTAAATATTCTATATTAACTTCTAAAAAGTACTACTAATATTAAAGTCAAAAATATCTTTATTATAAATAGTTATTCTAGCTAAGTTATAACTAATTGCTTATATAAAGGTTTATTAAATTAAAGGTAATTAAATAGCATAGATTTTTTCTACTAATACGTATAAAAATTTGTTTTAAAATAATATCTATAATACCGCAATTTTGCGCTTAATTATAAGTAGCAGATTTATATTTTAAAATATTTCAATTATATAATTAAGGCGTCGCAAAAGAAAATTAGCCCTATTTTACTTTTCTGCCTTATACTTAATAATAAAGTTAAAAAAAGCTAAATAAATATACTAGCAAGCCTATTAACTATTTAACTTAAGTGTTTTTATAAATAACTATAAGTTGTTATAATTAGTTAATACTTTAATAGATAACTTGCTTCCTTATAGGTAATATTGCCAATATTTAAAGCAATTTATTATAGCAAGTATTTCTTAATTTAATATTTTATAATTTGATTCTGCTTTATTAAACTTCCAAAAGTAAAACAAAATAGGTCTTTATTACTTTTAATTATCTTTTTAAAATAAGTTTCCTATAAAAGCTACTTTAAAAACGTTAGTTTCTACTAATATTAGTTTTTTAAAGTTAAAATATATAAAAAAAATAGCTTTTCTAAATATATCTTTTAAAGTCTAAAATATATCTTTTCCTAATATATCTAAAAAGATTTAATTCTTTTTTATTCTATATATATTCTTTTTTAGGTATTAAGTTAGAAGTAATATAATATAGAAGTACTTTTTAATAAAACGGCAATAAAAGTTATAAAATCTTAAAAATCTTTATAGCTTTATATAGTACTTTAGTTTAAGCTATTTCTAAATAGTGTTTATTTGTTTAAAGTTTATTTTAATACTTTAATTAGATATTATATATTTTAAAAACTTTAGCTTTTTTTAATAAAACTAGTACTTAAATAATTTAACATATAAGTCTGCTTTTTATAGTTTTTTAATAACATTTTAAATATATTTTATATAAAACTTTTTATTTTTTAAAAAGATAAGCATATTGTTAAAATATATAATATAAAAAGTATTTAAAATATTATTAAGTACTTTTTATATATAGTTTTAAAAGGTAGCAAAGGTATTATATAAACTTATTAGTATTACTAAGAATTCGTAATAGCTATATCTAGTACAAAAAGCTATTTTTTATTTGTTTTTAGTTTAAATCTAAATTTAGTAGTATATATTTTTTAAATCAATTTTAAAAAAAACTTTAATATAAAACACTTTATTTAATAGCTCTAAAATAAAAGGGAGTATAAAGCAATTTTTTACTATAATTTTGTTAAATCTTTTATAGTTAATATAGAGTTTTAATAAGCTATTTTTCTTTAATATAAATAAGATTAGTATACCTATAGGACTTTTAGATTTTTAAATTTTCTTATTTTTTATTATTTTTATAAGCTATTTATATAGCTTAATTAATTTATTATAAGCTAGAAAATAAATAAAGTAGTAAGAAATTATTATATTAAATTTAAAATTAATAGCTAGATTTTTTTATTATAAATAAAAAAATATACTAGCATTATTAGTATTAAAAAATTTAAATAAGTTATAAAATTTAAATAAAATAGTAGCACTTTTAGATTATTTAAATTATATTTTAACTTTTTTTAGCTAAATAATTTTAAATAAAGTAATAATAGCTTAGCAATACTAGTAGTTTTAATATGCTTAAGCAAATTAATAAAATATTAACAATTTAAACTAATAAAGTCAAAAATAGAAATATTAATAATTTATTACTAAATTAAGAATAATTTTTTGCTTTTTTAAAATAGTTTAAAACAATAATAAAGAACTTCTTTTTAAGCAATTATTATAAGGAATAATAATATATATATGCTTAAAAGTCCAAATAGTTTTACAACTATTAGTAAAAATATAAAATACTTAATAAGCACTATAAATAAATAAACTAGTATAGCTAGCATTTTAAAAACCTAAAGTTTTAAAAAAAGCTTTTTATAATTTATAAAATAAAGCAAAAGTATAACTAATATAGTTACATTTAGCATAAGAATTAAAATTAGCATAAGTCTATAAAAAAGCTTTATTAAAGCTAAAACAAGTAATTATATATAAGGTATAAAAATAATATATAATTAAAACAAGCAGAAGGTATTTAAGCTTAAGTTTTATTATAACTTTTAAGCCTTTTTTTTGTTTTTTAAGCTAGACTTTTTATACCCTTTAAAGAAATTTTGCTTAAATATATAATAATTAGCGTTACTTTTAATCTATATTTCCTAAATCTTTTGCTTTTTAAACTTAAAAAATTTAAAATAGTTCTAGCTTATATATCTTTTTTGCTTATAATTATAATAAATAATATTGCAAAAGTAAAAATCTAAATTTAACTTATCTTTAAGCTTATTTTAAAATAAAAACTTAGACGCTTTATAGGCATTTTAAGCTTTTTAACAAAGAAATCTTAAAAGGGATTATAAACTTTATTTTTATTTAAAAAATCTTAAAAAGTATTTCCGATTTCGTTAATTTTAAATAAAAACATTTTTATAGAATTTTTGTTTACAATAATAAATATTATAATTTCTATTATATAAAGTATTTCTAGTAGCTGTTTAAAATAACGGTATTTTCTTTTTAAACTTAAAGGTACTTTAAGCTTATTTTAACATAAAATTAGTTTGCCGCTTATTAGCTTTCTATTTATTTATTATTAGTTTTTAATAACAAGTAATAATATTTACTATATTATATTAAATTATAAGCAAAAAATAATTAAAGTTTATAATTTAATTCTAAAATATTTTAAATAGTTTTTAATAAAATAGTATAGCTTTTTTATTATTAGGCTTTTTAGTCTTTTAATTTTTAATAGTAGCAAAATAATAACTAAATTTTTAAAAATATTAATAAAAACATTGTTTAGCTTTTTTTAATTAAATACTAATATTAGCTTTTAAGTAAGCAGATTAATAAGTTAAAGTATAAGTTTATAATAAAAACTTATTTTAATTAGTACGGTATTATTAAAACTTTAGTCTTAGTCTGCTAATAAAAAAGCTACAATATTTATTTTTATAGTCTTAGTCTATTTTGCTAACGGTATATAAAATTTTTTTAAAATTTTTGCCAAACTTTTAATTTAACAATTTAAATATAAACTTTAGTTTTATAACTTATTTGGCCTACTTATTATAAGTAAAATCTAACGTTAATAAAAGGTAATTAAATTTAATTAAACAATTTAGGTTACATTTTAAATTATATTCTAACTTTACTTTGTTATAATATTATTGTTATTTTAGTTAAAATTGCTAATTGTTTTAATTAGCAAAAAAATCTAAGTTAAAAAAGTTATCGTTATTAAAGCTTTTATAATATAGCTTTAAGTTTAGTTAAAGAGATTTTAAAAAGTCTAAAGACTTAAAGTTCTTAAAATTTCTTAGTTTTAACTTATACGGAAGCTTATTAGCTTTTCTTTTTAAATCCAATTATAAATTAATATTGCTATAAAAGTTATATAATTTTATAGTATATTAATCTCTTTTTAACTAAAGTTACTAATTAAAAGCTTAAGCTTTTGTAAAAGCTTTTTGCAAGCTTGTAATATCAGCAGGTATATTAAGCATAATTAACAAGGTATAAAAGTTATAAAGCTTAGTTAAGCCTTACAATTGCTTACTTTATAGAATAACTTTAGTATTATTTTGCAAGCGTTCCAAGTATATTTAATCTTTGTTTTTTCTTATAATTATCTTAACTTTATATAAAATTATCTTCTATAAACGTATTATAGGTAACCCCTTAGTAAAAGCTTTAAAATTGTTATAAAGTAAAAAGGTATTTAAATTAGGTATAACAGTTAACTTAGGATTAGTTTTATAATAGGTAGTATATAAAACTAAAGCTTAAAAAAAGGAAAAATTCCCTTTAATACTTATATAAGTACAAGATATATTATATATATATAGCTAGACCCTCTAGTATGCTAGGGTATAATATAGTATAACTAGTAGTATAACTAGTAATATAGCTTATATTAATGCTCTCTTTATTTTAGTAGGCTAGTATGGCTTATGTGGCTTATATGTGTGGCTTGCTGCATACTATGTAAGAAAGCAGTACTTTTTTACTACTTTGCCCCTGCTGTGATCAGCACTAAAATTGGGTGGTAAAGAGAGCAGCAATCAAAATAAGTGGATTTTGGCGCACCCTAGGATGGGGACCGGCCCGACGTAGGTAGGCTAGGGCTTCTAACCTCTGTCACCTTAACAGGGGTACTTCGTACGAAGGGAGCGGGCCTAGTATGTGAGAGCCATACTAGGCCCCTTAAATGTGTCCCCGACCTTCGTAGGCTGATATCAGTGGGTCTGCATACTCTAACTCACCCCTACCTCCACTGTCCTTTGGGACAAGTCCACTTATTTAACTACCACATGCAAAAGTCATGCTCTCCCTAATACAGCGATTGAACTACCTTTGTTCCTTTGTGCTTATTCAGTGAATAGAATCTAGGTACCTACAGTAACTGAAAAGCCTTCGATTTGAACGAAAGATACTTCGTACAGCCCTGCCAAGGAGCTACAATGTTCATCCTAGATACCTCAACTTACTACTTATCGGCATTATTTCAGTAGGTATTCCAAAAGAATTGCTTATGTAGGTACCTACCTATTCTCGACATAGCCCCAGGCGCCCAGCACGACGGAGACGACGACGAGCCATAGCATAAGTAGACCGAACACCTTCATCTCCAGGAAAATATTTATCTCGGCACGCTGTCTCGTAACACTTTGTACTGTCGCTGTCTTAGAGATGTGTAGTGTTAAGTGGTGGGAATAAGCGTTTATTTCCCGATGATCAGTCTTTCTGATTTTTTTGCTAGCAGTGAGGCACAAAACACTTTCGACAGATGCATCCATGATAGAGAATATTAGGGCAATAATTTAGGTATATTGATGTCAACCCACAACTCACAGATAGTAGCGGTGCACTCGAAGGAGATATTGGCAGTTGGGTCCATTCAGGTAGGTAATCATTCCGACCCGACAATCTTGTGGATAGTACCCTATCTTGCTCCCATGATTTTACCGAATTGCTGAAGCAGAATCCAACTTGTCCCAGTGAGGTACCTAGCAGAGCTACTCACTATGATCGCCTGCATACTATATACCCTTACTGTGAACCCCCCTCCCCTATTGGGTACTTGATTAGCATCAGGAAGCCCAGCCACGATATACGACATCGAAAGCCAACACACGAGTCTGGTGGTCGCATTTCCAATGCTGTGTTCCCAATTACTAGTGTCCCGACTTCGTTGGAGGTCGTGGTCGTTATTACACTACAATAGCCATGCTCTAAGGACAGAGTCAGTATCAGAGTACGAATATGGAATGTCGGCAACAACGATGATCTGACATTGTGTATCCATATCTTCCTATATGAAACCCGTAACGGTGGCGCTCTGGAGATCGGGTACCAATATTCTCCCGATAAAAATCAGTCGCTGCCCCCGCATTATCTTACCCTCTATCCTTTCCTACTACGCAACTTAAAGTGCACAGGTCGCGAAAACCCTTGCTTTCAATGTCGCATCAAGATTCTAGTCCTTTCCCAAGGCCTACATTGCAATGGGCCGTTTTACTTGGTCTGGAGACCAGGGGCGGCGAATCACGACCTAACGCCAATTCGACCCTCATCCAGAAAGGTTCAAATCTCTCCCACATAACCTCCGTCATACAACTTGGTCAGAAAGCATATGTGATCCAAGGGCGTTGCTATGTAAGACGCTTTGTTGCGTACTCAGTCTTTTGTGATGAGTCTGACTCAGCACTGATTCTCTGTTTAGTATAATAAAGTTCAGCTGACAGATTCCCTCCATTTGGCTACGCTCGCCTGTTTTGTCTTGTCGAGGACGACGAATCAGAAGGACAAGCTCGAAGAGGCATACCTCTCGTATAAGCAAGAAGATGACGTTTTCTGCGACGCTTTCCTGACCCATGTCTTACTTGTCTCTGATGCAACGAAAGTTGATGAGCCGGCTATGGACCTACTAGCATCGTGGGGTTGTCTGGCCGTATTTCTACTGCCTAGCACCGAGGACATCCCCCCGGGTCCGTATTTTTTCTCAGCTTGTGGCCTCTATCCTGCTTGGAGAATATTTCCCGATGATAAAGATGCTTTTATATTGAGCACAATTCCTACCCAGGATGATTCTCATACGTAAGTCAAATCAGGTACATGAAAGAAGCATCCGTCATTGGCGATTCTGATGGCTCTATCTAGCTATGAGAATTTGAATGCCACAGCATTTGGTGCGTCCTCTCTTTGCGTCGCTGTCCCATCCAGACTTAGGACCCCCAAATCAGATCGGTACCCCTTAGCTGGGATGCGGATCGCAATCAAGGACCTCTTCCATCTAAAAGGAGTTCACACGGGCTGCGGCAATCGTGCGTACCGTATGTTACACGGTATTTCAGGCACTTCTTCCTCTGCCGTTAGCTCCTTGCTCGATCTTGGCGCCATCATCGTTGGCAAGACCAAGACGGTCGAATTTGGTGGTAGCCAGGAAGTAATCGGCGACTGGTGTGATTACTTCTATCCCCTCAACTCGCGAGGTGATGGCTACATTGCTGGGACCGGCAGCAGCACAGGATCGGCTTCCAGCTTGGCGGCATACCCCTGGCTTGACATCGCATTGGGTACAGACGGTGAGACTAAAACCGGAAGCTTCCTCCAACGCTGCTATAACTAATCAATACGCTTGTTCCTCATCTAGCTGGGGGAAGCATACGAGATCCGGCGGTTGCCCACGGTATCTATGGTTTCCGACCCTCACACAATGGTCAACAAGTACTTGACGTAGTAATACCTTGCGGGTATATTCTCTATTCATAGTACTAAAAGAGATAGCGCGGCTAATATGAGCTAGTATTTTCCACGCACCGGGTTTCCTAGGCCGAAGTAGCAGCACAATGCTCAAGTTTGGCCAGCAATGGCTCCAAACTCCCCCAGCTGTAAGTCCATGCCCGGATACGCACAAATGATATTCACTGAGTTTCTACTAGAAGTTACAACCCAGACGAGTACTATGGGTGAAGGAGTACTCTTCTAGCCCCTTTTTTGGCTCCCAGGGAGCTAGGGAAATCGCTGAAGTATGGGTGTCCTCTCTAGCGGCATGGCTGAAGGCGGACAGACTAGATATATCCATTGAGGATACGTGGAGCGCCACGAAACCTAAGAGTGCCCCCAATGGCTTCTTTGAAACATTCAGTAAGGTTAGTCACCATCTACGTGGATCCGATACTTTCCCCCTCTTGTCTCGGTCTTGTTAATTAAGCCAGTTGTAGACTTTCATCGATATGATTTATAGCGAGTTCTGGAGCTACCTCTCGGACTTCCGAGAATCTTACAGGACTAAATTCGATGCGGATCCATATGTCTGTAAAATGACTCGATATTTATGGTGCGCTTGTGCCTCAAATCGCGATAGTTTCAGAGTCTAACATATTACTCCTACCTAGGAAGGAGGGGAGAGCAATGTCGGATGCACGAAAAAAAGAAGTTTTGAATGAAGTTACGATGCATAACGATTGGTTTCTTCGACATATCCTCGACAAAGACACAATTCTTGTCGTCCCTCGATACAAGACTGACTATCGAGACGAATACCTGCCGTGCGTTCCAAGTTCTCGTGACTATGATCCATGATTGATTTAGTACAGGGCCCCTGAGTTTCGGTCTTTTGACGGCTTTGACTCGAACCTTCACGCATCCCTCTCTGGAGTACCAAACATGATAGTCCCGAGTAGTCAATCCATTTTGAATGTTTCATATCAAAACACTCGAAATATCTAACTGCAGTTATAGTCGGTCAATACCCGTTTCACTCGGAGATTTCGGGCAAAGAAGAGTATCTCCCCGTCTCTCTGTCTATCTTCGCCCCAAAAGGTAGACTCAATACGCTCCCGTATGACATGGCCTGAGCTCTCGTGGCTGACTAGACCCAAAGGAACGGATATCGGCCTACTTTGCCTTGTGGACAACTACCTCAAAACAAATTCGCTCCCGACATCTGTTATGACGGGCCGTACCGCATTTGAGATCGCTTAAAACAGAAGAGTTCGAACGAGCCGGTAGCGTATAATTATCGGAACTTGTGAATCAACTTTTACGATCCTTAAGTTGTATGCTCAGGTTGGGAAGCTCAATTGAAAACGATGAATCGAGCCTCGACGCTCTTTCGCCAAGGAGCATGGGGGGGCGAATTTGTATCGTTGAATGCGGCATGTGGACACACTGGCGGGGCACGAGTCAGTACGTTTCAGTGTTGAGATTGCGAATGCTAAGGGTTTCAGGGGTTTGGTACGTGTAAGGTGGCTTCAATGCCTATAATAAAGATTGACGAATAAAAAGTCTGAGCTCATGGGATAAAATTGAAAACTGGAAAAAGGTTCTAACTCCTGGCATATCCATTTAGATTGGAATCGAAGTTTTTGATGAGGATGCATTCTTCGATAGCCATGCGGTTGAGATAATACCACCGCTGATCGCTATTGAATTTTATTAGATAATTCTCCCCTTGGTAATGGGCGTAGATTATGTCGTTCGCCAGTAGGTCTTCGTCGGTCAGAGTTCGAGCGTCCATGACGGCGAGCGGAGTGTCTTCCAAAGGCTGGATCAGGGGGCGCCAGATACTGCTTGCCAGGGTCAGCGATTGACAGGAATAACCTTCTTAGCGGCATAAAGTCAGGCCGACTCGCTTTATAAACCGTATTCTCGCATTTGTCAAGCCCTCAGCAGCTGCATCGAAGTAGAGTCGTAACCGGCTCATCGCCGCTTCTGGCGTCTGGTCTATTGACTTGGTGAGTGAGGATTATGTAATACCTCATAAGTTTGGCCGCGTACCTGTGTGTGCATTCCTCGCAGCCGGCCTCTTGTCATGCCACTCAACAGATTCACCGTCCGTCAAGCCATGTCTGACTTCACGCAGCTATTTCATCATTCCGTATATCAACTTTGGAGTATTTGATGGCGGCTAGTAAGAGTAATAACTCACTGCGTAGTCGAAACAGAGGACCCTCTCCGCCCCGAGATGCTCTTTTAGCGTAGACTCCATGAGTGACAGATAGTCGTTTTCAATCGTATCTTGGTCCCGTAATGTGTTCTTAGGCGGGAACTTCACGAATTCGAATCCGTGTATATCCAAGGAGAAGTTATCCTCTCTGCACCGTCCGTCACTAATTTGAATCTCGCGGGATTCATAAATCGAATTCGTCTTGGGTTGGTTGCGGGGAAGCGGTACCGTTAGGTTGAAGGGCTTCTCGGTATCCCATTTTGAGAGGGGTGCAATGAAGTTGATGATTCCAGTCGTCTTCTGGCATTGTTCCCAGTCCTGGTGTGCTCGGGCGATATCGGGGAACGTTTTGGGAGACGAGTTCTTGAATGCTACGTGATCTGGCACTAAATGGGTATGGGTATTGTAAGTCTAATGGCTCTCATTCTAGATCAAAAAGTTTCAGGAAAGGAGGAACCAAAGGTTCTTGCCTTCAGTTGGGTCCATTGCGTGATATAATAAATATTGATGCGATGTGGCTTCAAACAGGTGGCATTTCACAGTCAGGAAATTTAAGGTATAAAAGACGTAGACATGCATGGGTATCCTATAGACTATTTGTCTATTTTATATCGCTAAGTGCGGGGAATGATTACGGGGTAATACCGTCGTGAGTCGCCAGCCTTGTTGCCAACATTCTGACATCTTGCACGAGTATTATATCTTTCGTGGAGGATTCAGTGAGGGAAAAGATGTATTGAGTAGATAGAATAACGTGATTACGGAATACCCGAAGCCTATAAAAATACATGGCTTTACCTTTACCATGACAACCCGCTTAGAAAATCGGCTGACATCGTCCAACATCTAAATCAACCGCCCTCGAAGACTTGACAAACGCACGGGTAGTTGCCACAATTCGAACAACGACCGGGTCTCGCTCCCTTGTACCATACTTGCCCCTGGAATTTCTCTTCGATCAGTTTAGCAAGCGAGTTTTCTTGCTGCAGGGGCAGCAGGCCTCGTTCTAGGTGATTCCATTCTCGAGCAACGCTCTGAGTAGGTTTTTTTATAGCAGACGATCCGTCTGTCAGGACGGCAGCCGCAATGCAAGGGTATATGACGCGCCATGGTTGTTTCTTTTCAGATTCCGCTGACCGGGTTGAGGCTTCAGGGAGCGTGCGAGTTGAGGGAATCTCGGCCATAGCGACGTAGAAGGAATAATGCTCTGGAGGCCTATTTCACTGTCAGCACAGAGAGAATTCATTACCCTAGTGGACTTTAACCGGTGTCTTACTTGCAGGCCAAGTCGGTCGAAGTTAGGCTTCGAGACCAATATGTGGCAGTTACTGTCAGATTTAACTACTAGACCATTGAGCCAAAAGATATGGCCGCATTATGCGTTATTTGCTGTCTCTGTGTACTAGCATATATTTGACAGTTACACCCCCTTCCTCTATCCTTTCCTTTATCTTATGCTAGATACTCGTTGAGCCTCCAACCCCGCCCGTAATTCGGTGAGCCCGCGATTACCACGCTTCCCGGGGGCGCTGTATGATTCGTGCCCGCTTTGCAATTATCTACACCGGCTGACGTTGGATGAACAACGACTTCACTACCGATTGGTCATAGAGAATTTTTAGATAGCTCATGTGATGTGGTGGGCTGACCACGGACAATCGTAATAAGGAAACTCATAATCTACGATATGAAACCGAAGTATGTCATTGGCGGACAAGAAATTGCACGTCTGCAGCAGCCTCATTTCGGCTTCAGCGACTATGCAGATACTGTCTACATTGGAGAATTTCTGGCCAATGAAACAGGCCTGACTTGTAAGCCGGCAAAGGTGGTCTGTATGATTGCCAGAATTGTCCCGATGGTCCCAAACACAATCACAGCCCAGAATGTCCACCATTGCAGGGTGTTTCGTTTATCCCTCCAGAGTTGCGCGAAGCTCGTGGGCTCCTGGAGACGAAGCTGTTTACTCAAGAATAGCATCTTTGCCCCAAGGATGGGGAAATCGGACTGAATATTGTATATGCGCTTTGGCCGTTGCCGAAAACTTCTGAATCTCCAGTGACCGCGACATATTTCCTGTAGCAAAGGATCTCGCTGACCCAGTTCGATACCACTAAATGCATGAGCTTCGTTGAAACTCCGCTGGGACTTTAGGTTCTGTCCATAAATGACATAAAGCGAAAATAGAATTTCCCTCATCAGCTGCTTGAGCCTTTCTTCGTCTGAAATTCCATCGACTACACAGCTATTGGTATGAAGTCAGTAGTGGATTTAGTCAACAGATGGGCCATTTCTTCAACTACCTCTGGAGTATTGCGAATCCCCTATCGAGATCGCCTGCGTTTAGAAAGCATAGCGAAGCTTGTCTAAATAGAAATATTGTATTTGACTCACTGTCAAAGTCCAGATGAGCGCCAAGAGTGTCGGTCCAAATGATTTTCATCTTCAATGTACGTTGCATGACGTTGGCATTGAACTGGTTCGGGTCCAACAGAGCTTCTTCACTCACAGCTGATCTTCCCTCACCGTCTGTAAGAGGGAGGACGTCTCCGAATCCTGCTAAGAAAGTGCTTACTGGCCCATGAAAGCTGAGTCCTGTTGAAACGCTACCAAAGTAGCACCAAAATCTATGAGAGGTTGAAGCACAAACAGACTGTATCTTGAAATCTCTCCAGTCATAGTCTTCCGAGCTGCCGGGACTTGACGCATGGTAAAGACACGTCATGGCGCCAATGAGGCAAAATACAAAATACTGTGACAATGTGACTTCTTCGCTTTGCTCTTCTCGAACCAGCGAGCGGCTTCGAAGATACTGTGCTGCCGATTCCCATGTGAATTGTTCGGGGTTTAACAAGTGCTCCTGTAAGGCCAGCGCGGCATCCAAGTACCAGCATTCCATGCTTGTAGAAGCCACATTGAATGGCGCTATATCTCTGAAAAGGGATCGAAAACATTTCATTGTAGCAAATACATGCAAGACTTGGAAGTCAGCGTTGATGCTTGCTTCAGCATGTGTTCCGACGGTATTTCCGATGACCTCCTGAAAACGACTCTTATGCTCAGCGCAAATTCGAATATGAGGATCTGTATTACGTCACTTAATATAAGATTTGACATTATTTGACGAGCAGAGCGTGTGGAAACCGAACGCTAACATACCTATTCGGCATGTAGACAATGGCTGGGGCCTGCTCAACTCAATTGAAGGGTTCGGTGGTGCCATCATGAACTTGGTTCTAGGTTCCTCTGAAGATATGGGACCATGACTAGTCAATTCAGATGAACCTGCTAGCTAGAATTTTGTCGCGGATATAGGAGCCGTTACTGTACAGCATAGTAACGGCGTGTCGTTTTTACTGTGACAAATTTACCTACAAGATCAAGGGTAAGATGGGCTGCTTTTATAGACATCCTGAGCATACCACTCCTATACTGGTGCTCTTGGGCACCATTGACTTGCTTACCAAGTGACTTGGCATGCTCTGGACCCTTTTCTTGTCCTGTATGCCGTGACAGCAGTGATGGGCCCAGCGGTTGCCTTCAGAGCCTATGGCCTTCGCTAACTCCTTCTTTCTCCTTCCTTCTCTCTAATGTTGTAATTATCTAGATTAGAGTAGTGAAGTAGGGCGATTAGCAAGCCACCTAGTGGCTTGGCTAGAGAGTAGAACCAAGTCACAACTAGGGGGGCACGCCCTTGATTTCGCATTGGTTTCCTATATATTTAGCTATCCCCTTCGCTTTTGCATTATTAGCCCTCTTTTAGCCCTCTTTAGCCACGGTGGCCTTCGGCCACTCCTCGCGAATAGATTTCTTTCCCCCCGGCGAATACCTTCAATGTGATCTATTTGATTATTCTCTCAAATCTCTGTGATGTGCCTATGTAGGTCTCCAGAGTGTGGTAGACTGTAGTGCATATGGCATGCTCCGTTTTCACAGCCGCCCTGGTGGTGTGTAGGTATATAACCCCGCATGACCCAGTTCCTACCTAACCGGCATCTCTTGTGCTGACTCGCTGGAAAGCAGACCGTTCTCTACTCCGTCTTTATAAATGACCTGATCTGACGCAGTGCGAAGTGATACTGCCTTTTCTTGACTCGGTAAAGCTGACCTCTATGGAAGCAGTCATTGAAACATTTACCCGTTTACTTCGTCAACATAGTCCTCAGTCCTTGCAATTGCTGTGGGGAATCACTGCTAGAGAACACTTGTTTAGGCACCTTGCTCAATCGAACTCGTATTTCAAGGGTCAATTGACTTATTCAATTCGCATTGACGGGTCACTGAAGTCTCTTGATGGCTTCTTGGACCTAGTGAGAGCGTCGAACAACACTACAGCAGACGAAAGCTGCAATTGGGAGGCAATGGTATGGGGCACCTCTGCTCTGGTCCTGGCGGTAAGTAGTATTTATTGTCGGCCTGTCTGCTTCTATTGTAGCTAATGGTCTCGCAGCAATTATATCAGCGGAAAGCTGGACATGAGCAGATATTAGTTATGTACGAAGACCTCACCATTACAACCGCCCTTCCTTGGTTTTTACCACAAAACAACTCTCAGCAGTATAGTACCTTTGTGCTTCAGCTGTTTGCTGAGCTCGCGACCAGGCTATTACATCTTGCTTTGGCGTTGCAAAAACACCCACAAGGTAAGCAACTCAAACTAGTGCAAGTAGTCCGGGATAATTGAATTCTTATGATTCAAAGCACCTCAGCAGAAGCACAACAAGTTCGTGGAGTTTGAGGGTGAACATATGAGGGCGGTACAACGAATCAAGGTCTGGGCCGATCAACTACGAGGCGGCCCCGCCGCCAGTGAAACTCGTAGTCCGCGTGGTTCAGCGGCCTTACCTCTTTCGAGCGAGAGAATTCCAGTCAGAGTCAATAAATATTTCCAAGGCCGCCAACAAGACCTCGATTCTCTTTGTAGTCACCTTGATTCTGGTCTTGGCCGACCAGTGGTGGTTTGTATCTACGGTCTTCCCGGTATCGGGAAAACCCAGCTGGTGGCCCAATACTGCACTACATTTAAGTCAAAATACTTCGCCTGCCTCTGGATCGCAGCAGACAACTTCACTAAGGTTCAAAATGGCTTATCTGATTGCGCCATCAAAATGCAATTAAAAGGAACTTCTGTGGAATCAGAGCCACGGAACAATGCCAAGGCAATGGTATCCTGGCTCCAGACAACTGGTGAGAGCCCTGAGAACCGTCCATTTCTTGTACTCATTTCGCGTAGACAGATCGTGGCTGGTTGTCTTTGACAACGTCGATAGCTCGCGTCCTCTAGAAGAGTTCTGGCCATCGGGCGGAACTGGTCACATTATCATGACAAGTAGAAGCCCATATATTGCGCAATACCGTGATTCAAAACCACTTCAACTCTCACCACTAAATCAGGACGAGTCCAAAAACCTGTTTTATAATATCGTCGGGCGAGAAAAGTGCGAGGAACACGCTCAAGACATCGACGAAATTCTCTCTGAGTGGAAAGGGGTTCCCTTGGCACTCTATCACATCGGTAGCTACATAAGTCGACTGCACATTGATCTCAGACGCTTTTTAAATCTCTATAAACGGTCGGCTGCCAATTTGTATCAATCAAAAAGCTTTGCAGAGGAGTATCCCCACAGCATCGCCACTGCATTTTCTATCGGTCAACTGGAAGGAGACATGAAATCGCTTCTCGAAATCCTCTGCTACTTCGATCCCGACGCGATACCGACTCGGCTTCTTTTGTCCAATTTCGACTCTGAACGACCGATATTCGAGATCGAGTCCGAGGTTTTGTAGGTTCATGCGGCTGCAGATTATCTCTTTAAACCAGGCTGATTATTGACATGAAGGTTCTACGAAGCCTTAGATGGTCTTTGCAATTCCGGGCTCGTATCTCAGAAGGATGACAATTTGGCAGTTCACCGTCTAGTGCAGAGCATTGCAGTCTCTAGCATGACTAAAGACGTACAGCTCCGTCTATTCAACCAGGTCCTATCCTTGCTCAATAAGGAGTTCCCACGTGAGATCTCGGGCCAGCCTACTTGGAATGACTGGGACCGTTGTAACAGTTACCTACCACACGTGTTATTTATCCGTGGGAAATGGCAGGAGTTATTCGAACACGAACAGAAAAATGCCGAACTAGCAAGTTTGCTAAGCGCTTGCACCTGGTACGTCCCGTTTGAGGTATGGGTCTCTGTCAATACGCTAGAAACTTACAAGGCTCAGGTATACGGTAGAACGCGGACTCTTCACGGAGGCGGAATCCCTTCTCATGACTGCTCGATCCGCCTGCCCTGACTCAGAAGAAGCATTACTGACACTAGCTGGTCTTTCGTTTAACCTGGCAGGTGTAAGGTTCGAATGCAACAGGATCAAAGAGTCGCTGGAGCTTTGTAAACAAACACTGCAGATACGAGAGCAGATACTGGAGCCTCTGGACCCCCTTTTAGGCAATACTTTGTATTCGATCGGAATTGTTTACATGGAAGACGGCCAGCTTCAAGAGGCCCTACGATGTTGTTTAAAGGCTGTGGAGATTCACGAAGTCTGTGAGATCAATGGGAAACACGATGGGTCTCCAACCGGCCTATCTTGTCTTGATGTTGGCTTGTGTTATTGGAGGATCGGTGAGCTTGAGCTGGCATCTAAATACGTCGAGAGAGGGCTTGCTCTATTTGAGAAGACGAACGGCAAGTCGTCACAGAAATATGGCCAGTATGTCCAATTTGTTTGAGTCTCATTGGACCTTGTCTCTGCAAGTTTCCATGTCGAGGATTACCTGTCCCACGCTTACTTGAGATTCAGGGGTCTCAGCTATCTAGCCCTAGTAAGGGAAGCACAAGATAGAATGGCAGAGGCCAAAGCAGCATCTCGAGCATCATTGGAAATTTGTCGAGCCAACACACCGAATGAGTTCAAGACTGGCCTGGGATTACACAAGATGGCCAACTTTCTCCACCGCGAAGGAAAATTAGAAGAAGCTCTGTGCGCGCTCTCATGACGCTGTCCCCGTGGTCCTTGACTGACTTAAACAGAAACAATATCGAAGAGGCTTTGCCCATACTCCAGAAAACTTTCGATTCGACCCCGAGGGTTGCTAGATCGATGTTCAAAATGTCTGAAATCCTAAGAGACATGGGTAGAGAAGACGAAGCAGCTGTTAAGAGGAAGGAGGCAGAGCGGCTTCGTGACACAATCACAACCTTTCCATTTGACTCGAGTGTTTCAGAACATGCTTTTAATACTCTTATTCCATCTTTTCTTTGTTAAAATTCCTTCGACCTGAGGGGGCAACAATAGTTGTTGTTGCGGTACTAGGTATACAACCACAAATGGTCAATTGTTCGACTTCACTACATTTATTTTTTACTAGTAGTGTACCGGTTTAGCGTTGCAGTTCTTATAGGGGTCACACGTTCAACACGTGGACCACAGAACCCAATCCGTTGGGTCTCAGTTCCGATGGTATTATCGGTGGTCCCATTTTCTATTCCCCAAACCTCTGGTCCTGGAGGCTTCCATGACAGTTTTCAACATCTCTTATAGAATATTGAAACGCCAGCTAGACTCTTCGAAAGACTAAGACTGGAATATAATGGCTAGCGAAATAAACCACAAAATTTAATCAAACTAAGTAGAGAAGTGTCACATAATAGAACTGCAGCACTAAACCAGTATACTACCAAAACTAGAACGCTATCAAATCGGACACTTGATTGTCTGCAGCTACTTATTTGGTACCGTGACAAGTGGTGGCTTGCCCAGGTGGGCTAAGAGTGAAGTTGCGTAACGCTAACCAATCTGTATCGTACTCTAATACGAACGGCGAGACAGTTCGGGCGTGACCTGCCCGCCGGATACAGCTTCATTAGTTTCTGGCATGTCGACGCTAGATTCAGATCTCGCATACGAAAAAGATAGGTTGGCTGACGTTTGCGAGACGCAAATCGCTATTAGTTTTTTTCCCACCTAAACCTGAGGCGAGCTCCAGCTGGGTATAAAAAGGTATTTTACAATAACACGGAAAAAGCGTGTACCGTAGACGTAGTAGTATCATGCAATCCCCAATGCCCCGAATCCCAAATCTCCTCAACAACACATAAAGAGATGAGGTGGTATCGGGGGGAGCAATCGAGGAACACCCACCATGGGGACTCGTTCAACCCGTCTAGCACACAAACTCCACGCGATCTCAAAAAAACCAAAACGGAACAGTATCTCCTACACATCGTTGCTACAGTCACAGAGCCACATCTTGGAACGACGCACCGTCGCCAGCTGATAGCCCGGGCTGCTTCTCATCGTCAGCGCCATCGTCACTTGCTAGCGCGGCTTGATTGCCAGGCGGCAAGGCGACCTTCTTCTCCTCTTTATCCTCGAGCCTCATCTTCTGCTCGTCGGCCGATTTGGTCCTCACCTTGTCCTCTATCCCGTCCTTCTCGTCGTCCTTGTCGTCTTCCTCATCGCTGCTGCTGTCGTCCCCGGCCTTCTTCTCGGCAGCATCCTGACTCTCGCCGTTTTGCGCCGACGAGGGCGCCGTGGGGAGTTCCTTCTGTGTCTGCTGCGGCGCGGGCAGCGGGGCGGGTACGGGCGCGGTCGTGGGCGTTGAACTCTCGCTCGGCGGTCCGGGCCGGAGAGCGTCGAGGTAGAACTTGGTGACGCCCAGGATGCGACCGCTCTCCTCACAGGCGGCCACCCACTCGGGCCGCACGACGGGGATGTTCAGCTCGACGGCCTTTTCCCAGGCGAGGCCGCGGCCCTCGGTGGTGACGAAGTGGGTGGTGTCGATGCGGACGCTGTCGACGACCTTAGCGCCGATGCGCTCGACGGCGGCGGCGAGGTTCTCGCGGGCCTGGGCGGGCAGGATGCCGGTGGTGATGGTGATGCCGCTGAGGTCGGTCATCTTGTGGGTGCGCACGACGACCTGCTTGCTGCTCGTGGTGCCGGCCGAGGTGCGCAGGACGAGGTGGAAGGTGTACTCGGTGTCGACGGCGAGGCCGCTGATCTTGGTGCTGTGCATCTGCAGCGGGCGCGGGATGTTGCCGGCCTTCTGGCCGTTGCGGTACAGCGACAGGGAGATGAGGTTGGCGGTGGCGAGGTCGATGGGGTCCCACTCGAGGACGACCGAGGTCTGGGTGGCGTTGCGGCAGCGCAGGACGGGCGGGCTGGGCTCGGCGGCGCCGAAGGAGGAGAAGATGCGGTCCTGCAGGGCGGCGAATCGCTTGTCGGACTCGGACTCGGACGCGTGGTTGCGGGCGACGGTGATGTCGACGATGGAGCCCGAGACGATGTTGGGCGGCAGGAGGATAGAGGGGAACTCGATCTGCGCGCGCCAGCCATCAGCTCTCGAGTCGGGGGACAATATCATGTAGGTAGGTCTGGGCAGAGGGCTGGACAGAGGTCGGGGGGAGGTTTCAGTAAGTCGTCGCATACCAGGCGTTTGTCCGGTGTCAGAAGCACCGTCACGCCGGCGTCGACCTTGCCGACGGTGAGGGACACGAGCATGGTTCGTAAAAGGTCGAAGAGAGTGCTGAACGATGTCGGATTATCTAATTGGGTCGGCTACTTAATGTTTTCGCGTGTTCTGCGGAATGGAATAGATGTTGGCGAATAAGTTGGGTTAAAGTATGGAACAAGGTCTGGTCGTCGTCCAAGCTGTCATGCTAGGTTATGTACCTAAGGTACCTAGTATCCATCAAGCTTAGCGGCAAGCTAGCAACGAGTCCTATGTACCTAGATTAGATAGGTAGGCGAGGTGATACCGCACTAGGTTAGGCTGACGGCATAATTAAGAGGTTTACATGCACCTACCTCCCTGTACGGTGATTTTATACCTAAGAATATATCTTTCTTTGCCTCCCATGGCTACTTAGTCAAACTACTGCAACATGATGCCCAGGAGAGCCTCAACATAATGACTAGGTAGGTCTATAAGAGTTAAGAAATATACACACCTATCAAAGGTTTTGCAACAGCATAGGTACCGAGTAACTTCAGTGGTACCTACTTGTCTATGCCAAATATATATCTTATACGCTTATGGGAGCATCATAACTATCGTCATGACATTCCAACTTGGTCGAGAGATAATTAACGGCTAAATGCCCTTGACTATCTGAAGCCCAGAACCCTCATGCGTATGCCGCCCGTCCCGGCTGCTATGACAGCTTTCGTATGCGAAAGGGCTTCTTCTGTTCGTGCGTCTGTTGGCCGGGGCGTCGCGGCGAATACTTGTTATTCTGGGGGATTCCGGGATCGAGATGGCGACCGTTCTGATCCCTCCCGAGCTTCGTCTCGACGCAATACACGATCTTCTTCGCCTGCTCCACGATGTCCGCGAACTTGCTATTGCAGATGGCCAGGGGATCGCCCGAGGTGACGCGGAGCGTACCGTACAGCTCGGCTACGGCGCCCGGTTCGCCGCCGCCGCCCCCCGCGAGCACCACCCTCCGACCGAAGCGGTCGTATCCCGCGGCGTCGAGGGCGTCCCGCAGCGCGTGGACGATCCTCTTCGCGGCCGTCTTGGTGGGGAACGGCCCGGCCCCGTGCATGACGGAGGATATCCACAGAGGCTGCTTGGTCTTCTCGATGTATATGTCCAGCAGGGACTTTGCGAACGGATGCTCGATCTTGTCGAAGTATTTCATGGACAGCTGTGAGAAGCAGTGCTGCTGAGATATGGATATGCCAAGCTTGTACGGATTTGGCGACAGCTTGAACTCCTTCGGCGTGCGCAGTCGGCTTGGGAAGGCGATCCCGTGCTTCTTGCACACCGAGAGAACCAGCTGGCCGGGCTCGACCTCGACCGCGGCTTCATCTGAGGGGGCCAGCAGACGGCTGATGTCGACGGGGGCGAATCTGGTCTGCACGTCGGCATTCCGGAGGCCCAGATGCGCCAGTCGGAATGGAGTTCTTCTCATCTTCTATGAGCTGCCGGCGACCCATGGCCCGAGTCGGTGCTTAGAGGGAGGTCCAGTAGGCTTGAGGCTGAACGAGTCCGACAAGTGGGAAATATAAATACAACTAACTGCCTGTGGTCAACCAAAAGCAGGGCACACTTACTAAAGTATTGATATTGCTTGAGAAGAATTTTGAATGTGAAAACAACAGCGTCAGTCTACCTATGAGATGGAGCTAAACCCTTTATGGTATTTCTCATGGGGCGTTGCTGAAGTGATTGACTGTAATTCCTCACCACAACGCATGACATACATGTAGGCAGGTAGGTACCTCATCTTCATATACCTGTTATAAAATAACATGGTACTGCGGTTTATAGTCGGACAATAAAGGTTTAAGTTCAGCTCAGAATGATTTTGAGTTCGGTAAATAAAGAGGTTTCGGCTTTCGAAAGACTGAGAGACGATACAATTAACGTGCCCCATTTTAAGTTCAACCAAGACGCAGACAGCCATTGACAATCGAGAGACCCACACGCTACCTACATGTACCTCCGGGGGCTACATGTAGCCTGTAGGTATTACTCATTGTCCACCTTATTGACCGATACGGTACTTTAAGTACCCAACAGAGCCCCTCGTCACCACAAAACATCCCACTATTTAAATCCACAGCAACGACCTGTCGCACATCAAACATCAACCCATCAACCCACACACACACACACACACACACACACACCAGTCGCCAAGAGCGCATTCCTACAACGCGAACCCGATCGCCGTAACAGTTCTCAACAGAGAAGTCGTCAGATCCGACAGAAAGCCGCGTCAGTATGCCTAAGAATAAGGGAAAGGTACGCAAGTTGTTCTCCCCAAATCTCGCAGTCGAATAACCAACATTCCCACCCCCACCATCACCACCATCACCATCAATCCCGCCACCAACTCGCCACTTCTATCTACCTACCATGATCCGCGATCCGCGGACATCATGAACGTCGCGCGCGCGCGTGGAATAAATAGCTGACAGAGATTGTTCAACTGCACAGGGAGGAAAGAATCGAAGAAGGGGTAAGAACGAGAGCGACAAGGAGAAGCGTGAGCTTGTGTACGTGGTGTAACTCCTCTGTGATTGTGACAGTGACAATATGCGACTGGTAGACTGACTAGTCTCCGATCATAGCTTCAAGGAGGAAGGCCAGGAGTATGCCCAGGTAGTCAAGATGCTTGGTAGCGGACGACTCTCGTGCTCCTGCTTCGACGGACAGACACGCCTAGCCCACATCCGTGGCAAACTCCGCAAGAAGGTCTGGATCAATAACGGCGACGTAAGCAAACCGACCCCCTTCCCTCTCGCTCTCACACACACACGCACACACACAAGCCGACGTAAGAGCCCCGCTGACAACGCCCTCTAGATCATACTGCTGTCGCTCCGTGATTACCAAGATGACAAGGGCGACGTTCTCATCAAGTACACCGCCGACGAGGCTCGATCACTGAAGGTACGGCACGGCATCTGGCCCGCGTATTCCCCGTCTCCTCACACAGAGAGAGAAATCCAACGGCGCTTTAAAACTGACATCTCGTGTCACATAGCAATACGGCGAACTCCCCGAGAGCGCCAGGATCAACGAGACCGATACGTACGGTCCCGGCGACGAGGGCGAGTGCAACTTCGACTTCGCCGACGATCAGGACTCGGACGAGGAGTCGGACTCCGCCGGCAACAAGGAGATCGAGATCGACGACATCTAAACGACCCTTATCCCTCGTTCCCCCCTTTTACCTTGTGGCCTCGCTACTGTGTATCCGCCCTGGCGTCCATCAACAATCCTGCATCGAATCGGAAGCACTTGAGAACTCATTCTTGCGCTTTCGGCACTATCCACTCACGGGAACGAATTCGGCATTCAGCATTCAGCATCGAAGGACTACGACAGCGGGATATATCGCGGGGAACAAAGGGTGGGGGGGCCAACTGTCTATCTATCTGGTTTTCCGTTCCGATCCGGTCCGGTCGCGGGGATTCTTCTAACCCCCGAAGATCTCCTCTCGCCCGGCACGCCTCGAGAAAGCCTCGAATCTGTCTTCTCTCTTTGACCTACGCGACGGTCGTTAGGCCGTCGTGTCGGTTCCCCGACAGCAAACTTTAGACGGTGTTGGCGTCTCTTGAATTTTTTTAAACACGTGCAATCGGAAGGATCTCGAGTCCCATGGTGGGAGAGACGTCATGGGACTCGCTGTGACGTTTCCACCATTCCCCCTTTCACCCCCCCTTTTCCCTCTGCTTGTTTGCATTACTTTTGCATCTTGTTTCGTTAGTTGTCTTTAGGTAGTCATGAATGCGAAGATGTCGAGCTTAAAGAATCCCGTACATTGCATCCACACTTGAACTATCTTATCTACATACACTAGCTCCGTGCACATGTGTACCAAGCCGAGATTTGGTACGCCGCTGAGCCGTGTTACAACATTGATGAATTTTGAGATACATGAGCAGCCTGATACTCACGCTCGTCGGACCGAGCCTTGAAGTCCCAGGCTCGTTGCGTAGGTCATTTGGAGGGCAGACTTTCCCATAGTATTTCATCGTAGTTTTTGTATTTCTCTATTCAAAAGTAAAAAAAGCAGTACCTATCTCGGACGTTTGCCGACATCGCCAGCCATTCATTGAGCCTCGCGGTCTCGGTTGCATCCGCCATACTCGTCGCTATCATGAACTGGTATAAAGTATAGTTTTCAGCCAGAGAAACCTCCCCGGGAAGCGTAGGACCTGACCTGGTTCCAAACTGGCTCGGCCATCCATCTTTGCTCCGATTTCGATTCATCCAGGCACCATCGTAAGATGTGCCCATACTCGGTTGTCTCATAGCTCGTATCGAACAACCGATTCGCTGCTCGATTTCCCATATCCTGCATTCTTATGCCTCTTCTTGTAATTCTCAACTCGCCCCCCAAACGCTTATTCCGCAGGATGAATATGGCAAACTGTCGGCACCCGAGCGAGCATACCACATACTAGAGTTTTTTCAAGTGATGTGAAGCTATCGACTTGTCCTGATCGTGTCGTCGTTCACCCGTACTGGGGCCTGCTGGATGGTATGGAAGGCACGCTATGCTCAAACTGGAGTAAGCTTCCACTAGTTCGGCTCCTCGTGATTATGTTGCCGCAAACGAGCAATTTCGGCTAGATTCTACCACTCGTCGTCGCTGTTCTCGTCATCTACGAAAGTTAGTAAATAGATCGGAGATCATCAAAATTAAAGGATGTTACTTACCACTATCACGAACTTTAGATTTTCGTGCCGACAGAGCCTTCGCCAGGGCGTCGGCCATGCTGCCCTCTGGTCCGGCGGGGGTCACACCAGCTGGTGGGAGTCCACTACCGTGAGGACCCGTGTCTGCCCCCCCTACTGCAGCCGCGCTTCTATCTCTAATCTGGGTCCTATCCACTTTCTTGAGCGACCTGACACCCCCAGCCATTTGAATGCCGGACAACACAGCGGAGCGGCCGGAGTCTACGGGGGGTAAAGCCGGTGCGGGCGCGGCCGAGGCATAGCCGGAGTCGCGATTTGGGAATGGCGGCGGTGGCGGCGGAGGTATTACAGGGCCCGATGGTAGTGAAGGGGGTGGTGGAGGTGGAATTCCAGGGCCCGGAGGAGGAGGGGGCGGTTGTGCCCCAGGAACCGAAGGAGGCGGCGGTGGCGGAGGCGGCGGCGGAGGGGCGCCAACTCCGAACGTGGGGAACGGTGGTGGTGGTGGCGGCGGCGGCGGCGGTGGTGCCGATGTTTGTGGCAGGGGTGATGGTGGGGTATGCCTCGGCGGAGGGGCCGGTGCCGGCCTCGAGGCTGTGGGAACAGGTGGTGGCGCGAGGGGACTGGACATCGGGGCTTTCGGTGGAAGCGAAGGAGGCGGAGGTATGGCCTGAGGCTGTTCGCGCGGTGGTGGCGGGGGAGCATGGCTTCTCACCGGTGGTGGAGGCGGTACGTTGTTCACTCTCTGGCCTGTGAAGGCAGGCGGAACTCCGTATTTGTGAGCGGGGACGTCCTCTTTGTCGTCTATCGGCGTCTTTGGTGGCCGTGGAGGGGGGGGAGGTCCTGCGGGTGCGGCACGAGGAGGATCTACGTGGGCATATTTCCCGGCATCGGGGAGAGCAGGCGGCGCATTAAAGCGAGGACGGGGAGGCGGGGGCGTAGGCTCCTGAGGAGGCGTAGGCTCGCGCTGTACCGTCTCTAGCTTCCCAGATCTCCGCGGTTCGGGGGGAGGTGGGGGAGGTCCTCCCCGACGAGAGCCCGAAGACGAAGAGACACTGTCGGATCCGGGCCGCGTAGCGCGAGGCGGCGGCGGCGGTGGAGGAGGTGCTCGTGCATTTCCAGAGCTCCCAGTACTTACGATGCTTCCATTACTCCCATTCACTGGCGGCATAGGAGGAGGTGGTAGTACAGGCGTCGCAGTGGCCGTTTTCTTCTCGTTCTCTTCTTTCAAAAACTCGACAATAAAATCCTGGTTGTCTTTAATAAAATCGTCCGCAAGCCCCTGTTCGGATAAGAAGTTGCCAAAGTTTTCCCGCCAGTTGGGATCATATGCCTCCAGCTTGGCAAACTCCGAGGTTGGCTTCATGTAGTTATGCAGATTGAGCGAAGATGTTCTCGCGTGAGGGTGCAGCAGCGGAAGACTGTTTCGCGGCGACTCGGGCGGCGTCGGGTTGGAGACATGCCTATGACCCCCAAAGAGGCCGCTGAAGAAGCCGCCGGCCTTGTGTTGCTGATGCGTTGGCCCGCCGAAAGGGGTGTTCTTGGTGGCTTTGGAAGCGTTCTTTTCCCTGTCGTCCATCTTCTTCTTGAATTGTCTGGCCTCCTTCTCGTCGACAAAGGATAGGCCAGCCCAGCACTCCTCAATCTCGAAGGTGTGGAAGAAGGTCCGATCGGCATTGTAAGACCAGGTTTCGAAGAGTTCCTGATCCCATATGACGCCTCGATTCCCAGGCTGCGAGAGAAGGTGAAGAGGGTTAGCATGGGTGCCAAGACGCCGTGGCTGCGTGACTGGGTGACTGCCGCGTGCTCACCGATATATCCACCATCTTGAGCCAATACGTATTCCCCACCAGGTCATTGGCGAGGACGACGGCGCCTTGCCGTCCTGTGTAGGTCCATCTCTGCCTGCTTGGGTAGGCGACGTACAGTCTGGCGACGGCAACGGCCTGGATCTTATTGGACTGTTTTGGGACGAACCGCTTGACGGTCTCCTTGTCCTCCTCGCTAAGGATGGAGGGCATTCTCGTCGGGGACGGGGAGCGTGGCGGGTGAGGCCAGCTTGGTCGATGTCAATGGGAGGCGAGGGGTCAGAAGAGACACCGTCTGCAGTCGGTCTGCGAATTTGCTAGTCATGGGAAGCCCACGACGTAAAAGAAATATGAGAGAGAGGATGGGCGGCAAGTTGACCCCCCTCTTCGGCACAGCAGCGCAGAGAGACGACCCCTCAAGCGATCACACGATCACACGATCACATACACGCAGGGCGGTGGTCTGGCGGGAGTGAGCGGGCTGGCGGAGCGACAGGCGGTAGAGCACACGGTTCGGGGGATGATGTTGGGAAAATGTCGGGTTACGGTTATGGAGAAAGAATCCGACCAAGACGGGGCTCGCTCGCTCGCTGTCTATCCCACTCCTCCTATCTATGTAGGTTAGGTAGGTACCTGGCGAGGATAGGATAGTGGCAGATTCCTGAGCCCCTGGTCGATGGACAGAGTCGATGGGCAGAGTCGATGGGCAGAGTCGATGGGCAGAGTTGTCGTGCAGGGCCCTATATGGTATTGCCGAGAGGTAGCAATGGCATCCCTAGACGATGCAATGAAATATGTATAGACGTAGGTAGACGGGACGTCGTGATAGGTTTAGGTGTGCGGTGAGTTCCAGCGACGATCGGTAGGCACCTCGTAGGTACAGTAAGTAGAGATGTTGCAGGCCGTGTACATGAACAGATCCAACCAACCAAGAAGGCATCCCAACATGTTCTCCTTGGCGAGGGCAGGAAGAGCCACGTTTTTACCCCACCACCTGTTTGACACAGCTCCACAGGGCATGTACATAGGAGGTAACCTTACATACCAATACACATGTGTAGGTACTTTAGCACGAAGTACTGCAGACTGGCACCAGCCACAGCGTTATTTTGTAAATGGCCGATGTCTTCCCGGCAGTACATACCTCAAGGTACACCTACCTAACCTGAGTTGGGTATCTATAGGCAGGTACCGACCAGCTCCCATTGGCTTCATGCGCTGCCGTTTTCTCTTTTATGTCAGGTTAGGTACTTGTAGTACTTACTTAAAAGTATCATCAGAACACTCGAACATGACCCTGTGCTACATGTAGCATCGGCGTTCCAGATAATTAAATACATGACGAGTCTGCTACTAGTCGGATACGTATACTCTTCCTCGAGCCACGAGGCGCGTACGTGTACGTCGTATACTTTGTATACTATGACAAATTCAGGTTGGCTCTATGTTGCCACGCCACTTATACGGTAACAGCGCGCTGGTCGAGCCGATGACTTGGTTTGTATGTTCTGTCATCACAGGCAACACTGTTGTTCTATTCCCTAGCAATTTGTTCGTGTATTCGTGACAGTCGTATCAATGACCCCGCCATAGTCATATGATTATCATTACAGGGCATTTTCCCACAGATCAGATAGCCTCCCCTCCTCCGCCGTCGCACCGCGCACTTCACTCGGACTAACGGCTGCTGCTGCCTCCGGATACCTCTCTATTTATTCAGTGCCTTAGCTTTCGCTTCCCGTTCCTCTTTTGTTCCCTCTTGTTGGGGCATGTTCTGAGGGATGGCAGGGCCTGGCGTTGCTTTGAATGCCGCAAACTGCTTCGCCTTGTCGACCGCCTGACCCACCGGGTTTTGGTGCGTTTGAGCGTCGGATTTGTTATCCTGCTACGAAAGATCATCAGATTTGGTATTCCAACCGGATTAAGGAGGAAGAAGTCGGGACAAGAGTGGTGGTCTAGGCAACACGTACTTGAGTGGTAGGGTTTGAAGGCATCTTGAGAAGTCAGTCGGATGACGTGGATTCACCTATCTATATCGTCTGGTCTTTTTGGTCTAGATAGTTGTCTTGATAATAAGTGCTCGAAAATGAGACTGTATAACGCTTTTTTTCATAGGATATTTTTTCATAGGATAGAGAGATAAGAGGGGTAAGAAAGAAGGAAATACGGTGCCTCTTGTGGTGATGTTTTATAAGTAAACTTCAGCCTTGATCTGCCGTCATACAAGCTGCGTCGATGATGACGTATCTCGTACTTCGTACAAAGTCTCGTGATTCGGCGTCCAAGTGGCGGCCACTAACCCGGATGACGCGCGAGCCTCCGGACTTCTGGTTTCGTACAACATTTTTGGTACATCCCTTCACAGGTACATACCTATACTTAAGTACTTGGGTGATTACCAAATGACCACCTGCACACACCACCCATCCTGTCTCAACAGCAAGAGCCTCATATCTGTCCACGGTGAATTAAGTTAAGGTCGTTGTGGTGCGCTTGACCCAATCTCATCATGCACGCGATCAGCTAAACCTCAACCAACGCCGCGCCTCTCTCCTTCGAAAGAGACGTGCCCCGCATGTCTGCGAACGACGCCCATGCTCCCCAACCAGTGAGACTATCACTGCCTCTGGTATGTTCATGGCATCCATCCATCCGGCTATCCATCCGTCACTCTCTCCATCCGCCACTCTATTCATCCGTCAGCCCATCTGTCGTCTCTTGAAGGCCGCGTTCCCCAGCACACTAACCTGACCGCCGCCGCCTTGCTCGCAGGAGTACCAGCAGCACCTCTTCCAAGAACTCCGCGCCGAAGATGAACTCGTCGTCATCGCCAAGGGCCTCGGGCTCATGCGCCTGGTCACGAACCTACTCCACAGCTACGACGCCGCCGGCAACAACCTCGTCATCGTCGTCGGCGCCGGCGATAGGGAAAATGCCTGGATCGGCGAGGCCCTGGCCGAACAGGCCGCCATCAGCATGGCTCCCAAGGCCAGGGGTCTGACCGTCGTCAACACCGACTTCACCAGCGTTGCCGCGCGAGAGAAGATGTATGCCAAGGGCGGCATCTACAGCATCACCTCGCGCATCCTCGTCGTCGACGTCTTGACCACCCTCCTCAGGACCGAGAGCATCACCGGCGTCGTGTTGCTACATGCCGACAAGGTCGTCGCCACCTCGCTGGAAGCCTTCATCCTCCGCGTATATCGCCAGAAAAACAAAACCGGCTTCCTCAAGGCCTTTTCAGACAACCCCGACCCCTTCACCATCGGCTTCTCCCCGCTAGCCACCATGATGCGAAACCTGTTTTTGCGCAAAGCCTCACTGTGGCCCCGTTTCCATGTCACCGTCGCGAGTTCTCTCGAGGGCAAGAAGAAAGCCGAGGTGATCGAGCTCGAGGTCCCCATGACCGACGAGATGAATACAATCCAGCAAGCCATCATGGAATGTGTCGAAGTGAGCATACATGAACTCAAGAAAGGCAATAGTGGCCTGGAGATGGATGACTGGAATCTCGACAGCGCCCTGCTGAAAAATTTCGATGTCATGGTCCGGCGGCAACTGGATCCTAATTGGCATCGGGTCAGCTGGAAGACGAAGCAGATTGTCAGTGACCTGACCGTCCTTCGAGGCCTGCTGCACTCCGTACTGGCCTTGGATGCAGTCACCTTTCTTCAGCAGCTAGACACGATTCACGCTGCGCATTCGCCGCAGCCTGGCTCCACAAGGCAAAACCAGTCGCCCTGGCTATTTCTTGACGCCGCCAATACCATTTTCGGCACGGCAAAACAGCGAGTCTACGCTGCCAAAAAAGCAGACGTGACGGCCTCAAGTTCCGTTGACTCTCTTCGTCCCGTACTTGAAGAACAACCGAAGTGGGCTCTTCTGGCTGAGATACTCGAGGAGATTGACAGAGATCTCTACTTTGAGCCAGCCATGCGCGGTGACTCGAATCAGACAATACTTATTATGTGCTCGGATACGGCGACCTGCCGCCAACTACGAGATTACCTGCAGACCATGCACGTGCAGCCGAAAACGGAGGAAAATCCGAACCCGAAGAAAGAAGATCATAAACCCTCTGCTTCCTTCATGATGAGGAGAAGGCTTCGCAATTATCTTAATTGGAAACGCGAATTCGCCAAGGTGAATAATGAGCTGTTCTCCGAGAATCAGAAGGCTCTAGAGGGTGCAGTCGATCCGAGGTTGGCTCAAGGTTCCTACAAAGGGAGGGCTCCCGCAAACAAGAGAAGAAGAATACGCGGCGGTGGTGTTGTGAGTGCCACAACTACCGGCAGGACGGCCAATGGCAGCGTCGCCCAATACTTCGAGAAGCCTGCTGAGGTAGCGGATCTTATGGAAGAAGTACAGATGCTGGAGGAGGAGGCACATCAGAAGGCAGATATTGTCGCCGATCCGCTCGAGGACATGGACGACTATTTCGAACTCTATGATATGCAGGATCTTGTGGTGGTTCACGCTTACGATGGTGACCAAGATGAGCACATCCTCGAGGAGATCCGACCCCGTTATATCATCATGTACGAGCCCGACGCCTCATTTATTCGGCGTGTCGAAGTTTATCGCTCTTCGCATAACGACCGAAACGTACGAGTCTATTTCATGTTCTATGGTGGTTCTGTCGAGGAACAACGGTATCTATCGTCGGTGCGACGAGAGAAGGATTGCTTCACAAAACTTATCAAAGAACGTGCCAGCATGTCTGTGGTCATGACAACCGATGCGCACGGCGTAGAAGATCCCCAAGAAGCATTTCTACGAACCGTGAACACCCGCATAGCCGGAGGTGGGCGCCTAGCCGCCACAGCCGAACAGCCCAGGGTTGTCGTTGACGTGCGAGAGTTCCGCTCCTCACTTCCATCCCTATTACATGGTCGTAATCTAAACGTCATACCCTGTATGCTGACCGTTGGGGACTACATTCTATCACCTAACATTTGCATAGAACGTAAGTCTATCAACGATCTCATCAGCTCGTTCAAGGACGGGCGGCTGTACAGCCAGACGGAGACCATGTTTCAATACTACAAGAGCCCCATGCTGTTGATCGAATTCGACCAGAACAAATCGTTCACGCTCGAGCCCTTCGCGGACCTGTCGGGCAATCTGCGGTCGGTCAACCCCAACGAGGCGCCCTCGGACCTCCAGTCCAAGATCGTGCTCCTCACGCTCGCCTTCCCGCGCCTCCGCGTCATCTGGAGCAGCAGCCCCTACCAGACGGCCGAGATCTTCGAGAACCTGAAGACGCAGGAACCCGAGCCGGATCCCATCGCGGCGGTGCGCGCGGGCCTCGACAGCGACATGAAGGCCGAGGACCAGGTGTTCAACCGCGAACCCCACGAGATGCTGGGCGTCGTCCCGGGCGTCACGCCCCAGAACCTCAAGAACCTCACCCTCGAGACGGAGAACGTGCGGGAGGTGGCGAACATGACGGTCGAGGAGCTCGATCCCCTGATCGGGAAGGAGGCGGCGAGGAAGGTCCGCGGCTTCTTTCATCGGAATCTAATCGATCTTGAGATGTGATTGTGTAGAGCAGCTCTGCTAGGGCTATGTCTCGTATGTAGCAGATATAGATATAGAGGACATAGAAATGACCAACGTATTTTAGTCCGATTAAATGATAAACTATCTACTGACACTACTACAAAGGCCTCCGAAAGATGACTTTTAACACCCCGCCTACTCACGTTCTTCAATAATATCACAGTTCAATATGTAATAGCGAAGACTAATAAAATCGGTAGACTTCTAGTGTTTTAAGAGTTGTTTAGAGGAGGTTTCTTTTTGGTTTCTTTTTATCGGACTGGAACTGGTCACTAGCAATAGTGCTTGCAATAGTATACGATTAATGTGTCTGTATTCGTGCCTGAAGAGGCTCATCTAGCATGATCATAATCGGGGAAAGGCAAAGGGGTATTGGTATCATAATATCGTACAGCCATCACCAGGTCAGCTCTCTCCACCACCACTGCCTGTTGGCTTGAACGCTCGCTCGCAGGCACTCATGCGATCATGTTCTCGCGTCATTCTTCATTCTCCAACCCTTTTACTTATCACCACTTCCATCTTTCGCTCGTTCTTACTCGATCCCCGGGAGCGCCCCCCTCAGATGCGGCTCGTCGTCGTGGTGCCGTGGTGACGCCTGCTGCTCATCCTCGACCCGCCCATGCGCCGGCGGCGGCCACCGCAGTAGCCGCAGCTCAGGAAGCTAATGATGATGTCGATGAAGGAGACGACGCCGCTGATGATGGCGTGCAGGATGTTGCCGATGCCGTTCACGATGGCCATGAGGACGCTGCCTATGGTGCGGAAAATGCTCTGGATCTGGAGGCGGGGACGGTGTTAGGGTTTTTTTCTTTCTTATTTTATGATGGGGATTGGAGGGCGAGGGAACTTACGCAGCTGACGACGGCGCCCATTTTGAAGATGTATTGATTTGTTTGTCTGGGGGTGGTAGTTGTGGTGTTTGAGTTGTAGAGAGGATCGGTTCGATTATCTCTTGCTTGGTGCTAACACGGGTAGGTGATAGAGAGGTAGGTACGGTTTGTTGGGCTTGCTTTCAATGTTTTGTGCAGAACCTAGGGTAGGTATATACTACTGTAGGTCGAGGTAGTAGATGTGTTGTTGTTGTTGGTTTAATATGATATAATAGGAATTATAGAATGGGTTCAGGAAGTACGAGTCATAACAAACTCTTATATATGCCTTCGAACATGGACACACAAGCATGCATGTGGCTCTGACGCACTACACAAACAAGGCGTAAAAATGGACTTTGTTCCAGTCTCGACTGTCTCTTTCTGTCTGGGTCTATGCGGTAACGCAGGTAGAACAGTCCCAAAAGGGAAGGGCGAGGGACGTATCGGAGGAGACCACGATCATCGCGCATGACATGTCCCCTGACGAAAGGTGTTCGAATAGCCTGGCCAAATTGCATTACCCATGTGACCTGCGCGTTCAATTTACCACTACGCTACTTCGCACTCTGCATGGAATTTGCTAGAGGGCCCAAGTCCCAAGTAAGGAGGGACAATGAATTAGGTCATAGATCCGCCCAATAGAACTTGATGGAGGGCTACCTGTACCTCAACTGCCGGGGAAACGAGCTGCTGTGACGCGCTCTAAGAAGGTTGTCGGGTAGGGTATGCCGATTGACGTCAGGCGTAAGTGACGTCATAGGCCTCTACAGCTTGGGTGGGTACCTTCTACTATGTACCTGTGTAGGCACACAATCGCGATCTAGAACAACGTTTCACATGAGGGTTTTCTTCAGAGGATCCGGCGTAAAAGGTCCGGTCGTTCGATAATGAAGGACGTCATCGGGATGTGGCGCTACGGCCACTGTCTTGCCGAAAGTGGAGGTGGCAAGCCACTTTTCGCACGTTTCTGCGATCTTTGATGTGGCTCGGTTACATCTACACTAGAAATTAGAAGACTTGGGGGAGTGGGGACGAGCCCTAGAAACCTGTAATTAATATATGTACTTCCATTGTAACGTAAACATGACGTATGGGGCTATCTCGAGACGAACGGACAATACCTACATGCACATATTACTTGACAAGATTACATGTACACTAATCCTGTTGTAACAATCTTATTACTCTGATGTAGAACTTTTGCTCTACTCCTTTGGGAGAAAAATATCCATCCCCGTCACGCGGATAACCATGTCGACGTGTACGTGCAGTGTAGGGACCTAGCATTGGAGTTCGACTCGAGTTTTACAAACGCGTTCTTGGCTCAGGGATAGACCTACTCGGATTGGTACGAGTACACTACACTTCCTACTCGTAGGTACCTACATATGTAAGTACATGTACCTAGTGTAGATCTCTAAAACCTTGAAACCCTTGAACCAATGTGGTCGACCCTGCCTTAGGTACTCTGACGTAAACTTACAGCAACAACCCAACCCAACCCATCATTCTAGGTATTTAGCCAACGCCACCTAACCCCCTCCCGAAATCTAGACTTTCTCCCTTTCTTCTTCCGCATGCTCGCCGAGGCAGTCGACCGTAAACCCCATCTCCTTCCCCCTTTGCCGGAGGTCGGGCAGGCGGTAGGCTCCCGTCGTGGCAGTACGAATAGTTTCCACGATGGGATCAAAGAGTTGAGTGATGGAGCGACCACTTCGCCCCGCTCCTCTTCATGACCGAAGACGGCACCCCCCAGAGCACCCCGTGCGGACCGCGGTTACCGGTCCCCCGCGTCGTGAAGCGCCTCGATCGACCACGGACCAGATCACCCGTCTGGGTTTCGCAGTCTCGAGCCCGCTCCGACCTTGGCCGCCAATAGTGTTTGCGCTGATGCCGCTCGTCGACCGATCGACTGATCTCGAGAGAACGCTTCGAGCCGTTGTCCGAACATGTTCCACGAAGCCAAGCTTTACCACGCCCCGTGGCATGTCAATATCTGAAGCGGTGGGAGGCACGCTCGACCGCCTCGGCGAGTCTTGAGCACCCGTCTCCGAACCGCTCCAGTCCCGAACACAGCTCAGCACCGCTCTCGGTCGACGCAGTCTGATCTCGACGAAGCGCTCCCTTCCTACGGCGGCACCCCTCGCCATCCCGTCGCACCGCGCGGCTTCCGCGTCCCGGCGCCCCCGAATCTGAGACGGCAGAGGTCTCGGATGTAGAGTGTCCTGCGTGCGCGTCTGCCGGCGTCGATGAAGCGACGCGAACCTCGCGCTGCGGTGCTTGATAACTCATATCGCCCGTTTGCGAGGCGGCGCGTCTTTCTCCGCTGTTGCGGACCCCCGGCCTCGGATCCGATCGATTTCGAGTCTCTTCGGGGTTGATTAGTCGTTTCTGCTGGAAGCGCCTGCGAGCTGGGAAGACGAGGGTTTCAATTTTGTCCACCACCCTACAATTCTCCTATACCGCCTTTTAGCTCTTCAGTCGAACAACTTAGGCCGTCGCTGGCTCGTTCAATCTCACTGGCGACGTGTCTCTCAAGAGCTGGAGTGGACTGATCCGCTGTCCATTCTTCCTTCTACCCGAACAACAAAAAACGTACATGAAAAAAGCGCATTGGGAAAGAATGTGCTACGACGAAACCAGATTGTTACCAATTTCACGAATTGTCACGATATCACAGAATCCGGTTCTTATCAAGATTGGTTTCTGCTGTTATAATTATTTAGCTGCCTTTACCCGCTGTATCATATTCGACATCAGGACGTTTGATTTTCCAACTCCTACCGTCTGGTTCCTCAGCAAGCGAGGAGCAGAAGGAAGGAATTTGAGTTTCAACGTCTTTCTTTGTTTGTAACTCCTACCCTGTTAATGACTCGTCTTTTGAGACGCGAGGAGCACGGATAATGGGTACAGCATGGCGCTAAGGATCTCGGTGGTTTAGTTCAGTCGGCCATGCTGTTGAATATAGATAGATAACCCACTCGCGGTCAACGTCAAATGGCGCCTCCGGTTCCCGGGGACGCTGGACCGCGGGTGCTATCAATTTAATAGACGGCCGCTTCTGAGCATAATTTAAGCGCGTTCCCAGTGTGACCTGCCTAGTCCTGTTCTCGCATAATCATAGTATTGTGTGTAGTCTCTATGAGAAGAGTATCTAGCTACGTTTCCAGGGAAATAGAACAGTTGAGATGAAATAAGGTGACAATTCCCAAGTGTCGAGCCGGTAGTATTAATACGGCTCGTCGTATATGTATTTCGGAACGTATCAGTCCTAACATACTTGCCCATCGAAACTTAAACATCTCTAGGGAGTTCGAAATGTCTAGGGAAGTGAATGGTCATAAAGGAACGTTGTAGTAAAACACATCCGCCGTGATAGGTTGGGTCTTCATACATTTATATGTACCTAGGTATATACCTAAGCGGTCCTATTATCCGCATCCAACCGGAACATGGAAAGGGGGAGCTTCAGCAATAAGGAACTGAATGCAACACAACGGGTACCAAAGGCTCTGATAATTACTCAGTAGTAAACCAAATCAGCAGCAAACCAGCGTCATCTTCCCTCCTACAAAATTAAGATTGCCATCGGGGTTACACCATGGGAGAGAAGACGCCGACGCAGCTTAGTGTCAACGAGTGGCGAACGGCTTCAAAACGTGCCTCGGACACCCGACTTCTCGTCGATATGCCGGTACCGCGCCATCTCTTTCCTCTCCTTCAGCAGACAGAGGGCCGCAACGACGACCACGGCGTCGACGCCGACGACGCCAAACAGAGCCGTGAAGATGTTGTCGATGAAGGTGTTGCTGAATTGCGACAGCGGCATCGCGCAGCCCGTCATCAAGGCCGCCGTCGCCGGGCTCGGACAGGTCGGGTCCGAGTGGAACGGCGGCGAGGTGCTGTTGAAGTAGCCGCAGCACTCGAACTAGCGACATTTGTTGTGAGAACAGGACGTCAGACGCCTCGGGGACAAAGGTTTTTTTTTTTTTTTGCACTTACGGAGATCTGCATGAGGCTCTGGACGGCCGGCGGCTGCGCCAGCCAGAGGTTGGAGAAGGTGTCCTTGATCCGCAGCGTGAGGATCCACAGCTGGAGGCCGATGGCCAACGTGAAGATGGCGTCGACGATGATCAGAAAGACGGCCGCCTTCAGCCAGCTGCGGCTGCTGGTCGCCAGGGCGGGCAGGGTGCAGGCGAAGGCGATGAATGTGAAGATACCATTGCCAATGCCAGCTATATGTATAAAAAGACAACGGAGAGCAAAAGGTCAGCCGTCTGTCGAAAAACATCTCTACTACCCTGTTTATAATTTCATCTGCATGCCCCTTCCCCCTCCTCCCCACCCGCTTCGCTCACTCACCTGAGAAGGGAAATTGCTGGTACAGCAGATCGCGGGCGGCCATGTTGCCGTCGGTCGGCGCGTCGAAGCACGTCTTCTGCACGATGACGGAGAAGCCCAGGATCAGGGCGCCGGTCGCCACGAAGAGGACGTCGATGCCGACGAAAGTCGCGAGCACTTTGTTGACCATCTTGATTTTCTACCAGCGAGAACCGCGGATACCTCGAGTTTTCTTTTCTCTTTTTTCACCCTGTCTCCAAATAGAATCGTCCTTCTTCCTTTTTTCGGACCAAGAACACAGCGTTCACGAAATTCCAGCTCCTTCTTTCTGCTCTTTTTCTTATTTCTTCTTTGCAACCCCTAGCGTGCCTTTCCTGCTCCCGTAAATGTTGCGACTCAAATAGATACGACGACCGGCGTCCTCGACGAGTAAAGGGTTTCGCCGATGATTAGTATCGTGCGAGAGGAGGCGAAGAAAGAGACGAATAAAATAATAATGATAATAATAATAAGTGGCGAGCCAGCGACAGAGAGAACGGGAGGTCGAAGATCAATCGACGAAAGTGAAGGCGATGGCAATAACGGTCCCCGACCGACAGGAAATCCGGAAATGCGTAGGGAGAGAAGGGAAGTGAAGAGAAAGAGAAATAGGTACCTGACCTAGATCAACAGAAAAATGAGATGAAACGGGAAACGAATGACAACAGAAACACAAGCGCCAGGCACATCAAAGCCCCCGAAACAGAAACACGAACTTAGGGTGGGCAGATCTAGGTAGGTGTCTCTATTGCTATGTAGCTAGGTACTATATTTACACTGGCAGGGGGGACTACCTAATTGAAGGAGAATGGGAGTGAACGCGAACGCGAACGCCTTCTCGAGAGATGAGACACTCTCCGTCAGACACAATAAACTGACCCATCGCCTATACCAGAGCGAGTCTCCCATAATGCGAATCTATCACGCAAGGTCCCCGTAGTGCTTGAGGCGCAACTCAAGACGGTTCTGGTTTCAAAGTGGTGTTGATCAGGGGTGTCGTAGCCCCGTTCTGAGCGTTCTGAGGCAGAGATACGACCAGGGTGCGACACATGCGGTGCTGGGCGGGAGGCGGGTATGCGACGTTTTGCTCGGCCAATTGGGTTCAATCTCTCGAGCGCTTCATGGCCTAGAATAGCTAGGGAGAAATAGGAGAGAGGTCAATGGAACAGCGTGATCATGTATTTCTTTAGGTACCTAGGTAGGGGTAGTTTTCGTACACTACATCTGCGCTATGAACGAGGAAATAAATTCAATCATACCTGTACTAACTTACTTACCTACCGACGGCGTTGTGCGTCTGCACGCGTACGAAATAGCGTACATCCCCACTGACCAGGTACATAGCTCGAGCTTAGCTCGCACTTAGGTTATGTTGTCGACTTAGCCCAGTTCGTCTCTCGATTGGCCTGGTTTCATCCAGCAAGGATGCTAAGCACTAGGTAAATCGTTGCCCATCCCCGTGGGGGCTAGGGTAGCTGATGCGATGAATATCCGGCACAGACATTCGCCCTCTCGATATTATGGTAGTCCATTCGCATGTCAGTAAGTAGTTGAGTAGCATACCGAGTAGCTTACCGCTATCAAGATCTCGAAGTACCTGATATGAATAGGCGAAGGGGGACCTGATGCAGCATATGATGTTATATGTCGTCGCAAGTCCGACCGAGGTGGGATTTCGGTCTACGCGTAGTATGTAGAGTCTATTAATGACCGTTGTCGAAGTGCGATATCACATCATACGCTACATGTACTTTCACTCAAGGGTTGTCTGTCGCGTAAGGAAAGTATCGCCCCTGGTTTTACAAGTTGAGCGAATAAGGCTTAGTGTGGTTGCCGCTTTTTCTTAGTCTCTGCCCTCAGTCATGTGACTGAGAAGCTAGATTTATGCAGAATTAATGGAGAACAAGACAGTGCCAACCTCCAGGCTTACCTCTAATTTGCTAGAGCCAGTGTATAGTCGCGATGTAATACAGAACGCGTCGAAGGTGTTGCAATCTTCAACTTTATAACTGCGCGTAGAACCAAAGATGAGGGTTCGAGAAATAGAATCGGTGTCTTCTTATCCGTCCTAATCCAGTACGAGATTGGAGTCCTGGTCTTCAAACTCGTAAGAGCTGGTTGCGCAGTTATTCGCTACATCATTAATACGCTGGTTATAGGAATTATTGGTAATCCTGCTGCCGGTGAGGGCAGCCACCAGAGCCAGGAGTGACAGAAGAAACAACGTTATGAGCGATTAGAATAGACGAATATCAGACGAACGGGATATAAATGAGTGCTGTAAGCAGAATGGTGATAAGGATGCTACAATGATAATATTAGATGCCACTGTCGGAGTGAAAAAATGGTGTGATAGATCATTCGCAACGTAGATCTTTCCATGTGACTTTACATTGACGATTCTAACTGTTTTGCTTATCATACAATTAATCTTGGTTCATACCTGTGCTGTCTTGACCCCTTGATCGCAGGTGTGTGTTTTGCGAGCTATGGGTGTAACTCTTAGTCCTTTCTTGTGATGCCATACTATTATGTTCTACGAGGAGAGACGGTTGTATGTGATTGCAGCCAGCCAGTCATGCATAAGTTCATAGCTCTCTATATTATGCACTTGCGGAACACCGACGATATTTTGACCATTAAACACCATCACGTTACAACTACATGCTTCGGCCTCAAGAGTCAAGACCCCTGCCTAGTGGAGCGTAGAGATATTATCAGCTGTATGTTACTCACCTATAAAACGGAAAGTAAGGAGCGGGCAATACGTCAATATATGCCTAGCCAGCACAATATTGGCGGTGCTTGATATTCGATGATTACAAGCAATGGCGCGTAAATTGTGCTGCCGTTCAATGTTGCTGCTGACGCGTCGAGTTGTATCGTGGGGGATATAATCAATTACAGGCGATTTAGAAGGCTGGCCGTGAGCGTATACGTCATCGCTATATGTAGCAAAACCCTACTTTTTACCTTTTATTCTTATCTGTTTAATAATTATCTATTCCTGCAGTAGTCTACTGTCTATTCTCTCATGATTTACTCACTTTTTAAACCCTTAGGATCATTTGACAAGGCTACCAAGGCTTACCAATCTACTCGTACCGTACTCGGGTGTTATTCCCCGGTCTCACGGCACGGTCTCACGGCCTCATTATCCTCCGAATAGTGTATGGCTTCAAACACCGCCAGCGATATCAACACTTGTAAGCCTCAGATCACAAAGAGGACTAGATCATGAATGGGGTCTCTACGCCTAGCGCACCACATTCGGGGACCAGGAAATTTGGGAGCCATATATAAAATACATCCATAATGCTATTGCTGCTCGGACCCAAAGTTATTGCGGTCGGTTGGACCCTACCCTACCCGCAAAGGTCCTGTCATTCTTTTCACCTGCTCGTCAGGGAGGACAAGTCTCTGGACGGTCTTGCGTATCATGAGGTACGAGACATATTTGTCCATTGGATTGCGACTGGCGAAGCAGAGGGTGAAAGGTGGATCGATAGCAGCGTGTATGACTGGTACTTCATCTACGTAGACCGAGACACCTTGGAGAAGTTCCGACGGATCGACGATGCCCGGGAAGAGGAGCCTCCTAATTACGCAGCCGAAGCCGAAGAAGTTCCCGTCATCGTGGTGAATGCCCAGCCAGTACGGGAGGAAAACCCAGATGATATTTTGAACTCGAATCTCGAGGACGAGGACCCTGCCAACGACGAGGATGCTGGTAAAGAGTGGCAATACGTGTAAGTCTTCATCTATTTCGTTGGCAGCTCAGCTCAGTGTGATTATATGATTCAGAAAAACCCTCTAATTGGTTTAGTGGTGCGTTCTATATCCCGGAATTCATTGACCTCCATCATGGGAATAGCGAGGCATGGTATAGGTTCTTTAAGCGACCGCCGGCGGTATGGAATGCATAGTAACGGATTTTATCTATAGCATGAGCTCGCATTGTTGGCGTAACCACTGGTCCCAAAAATGCAGCTTGCTTTTGCCCTAGAAGTCTCCGAACTGATGAATCAGCCTCAGCGTGTGCACCTAAGGGGCTGGGGCTTTGGTGTCGCCGTAGCTTTTTGACACCGGGAGAATGCATGAACGTCCCTTTCTAACCTTTTTTTGAAAAGTACAAGTAGAGTGGCCAGTTCTACATAATGTCAGCTAACCCTCCAAGCTATCAACTTGGACAAAAGTTGATACGCTGTCCTTGCTGACTAGTAGATATTGATCTACATGTTCCTGGGCTTGAATTCCGGGTGAGGAGGAGTTTGGCGACTTTGCAAAAACACTATGTTTCTGACCGTGTTGAAGATTACCTAGCTAGGAAACGAGCTAACGCCCTGAGGACCGTGTCTCTATGCATAAATAATGCATAAATAAATGCCCATGGGTTGGCGGACTCAGGCTGGGCTTAGGCAGGGCTCAGGCTCAAAGCGGCATGGCTCAGGTGAGATTCCGGATTGCGAGGTGGTAAAAACTTATCTCACAGGTAGGTACCCATCATGTTCGAAGAGGTCGTTCCAAATCCCGTTGAAGGGGCGCTAGTACTACTACTTTAGTGCACTTCGTAGTGGGAGGAATAGTATGTACCTAGTGCACATAGGTTGAGATGGTGTTCTGATTCCAATTTTCAAGGCAAGTATCAATCATCGACGTGGCAAGAAAAAATAATTTTTTTCTTAGTCGATAAGATATGAGCTACCTATCAGCTCGCCCACCTCAATTGATTCGACGTGTGTGCGTCTCGGAAGCACGCCGCCCGCGAGCCGACGGATGTTCCCTTAGCGCCGAGTCGTGCTTTCAGTCTTCTGCACAGACATCCATCCCTCTGGCAAATTGCGTAACACGGCGCAGGCTGGCCTGGTGATCGGAGCGGGATCGGGCATGGGGTTGACCGGGTGGGTGGGAAGCACATCGCGGCAAACCTTTTCTGACGTCCAAGTTCCAAGTTCCGAGACTTTGGGTGGTGTAGGTTAGGTACTCACTCACCTACTGCTGGTGCCGCCAGTACCTACCGTGTTGCAGAGCCGTGATGGGTGGTTGACGCGCGCGTCCGTGGCGTGCCTTCGCTTATCCCAGAACCTCGAGATACCGACCCACCGGCCTGTTTATCGCTGTCGGAATCTAGCTGTCTCACTCAAATTGGTTACGGGTCACTTCGACAGCCAACAGTGGGAGCGTGGCACAAGCCCTACCGGCATCCGAGGTGGCGCAAGAGTTCCCGCGAATCTAGTTTGCCATCTGTGATCGCGCGCCATACATATGCAAGAAAGTACATAGTGTATGGACAGACCCCCTACGGTAGGTTATTCCCACACGATGCGCCGCCGTCTTCAGTAGCGTGCCTATACTACCGATTTCGAGTTTATGTGGAGATGCCCAGGTGATCATTGTGTATTAAAGGGGTTGAAGGACGAGACAGGCGTATAGATAGTAGGCAGATAGAGCAGGTAGGTTAAGTACTCGTACTCATGCGGGGACTTCGAAGGCCTCACCGCCAATTTCGACTCTGATCACCGGGAATCATGCAACATGATTACTCAGGAGTCAGGAACAACACTATGAGCGTGATTTGGATGGGACCTAGGTTATGTTTGTGGCTCAAAGTCTCTGCCCTGTCTCAATACCTAATCATCTGCAAAGTTGTGAACCATAGGCAGGGCACTTCGTCCAAAGCCCAGTTTCCATGTTGAACTCATCCAGTATCTTAGTATCTCAGGTTACTGTATACAACTCCCTACTTTTTCGAGGTACCGGTATATACAGCTATGTAGACATCCGCCTATCTCTCAGCACTCCGCTGGCTACCTACATACCTACAACTACACCACCTACTTACATCTACATAGCAGACTACAGGACGTTTGGGACAATCCGCCATGCTGGTACGAGACACGCAGGAATGTCAATCTGCCGCACTACGCCAAACCAAAGTGGGCAAGTTTCTTTAACCACAAAATCCTGGGGAAATATTGACGCTTTGCCTCTCAGGGATTGGATCGTCGCGAATCTCAACCTGCTTTATCTACCCACCTAGTACCTACACTATTGAGTAGCGTGGGTATTAGGACCTGCACTCCAAATGAGAGACCAGGTACTCAGGGTACTAGAAGATAGGCGATAGCCAGGCTAGCGAAGGCGTATCAAGCGTTGCACTAGGTACAAGTAGAGTACACTGAGCTACACTGTCCGTTAGCGCTTTGAGCAAGAAATAGGAGTTGGGATGGTCGGCCTTATTCTCATTCATGATTTTTATTTTTGCTTTGTTTCACCGCAAAATCCTAGCTACAAAATCCATCCCCCCACGTCAACCAGCAAATAGTCAACTCAAATGCACCTAGCTATCCGGGCCAGGTTTTACATGTATACTGACTGCTATGAATGCTGGAAATAACGCAATACCAAATTGCTATAATCCGAGTGAGGTCGTGTACCTAGATATAGTGTAGTGTATGTACTTATGTGGTACCTGTGTGCTCTCCCCAGACAGGTACTGGAAACAGTCATCAAAATGCAATGCCAGTGAACTGTCCCCCAATGTTGCCTACATGATGCAGGTGACGGCCACCCCTTGTTCCGCATTGACACTCCCGAGGTCGTTATTTTGCTAGGAGACAATCCTGTGGCTCCGCTTTTCCCTTCGAGGCGGCGTCCAACCTCTCCAATATTAAGGTCATGGGTCGTTCGAGGTCAAGGTGTGTGCGAGGTGTAGGTAAGTAGGTACTTCGTAGCAATAGGGCTTGTGGATCGAATTTCACACATCGCCGTCTTTAGCTTATCCGCTGGTGCTCTTAGCCAATAAGGCATGGATGTCTGTCATCCTCGCATAGGTAGCATCGACGTGTGTGTAGGCACCTCGGCCCTTACTCGATCACGCACTACACAGATCTCAACTGATTTCCAGAGGGGCGCTAGAGCAGGGTGGTGTTGAAGTTGACTTAGAACGGTCCACACGGCGTGTTTCGTTTCTCGACACCCCAGACAGTCTAGGTAGAAATCAAGGTCACTACTGCATAATATCTTTCCAATATCCTGCACCATTATCATGGTGGCGGCTATCCAAAGGCATGGCAGAAAGAACGGCTCTCGATCGGTGAGCAACGGCCGAACTAAGTATGCATTCGTATCATTAGATATTGTTGTACGTGGCTGCAATCGAAGCTATAACATGGTTCAGAAGATTACATGTCTTTCTCTCCCCTAGACGTTCTCCGCTAGGACTTACGGGGGAATGGCGTCTGTATTGAACTCGTCGCCTACCTTCTGTTGGCGAGGGTAAGATTCAATACCTAACTTGTTGTTCAATAAAGCCTTGGAAAGCTGGGAAGTCCCAATCTGGATACACTCCCAAAGAGTCAACCTGCTTCGACGTGATTGGCCAAGGCAAATAGAGCATAGTGCTTCCGTTCCCTGCTGAATCCCCCATGCCTGCCGCTTGTGGATATGAGATGCTACCTGTACTGGAGGAGGTATCGAATAGACTGTGTGGGGCAATATTACTGTGACGAAGAGGAGCTTGCCGACATTAGCACGGTACGGCGCTGTACGTTGGTACATGTGTGGTGATAAATGACGCTCTGGCCAGCTGGCATCGCCCCCAAACTCAGCATTGACGACGACCAGAGCATCGGTAACGCGGAATACGCCCGAAGCTATATTTATTGCTTATTCCAGTCACATGGGGACGACTAGGTTACCCTGGGCAGTATATATATGATAGGGATTAAAAACACCTACCTTGTATGTCGATATATGTTGCAACTGTACATTCTACTACGTAGAGTACCTTGAGTACGTAGCAGGTAGGCAGTAAGCAGTTGTAGTGCATGTTTGCTTTTTACCTACCAGTACTGTCAATAGCATGCTACCTCCATGTGTTATGACGTGTACCCTGTCCGGACATTGTGCCCTTACGATTTCTCTGCATTTGGTAGATATGTTACAATATAAATGCTGTTATCGAACAGTGTCTCTCCATGAACCAGAGCATCGGGAACTTCTACATGCGACTCATTCTTAAATCTAATATGCAAAATGCTCCACAAGCTTTGTCTTAGCGGAGATCTACTGTCAGTATGGTAGAATGATCAATCAACTTACAAATTGACGATGTTTTCTGATCGTGGTTAGAATTCGCCGGCTCTGTTCACTGGTAATTAGTCTAGCGCCACTGGATAACGGTCTCTATTAGATTGCTACCAAGTACTGTAGCGTTATGCAGGCTCATCAAAAGCTGGAGCAACTTGACCAACTAGCGGAAGGGAGATATCAAGTTAGCCTGAAGACAAATATATGTAATTGTAGTTTCAACTTCATACTCCTTTATATGTAACCCTGCCTAGAGTAACTCTAAGGAGAAAGTAATAGGTGGACATTGGAATGTCCAAAGTTACTTATTTAAATAAATATTAGGAAGCTTTTTTTTATTTACCTTAGACAACTTCAAGTTAGCAACAGCTCATGTCCACAGGGCTGAAGGGGACTTGACTTCGGCAGCTGGCTGGCAGTAGTGGGACCCGTAGCTATACAGTGTAAGTGTAGATGGATCTGTATCAGATTTGTCAGTCCAACTCAAATTCTTAAGTAAGAATGTAGAACAATGTGTCTTGCCTTGATTGGGCTCCTAGCAGCTCAGATCTGTGATCTCACTGGCTGCTTATGGGCGCGCCTGTGTCTCGCCAGCACTACGAAGTACCTACCTATGTAGTACTTCCAGGGTAAGATGTAGTGTACTTTGTACACCTACTGACAACAATGCAAACCCACCAAGAGCCAAGGTACATGTAGTTAAGAGACATATAACGGGTAGGCATGCTTCTCTATTACATGTAGTACTCCGCGTAGCTCACTATTTCTTTCACCTCTCAAGCATAATAAACATAATGGACAAAGGAAGTGGGTACGAGGACGGGCCAGGTCACGACCTGGATGGGACTGCTGAGTTATCTAGAGCAAGGAAGGCACGCACACAGTGTTCAGGAACAGGGACCTAAGATCAAATCACGGGCGGGCTGGAGTGGTCAATCTTGTTCTGTCGTGTACGCTCCACTCTTGGTTCAAGCAGAGTAGCATCACTAGTCATTAGCATGTGCAGTAGTTTTGATGCAGCTCCTAGACCATGGCTCATTGGTTAGAGGAGATGGTTTGTGGTGTTCTTTCCGTTGCAGCGAGGGTGGTGACGCCGCGAGAGCCCACAGTGATACCTAGGTACAGTTCTGTACCCACTAGGCTAGGTTAGGTAGCGCGTTTTTGATTGTTCCTTCGCGCTGCCTACCCAAGGTACCTAGCACAGTAGGTGCGATACAGTGCATCACTCGACCAATGAGGTTGGTCTTATATTACAGTGCGGGACACGGAGAGCAGGTAGCCTCCATGCGTACATCCACCCACCCACCCACACTCCATCCATCCTCACCTCCGGCTCTAGCATCCACTGCCACCCCCGCCGCAGCTTCCCAGCGGTCTTTCCATAGCACAGGTGTCTGGCAAGCCTGATGTGTGTGACAGAGAAAAGGCCTAAAAAGCCCGTGTGCTACCTTAATTACCACCTCGCTATCCTCTTTTCAATCATCCCGCATTCACCTTTCCTGATCAATCACCCAAACCCAAAACCGATAAGAAAAAGGAAAGGCTCGACATCTGACACTTGACCAGACTTTTGGGCTTTTCCTATACAGGGGAAAGTGTTGGCTCAATCAAAGCAACAGCAAAGCAATCCAAGGGCCCTACCTACCTGCTACGTTGAGCATTGGGTACGGTGTTCATAGGTACGTTGAGGCTTTCTTTTTTCTCTGGTCTTCTCGAGGCCTGTTGTCCAAGTGGTTCAAACGGCCTTTGCACGGTTCAGCCTACGCGCCCATCCATCTCCATCCAGGGCAGCAGAGGACAGAGAGGCAGAGGTGAGCAAACAACAAATGAGACAGGCGAGTTGGTTGCATCGCGTCGTGCTGTGCTGTGTCGCATCACGTCGCATCGCATCGCATACCTGGTCTGTTCGTTTGCTCGCTGGCCCGCTCGTTTCCTTCGTCTCCTTCGTCTTGTCCGTTCGTTGGGTCGTCCGTTCGCTCGTTTCCTTCTTTTTCCCACCTATCGCCCTTTGGGACAAGGTCAGCCCGCCGCCAAACCCTCCAGAGCTTCTCCAGCCCATCCCATCCTGCCCTACCTACCCGACTGGGAACCTACCATACAAGGTAAACACCTCTCCCGTTGGACCTATTATCTTCGTCCGCCATTCCCAGCAGGCAAGTGAGTACTTCCTGGTATATACCACAATGCTATAATACACCCACCAGAACCAACCACTGTTGTTGTTCATGGTGTCGTGATACTGGCCTAGGTACCTCTTGTTATTCCACTCTAGCCGTGCCCTTCTCATTGCTGTCACTTCACTGTCTCTTTCGTTCAATTCACTCCACTATCAAGCGCCATGCATTGCCTGCTACCTCCGCTCTCTACCTACCATCACTACTTTCCCGCTCCACTAGGTATCATCCACAAGTACCTACCTACAATACCTTCATGTACCCGCCCTACCTGCACTCGGTACTTATAAACACCTGGGTACCTACCTAACGTCGACAATCAGTGCATCTGACAAACTTGGGCCATACAGCGCGACATCCCACACCACGCACAGGGCCACTGCTCCTCCAAAGCCTACCTTGGTAATCCCACCCAAACAAAGGAACAGCCTAGGGTCTGGGAAATTCTTCGGCACTCGCCTCCAGTCTTGTTCCGTCTAGTACCGCACACCAGACTCGATACAGCAGGCGCCCCCAAACCAGGTTTCTGCGACAAGATTCCAGTCTACGACAAGTTACAACTGAGCCTCTCCGCTCAACGCCAGATCCAGTATAGGCCATCAGCACCACGACCAAAACAGTATCTCCACCATTTTTGCCTGTTTCGTTCGTGATACCATCCAGCACCTATCCCGCAATGGCAGACATCACAGACCAGCACGACCAGACCACTCCCCAGGAGCTAGACGATAGTCACGTCGGAAATGGCAATACCGCGGCAGCCGAGAACCGCGGCGTTAAACGTCCGCGCAATAGCATTGCCGACGATGACGACGACGATGACGAGAAGGGCGGGCGCGAACGGCGCAAGATTGAGATAAAGTTCATCAGCGATAAGTCGCGTCGCCACATTACTTTTTCCAAGCGCAAAGCTGGCATTATGAAGAAGGTGCGTTGCCTACTTTCTTCGATACCCTACTATGACAAACCGCCCGCGTCGGACGCGTTTCTGCGCCGTAAACTTTCAATGCAATCTCGTTATGGAACGAGTATTAACGCTGTGGCAATTAGGCATACGAACTTTCTGTACTTACTGGCACACAAGTACTACTACTTGTCGTATCCGAAACTGGTCTCGTCTACACCTTTACCACACCTAAGCTCCAGCCTCTCGTGACGAAGGCAGAGGGCAAGAATCTGATCCAGGTTAGTGCACCCGTTTCGCCAAAGCATCAAATGGCATGAGGACCTAACAACGCGGTTGCAGGCTTGTTTAAACGCGCCAGAGCCGAATCCCGGTAACGAGAATGGCGTCGACGATGCGAATCAAGTCGAATCACCCGAAGAACCGCCCAATTCACACCTTCCCCCTCAGACCAGCCGGCCTGGAATGCCACAGAACCCACATATGCCAGCTAGCTACATGCCCAACGTTCCCATGGATCCTCAGGCTATGGCGTACCAAGGCTACGTACGCAACGCCCCTCCGCCTTACGGTATGCCACCGCAATCTGGCATGCCTCAACACTCTGCTCACCAGTCTTAATTGTCATCTTTCTGGTGACTTTTTGCCCTGCGCTGATACCCCAAATATAATGCATCGATGAGGCTCTCCTTCTACTCAGGCATTCTTCATCCAAACTATAATTGTGAGGCTACGGTGGCCCGGCGTTGGGTGGTCATCGTAACTTCTCCACAATGTGAATTTAGTTTTCTCACCCGATTTCCAATCTCATCTTTTCATACTTCACTTTTGGTCTTGAGTTTTGCTCTGTTCTATGGCCCACCTTCAAATATTCCCGCGATAGGTACTGAGAAATATCACTGCCTTCCAGTAACCTTTGTTACCCAACAGTGACAACAACAATTTTGATTGAAGGCAATGTCGATTCATTCCACCTCACCCCTAGTACTGGCGACAGTCTGTCGTCATAGTTTTTTTTCCTCGTCTCGCTCAAAAAGTCAATATGGCAGCTACGCCCACCGACTTGCGACCCAGGATTTCACAAGGCGGGAGGGCATGACCATAACCATATTATGGCGAATTGTGCTCTCGGCGCTAGACGTCTTCCTGGCCCCTGGCCCTTGCCCCCTACCTCCCGCTTTGATGTGATGCTGGATTGTCTGGGATACAACACGATCCCAAGAGGCCTGGAAGAATCAAGAATTCTCCAGCAGAACAAAAGGAGGGTTTCAATAAGACGAAGACTTCAAATAGCGGAAGTCTAATACTTCATCGAAGGTATTATAGCATTGGCTACATCCTGAGAGGGTGTGGACATCCGCCCGAAGCACTTGACATTCAATGCCAATCCCAAACGTTTAGGGACAATCTTCTTCAATTGACACCTCAATTGGCGGGGTGCATGCGCTAAATGGCATAGCATCCAGGAACTGGTGTTCCTCTAAATCCCGGAAATTATGTGAAACTAATAATTATACGGCGGCGACGACGATGAATGTAACCTTTCAACTACGTGGATCGACAACATGCGACCTTGATGGGAGGGCTGACGAGTTTTTACGACGACATGGACGGATCGAAACGACCGCAAAATTCATAAAATCTCACATTACCTGGCCTTCTCTATATAAATATCTTTTTTGAAACGAGGCCAATTTTGAGGGTCTTTACCCTTATCACTCAGTCGCATTCGGCCTTGTGCATAACTCATGTCTTGGGACAAGTTGACTTGGACGGTTGAGATTCTATTTACGCACTTCACTAGTCGATAGATCACGGTCAGTGACGAATGGATCCTCCATGCCCCAGCACACCCCTACCAGCAGCGCCTACGTGCTCATCTCGGCTAGCGACATCTGGTCCGTAGAGTTTGGATCATGCGATCCAGTCATAGGAGTAACGAGAACCTAGTGGATTCCCAGAGCAACACATGGATGCAGGGAGCAGGTCATCCTGAAGCCGATTTGTACCATAGCAACATCCTTCTATTAGACTACCATCAAGATCAAGTAGTAATTGAGCTTCATATTTGAGCGATAATAAGTTCTCTGCACGAGGTCCTGTAAAGCTAAAAGCCGATGCAGCGTGGTAGTAAGCCTACACGCAGAAGCACCAAGGTGTAACGATCTACAAGGTGGCACTCCGTACCGATTTGTGAGACTACCTAGGTAGTTTCTGTGGCCCTCGCTGTTCGCTGTCAATCTAGTCTACTGCAGCGAAGGGAGAAAGAAAACAGAGATCTCTACAATTAGATTCTAGTTAACGTGGCTCGAGATGAGACTCTATAATTCCTAACCAACTTGTGTTTATATAGCTAGCTTTTGTAACAATCATCCGAATGCTGGGTTTGTAGATCGACTTAGGATGATAAAGTGAGGACGAATCGAGGTAAGCAAGTATATCTACGCAATGAGGGAAATATTAGGCGAAGCTGGCTGTCATGGTGTGTGGCAGAGGAAGAAACTAGACTATGTATGTAATGCAGTAAGAGCATCATCAACTAAGTTATGTAGCTAGAGAAAATGTACATCTTACGCTCGCTACCTACCTAGTGACTGTGATAAGATCTCCCGCGGGATGAGAGGCATCGGTTCTATGACGTTTTGATTGTTCATGGACCGTCCCCCAAAGCTATTATATAATAAACGTCTCTGGTACTTATGATCTGTGTGAATCGAATGATTGGCGTGATATCGTAGCTATTTGATTAAGGGGAGATCATCGTGTTCTCCGGGTATTGATGTTCAGAATATGGATAGGGACAGTCAGCCGTTGAAGGATGAACTCACACTTAGAAAGCAAAGGTTTTCATAACCTTCCTTCCCCAATGGTTCGTCTAAAAAAGGAACGTTAGGTATAGCCGTGTATGTCCACCATGTGTGCCCAGGATCGTAAATAGTCTCGTGCAGACCTCCCAGTCTCATCACGGGTCTAGAAAGTTGAAGCAAGTATAAGAATTGCCTGATGTACAGTTGCGACTCCGTATGCTAGATCCCCTTGAAGAGAGCGGAGAGGGCCTCTCCTTTCCTCCCTCCCTCTCTCTCCGCCCCGATAACCGAACTTTTGCTACCCGGAATAAGACTGACGACAATGGTTTCGATGGGGCGGCCTCTATGGTCTCAGAACGAGGCTTGACGACTGATCCTTATCGCTTTTTACCTTACCTTGAACGTCGGGGCTGTACGATGGGGCCTACCATGAGGCTCTAATCATGCTGGCTAGATATATTGAGGTCGTCGGGTAGATGAGCAAGCCATCTGGTAATACGTGATCAGATAAATTTGGTCTGTTTCATTCTGTTTCACATGAACTACCTGCCTGGACTATTATCGTCTCTAGAGCTGGCTTTTAGCGTACTTGTGCTGATGACCGATGGTGGACTTAGTACTACCTTAGGCGTCCCATCTTTGTTACTTTGTATCTTGTATATATAAGAAACACCAGTTCGCAAATGTTCCCAGGAGAAGCCATTCTAGCTGTGCTTTATCTATCCTGTCTACGAAAAGCTAGGCCTAATAAACAAAAAGAGCCCGGTTGTCCAAAATCTACGGGCATGTGAATGGCGTGGCGGGGGGGGGCTGCTTTCCCATGCTGTGCACTACTGGCCCCTCTGGTTTGGTGAAGAGATGGTGGTATGTGTAGTGTCGGTTTCGACGCGGTACTCTCGCTATTACAGTCACGACAGGGCCCGAGGATCCACGTGCACCGTCGTTAACTTCTTCATATATACCTTGGCAATATACCTCGATGAGCAACGCTCAATCGCTCAATCGTTGTTGCTTCGCTGAAAAGGAAGGTTTGGTCTCTGCTTATCACGCTGAGAAAGAATAAGGTCCAAGGTACCGTTCTTCAAAGTTGTACAATTCTCAATCGGGAAGGTTTATGTTTTAGATGTACAAAGTATGTTGGGACAATCTCATGAAGACTTACATTATTGAGTGAGATGGTAGGATGATGTGAGACGTGAGCAATTGAGTGAGATGTTGAGGAGGGGGTTTTCGCCCCAGCCCCACTGGATGAGCTGGTTTGAGAAGGTTTATGCACGCTAGCGAGCCCTGGGTAGGGCAAGGTACCGGTACATATCAACTATCTCAGAGATGTATGTAACCCCCCTCCCGGTAGCCTCGGCCCTGATCCTATGGGGGAACCACCGCCGCAAGTACCTAAGTTAGATACCGTCTCATTACAGCGCAAACTTCGTAGGCTTGGTATTGATTAGTGTTTCGTTTGGAAAGCATGATGAATAGATGAACATTTGTCCCTGATGCTACGCTTGCTGCGTTGATCTGTCCTTCCCTTAACGCCGTGTGCGACCTCGTTTATTTAGGTCAAGCCCATGCAATGTCCCTCTATCAACCGGTCCCTCGTCTCGCTTCCGTGGCGAGTAGTCGCCAGTTGGTGATGATCGTACTCTCGCCCCACCTTTGGTATAACTGTGATGATGCTGCCCTTATTGCTGTGGAAAAATGCCGTGTCTCGTATCATATCGTATAAGTAATAGTTGGCCTCGCTGGCCTGTTTAATGCTCGCCGGGTGCGCTGTAATACCTGCCTACAAGCAGGGTGCCGAGGAACGTGCCACCTAGCACGGCTAGGAAGTAACCCACGTTCACCGTCATGACAGCCAGCATGCTAGAGGGGTATAGTTAGGAGAGAGCGATTCCCAGTATTATGGCAGGCCACATAAGACATGGCAGGAGATGGCTTACAGTAGGTATCCAACGCCCGTAATTATAGTGTCAAAGAGAGCTCGCAAGGGATCGACGGAGAGCCTAAAGGGGCGATATATCTGCCGCGTGCGTTGAACGACGAAGACATCCTCTTCCACGCCGTTCTCAGTGAGCGTCATCCGCTTGGAGAGATCGTCGCGGGAGATCTGCTCAGACACGGGGAGCTTGCCCTGCACGACGACGTAGCGACGCTTCATCTCGGCGTCGAGCCACCGCGCCTCGGCCATCGCCTTGGCCGCCAGCAAGACTCGGAAGAGGGCGCTTAGGAAGATCAGGAATATGATGGTGCCCGCGTAGGCGCCCGCGGTCGAGGGTGTCCAGGCCTCGGAGTAGAGGGCCGTCATCATGTCGTTATTGAAGACGGACATGTGCATCGAGTCATGCGATGATGATGACGACGAGCCCATGTCCATGTCCATGTCGCCGTGTGAGTGTGCCATCTTTGCTCGGAGGGGTTCTCTCGGTATCGAATATCGAACGTCGGCCTTGTGGAGTTGCGGAGGAGGGAACAGAGAAGGAAGCGGAGGCGTAGGCGGAGGAAGAGTAGTGCACGTTCTGCTGCTGTTTCGTCTTGGTTTTATTTGGTCGAAGTCGAGTTAGACAGCAGGCGATGCCTCTCCCTTGTCGAACACAAAGGGTGACTGGTCAGGTATTCCGAGTGGTGTGATGTACAGGATAGGATAGCACAGTTGATGCCCCTCTCCAGGTGTAATTAACTAGAGCGTGCGTGGTACAAGTAGGTAGATGTTCAGGTATATCGCAGGAGAGGCAACGAGTATGTAGGAGGTAGGCATGCAATGTGATTATCACTTAAGAGAATCCTATATCTAGTCATGGCCAGATTAAATACCAAACTATGAAATACAGTCAATGCTGGGTCGGGTCTCTTTTGTTTCTTTTTGTTTTCTTGCTCAAATGCGCTCATTGTCCTCCCTCTACAAAGTACCTACGGTTTAGTCCAAGTAGGCCCTGCTAGTATCGGCGCCGGACCCATTAAAAACATTTAGCCAGGCCAAGTGTAAGTGGATGGTGCCCTGCAATGTGTCCAGATCAAGTAATTGCTAGATATGGATCTCTGGGAGGTGCACCGTCTCGGAAGTACCGGTACTTGCGCAAGCTTGCGCATGATTATATATAAATAGATAACCTGGCACATCGTAGCCCAGACGCCAGCTCTATTCTCGAGGTTCATCACGATGCCAACTGCTTCCCCAAGGCAGGGACTAGGCTTCCTCGAGAGCATATTCGAGTTATTATCTATGTCCAAATTCTTCTCAGGCAACGGAGTCCGCATCATGGAATAAGACTGCTTTGCCCATGAGTACAGTACCTATCTTAATGAATGGAGGAGCGACAGGAATGTCATGCATTCATAAGACGAGGCACTGCCTAGATAACAACAAACTTGCGCCGCGCCGCGCCGCGCATTATATTATATATATATATATATATATAAGTTCTCATCTTTCTAGATTATGTAGCCATTGAAATACGTGAAATCATTGTCATGTTGTAAATAACTGCGAGCGTATAAGAAATTGCGGACTATCACGGGCCCAACTTTTTGATAACAGTTCTTTGCTAGTGCTGCAAAAATATAGATGCCAGTACCGCTCCGTGATACTAGCCGAGCATGTTAGGAAGGGAAAGAATCGGGAAAGAATCGGGAAAGAAGAATCGGTTTGAAACTCCATGGAAGCCACTTTTTAACATAACAGTAAGTGAGACTGAAGTAGTCTATGACATGCTATCTCGGCGCCCATCGCTTTTCCACCGCATTCCATTGAATCAGCTCTCTAGGGTGACAATCAGGAAATTTGAGATCCCAGTCAGGATACCAAAGACCCATATGATATTTTGAATTCTGCTATTCTGGAACTAAGGCTTAACAGTAATGAATCATCTAGGTAGATACAGGGGGGGTTGAAAGGGGTATAGGGGCTCGTAGGTAACGAGCGGGAGTAGAAGAAGCTTGACTCGGCAATTTTGCTGCCTCCTCTAAGGCCTGCTGGATATGAAGCGAAAGACGTGAACTACTCGCCCGTTTCAATATCGTTTGTTGCTCTTCCAATCTGCCGGTAACCCCGATAATCTCAAAGAGTCATGGCCGAGACCGACTTGCTAGATGGGCCACAACTTCCCTTTCCCCCCTCGTATGTGGCGCTGGGGAAAATTGGTAATAATGGATTAGAGGCTTGCACGATAATGATGTTTTTTTCTCGCTTCGTATAGGCAATGCTGCTACTGTCCTAAATTAGCAGCTCATTAACAGGTTTTATACGAACTTGTACTCCAACCAGGGCCCAGGTGGCGAGTGGAAGCAACAAGCCCAACGGCTATTGGGTTCATGAAATCATATGCTCGTAAATATATGCTCACAAGCAAGCCTGCTAGACGACTTAGCACAATAGTTCTCGTCCCTCCCACGAAACTTCTTTTCGAACTCGAACATATGCTCCAGTAAGCTGCCTCTCACCACTCCCTCACGGTGAGACTATTAGCAAAAGCGCCAGGGAAAGCAGACAGAGGTTCTTTTAAACCAACTAGTGTATTCATCCGCTGTTTTTCGGCCCCTGCGATGCCTGGAGTCAGTAATGATCGTTTTGGTGTGTTTGAGGGTCTGAGAAGTCGCTCTGACATAATTGTGGCCTATAAAAGAGCCTTCGATTATGACTATCCTCAGTATGACTAAAACTAGAAGGAATTCACTCAGATAACTACTTGCGTTAGCGTGCGTAGTGTCCTAGGCTCTCTCTCATAATTGCTATACTTCATATTTACTGAAATCTCGAGTTATAATTTCCTCTCCAAATGATATCTAAACTGTAAAATGAAATGGCTAGGCAAAGTTGGCCCAAGTTAAGGAAGAAAGTCACACGCGACTAATTCCCAGCTCTTATTTCAGGCTCCTCAGGGTCAACCTCACCACGTGAAAGCTTGTTATACTCCATCGTTATCAGCGGCTGTGTTTGTTTGTCTAGGCCATTCTCATGAAGGACACATTTGGTGGAAAAGAGTATCTGCGACTTGTAATTTTAATAATGCCGTACTAAGTGGTTAATCATGTTTTGTCTTCTCTCGCCGAGGGACGTGAGCCAGTGCTAGTCCAGACCTGACTAGAAGTTTATCCCGTGTTGTTATCTTAGGACAGCAAGGGAGCGCTGTGTGAAACCGAGGAGCAATAAACTTTATCTTACGATGCGTAACCTATTTCAACTGTCGGGTCGTAATTAACAAACTGGATAAATGTTAAAACAAAAACTGTCCCAAGCCCAGTATTTAATAAAAATAACGATAGTCAGCTTACATATTCATTGTGATCCCGCCCGCGGTTTAGGTCCGGCGATTCCAAAAGTATTCGAGCCAGTTTTTCCCGAGCGCATGCATTACTTCATGAATGATCTATTCATTGATTGTTAGCAATCTAGTTTTCTGAAGTAAAATCATTGTGGTTATGCCAACTTATTTACCGTTCTTGCAAGCTCGTAGGTCTTGCAAGCTCGTAGGTCTTGCAAGCTCGTAGGTCTTGCTGCAACTCTTAGCTGGCGTAATATTATCACTAGCTAGCTTGTCTAAAGTTGCAAGTCCAATAAATAACAAAAACAACGGCTTCATGTATCATGTAAGTTGTGCCGTCAGCCGCAGAACTATCTGATTAAACCCACTGAAGTCTATAGAGTTAACCCTTCTACTCAAACTCCAAATAGGCAGTTGGGAATAGGGGACATGAGGCAGAACATAAACATGTAGAGTAAGGATTTCTTACCCTTTGATCTTCTAGATAGTCTTATAAGGATACTTTCTTGTCACGGTATTAAACTAGCACTAGGTATACAGGCTATATATAAGGTATATAAGCTAACTAAAAATAACTAAAAGTAGCAGATAGAACTTCTCTTTTTATACAATAACAATAAGTTTATACTAGAGTTACTAGCAGTTAGTACTATAATAGTTTATTATACCTATAAAATCAAATAAGTTATTTTAATTAAGCATACTAAAACTAATAGATATTAACTATAGCGACGCTATAGATTTATTATTGTTATTGAAGGCTTATATACCTTTTAAAATACTATAGCGAATACTTATATATTTTAACCTTGTTAACAAATTTTTAACCTTAATTAGCGCTATCTTTAACACTAGAACAGATATTAAAAAACTACTAAATATTTTTTTTTATTCTTTTGCTATAGTAAAAAACTAATTATGCCGCCTTTTCGAAATATTGTTAACTTATATTTAAGCTACTAGTAGTAATATATAAATACTTTAAAAATAATTTATAGCTTTAAATAAATAAGAAGTTAATATTACTAAAAATTTAAGCTATGCTTAAGCAGAGTTAATATAACTTAGCAACCTTAATAGCACTATATTTACTATAAGTAAAGCTTTTAAAAAAGATTTATAAAAAGCTTGTAAAAAACTAGAAAAAAAGAACGCTTAGCTTAACGATATAGCAGTAACTATAAAGCAACTGTAACAAAGTCTATAGAGCAAGACTATAAGGTAGGCGGAATTAAAGCAATAGCTTGCTGTAACTATAAAAGCATGCAATTGCTTGCTTACTGCTGCTGCTTCGGCGCTGCTTTTACAACTACTTAATATAAACTTTGTTTTACTTTTTAATATTTTAGTTATTTTGCTTATTTAAGTTATACCGTTAATAGACCTAAGCTAAGTTGGCGCTATATTATTTAACAGTTAACCTAAAGCTAATAAGTTACTTATATTTAATAAGTCTAAAATAAACTTAAGCAAGCAATAGGTAAAATATACTAACTAGTAATCCTTAGTTAAAGCAAAATTAACTATAAATTATAAATTTTACTTAATGGCTTTTAAACAAATACTTTATACTTATAGTTAATTTGGCGGCCTAGCTTACTTTTGCGTTCAATTATATATTAAAGAAATAATAAATTATTTTACTAACCTAGAAGCTTAAACTAGTAGCTAGTATAACTATTTAAACATACTTAAGTTTCTTAATATAGCTTATATTATAGTAGATATATTTGCAGAAGCTATTAAGCAGTTTAAAAACTATAAATAAAGCACTAAACTTTTTGCTAATTTTATTTTAAAGTTTATTTGCTTTGCTAACAAAAGCAAACAAACTTTAGTTTAATAAGTAGCTGCTTTAAAATCTAAGGTTAGTAAGCCGATCTAGTCTGCAGTATTAGTATAAACTACCTATTCTACAGATAATAACATTAATAGGTAAATTAATTTGCTTTAAATACTTTCTAACAATATTGTAGACCTAAATTTCTAAAATAAAAAAGCTAGCAGCTAAAGCTTAAATTTAATTTGCTTAGCTACTAGTACTTCTGCGCTAGTAAACCTAAGAAACCTTATAATCTTTAATAAGCTAAGTACTATGTTTAAGCAGCAGGGTCTGCTATTTACTACAAAAAAAGCAAAAAAGAAGCAAAAAAAACGTTGCTAATATTATAAAAAGCTGGAATACTTTATACTATAGTGCTTTTATATCCTTAAGAGGCCGTACCTAGTACCTGTAGTAGCTATAGCTGCTATAGCAAGCGTACTAAAAAAAGATTAATTTTTAGCTTTAAATGCAGCTAAAAGCGTTACTAAAGGTTTTTAAAAAAAAAAAGAATAAACTTATATATACAATTTATAAGCCCTAATATATCCTTAAGTTTTTATATAAATATTTATATTAATAATTAGCTGCTAGCGTAATACTAAATACTAGTTAACTTAGAATGTTCTTTTTTTAGTTTTATTAATACTTTTTTTATATAAAAATATAATCTTGCTATAATAAATAACTTTTACTTAAAGGTACTTTATTTAGCAAATAAAACTATAGCTAGAACAGTTTCTAAGTATTACTTAATTTAATATATTATAGCTATATATATAAAGAAACTTTTCTTATATATATAGCTACTTAATAATACTAATATTATTTTAGGACTACTTTAGCTTTGCTGCTATAATTTATAAATTAATTAGCAAAAAAAGATACTATAATTAAAAGATAGAATAGCTATAGAAATACCTTATACTTAGCTTCTTTTATATAAGCTTGCTGTTATACTGCCGCTAGTAAACCTAAAACCTTTTAATTTAAAAGAAATCTTGGTTTAAATATTAGTAGTACTTAACTTTTTTTTATTTTGCAAACAAAAAAGCACCTATATTAAAACTATACTTTTATTAAAGTTTTATGCTTTAACAGATTTATTTTATATAATTAAAGCTATAACTAAAAGTAATACTAATTGCTGCTCGGTTAAAGCATTAGCGCTAAAAACTCTTACTGTAGTACTATAGAATATGCTTACTAGAAAAGGCCTCTAAAATAGTACAGCGCTTTTATCTTGCTTTTATACCTACTATATATAGGTAAAAGAGATACTATAGCTCCAAAAGGTTTTAAAAAAAAATATTAATAAATTCTTAAAAAATAAAAAACCTTTTTTAAAAAAGAATATTTTTAAAAAGCTTTTAATAAAGTATTACAACCTAATTAATATATTTTTGCCTTAAAATATAGACTAACTACTATTTTACCGTCTTTTTAACTATAAAATAGATTTAATACTTAAGATAATGCTACCGGATATACAGTTGCACCTTATATTGCCTAAAAAACTTTTAATTATTTAAAAGTATTTAAACAAATATTTAGCAAAAGGGTTTATTTAAGCTAGCATATTATTAGCAGTAGTACTTATACTACTAGCTAAAAAACCTAGTAAAAGTATTTACATATACATTAACTATAAAAGCTTTAATAATATTACCGTTAAAAACTAGTACCTAATTTTTTTAATCTACAAAATACTAGATATTTTATATAAAGCTAAAATATATACTAAATTTAATATTATAGCAGCTTTTAACTGCTTTTGTATTACTTTTAAAGATAAGTAAAAAATAGCGTTTATTACTAGGTTTAACTTTTTTAAATATATAGTTGCAAATTTTGGTATAACGGAAATGCCTAGCTTTTTTTAATACTATATTAATAATATATTATTTAATATCTTAGACTAGTATATTATAGCTTACTTAAACGATATTTTAATTTATAGCAACTTAAAAAAGAAATACTGGCAATATATCTACGAAGTATTATAAAAGCTTATTTATATAAGCTTAACTATAAATATTAAGAAATGCAAGTTTAATGTTATTAAAATAAAGTACTTAGGCCTAATTATATTAATAGATAAAATTACAATAAACTTTAAAAAAGTAGCTGCAATTTTTAGCTAAAAGGTATTTCTAATACTGTAGAACTTTTAGCGCTTTATTAGCTTTACAAATTATTATTAATAATTTATTAAAAGCTTTTCTTTTTTAGCCTAACTATTTATTAAACTAATAAATAAGAAGTAATAGCTTAAGCAGCTTATAAAAGAGAAATTATATGCTTTTAAAGCGCTAAAAAAATTTTTTACTACTGCTTTAGTTTTAGCTTATTATAACTCTAGCTTATAAACTATTGTTAAAGTAAATATATTAGATTAAGCATTAGATAGTATTTTATACTAAACTAATAAAAAAAAAAACTGCTACTCTGTTGCTTTCTTTTTTATAAAATATACTTTAGCTAAATATAACTATAAAATATATAATAAAAAGTTATTTATTATTGTTAAAGCTTTTAAAAAATAGCGCCTTAAACTATAAGGCTGCAAAAATATAGTTAAAGTAGTTATAAACTATAAATTATTATAATATTTTACTACTACTAAGCTTTTAAATTAACAGTAAGTTTAGTAGTTAGAGTTTTTAAATAACTTTTATTTTTAGATTACTTATTAATTAGGCTATAAAGTAGTAGTACTTAATATGCTTTTATAACGACTAAGTAATAAGCTAGCAAATATAAAAAATATTAGCGATAACTAAGTAGCAAACCGTTCTAAGGTTCTTTTACTACTTAATAAGTAAACATATTACCTTTTAAACCTAGCTAAGCTATACTTTATATTTAATAGCAAACTAATAGATGCTATAGTAAACTAAGCTTATTTAGATTTTTAAATTATAAACGCTATTATAGAAGCAATAGGTAAGCCTAATATTTAGCGCTTTTTAAAGTAGATTTATAAGCAGTTCTAAGTAGCTATAAAAAACTATAAAATTAAACGGAACTATATTTATATTAAAAAGAAGCTTTATATTTTAGACTATACTACTGTTAAACTAGAAATCTTATACTAGATATATACTTTATTACTAGTAAGATACCCTAAAAGATTTAAAATTAGGAACTTTTTTTAAAAGATATACTTTTAGCTGCAGATATTGCAAGATATTGCTACCTTTATTAAAAAATGCTACTACTGCTAACAAATAAAGAACTTTAAGTTAATACTAGCTAAGTTTTTCTAATTTCTATTAGTACTTTATAAATTATAAATAAATATATCGATAAACTATATAAAACTACTACTAAAGTATAACTAAAATAGCTAAAACTATAAAAATATTCTAGTAGTAGTAAATAAGTTAACAAAAATGCAGCACTTTATTGTAGTACTAGATATAAAAACAGCTACTTTAGCTAATATATTTATACAAAATATATACCGACTATATAATGCTTTAAAAACTATAGTATTTAATTAAAGTATTTAGTTTACTTTTATATTCTAAAGAAAGCTTAACTAACGCTTTAATATTATGCTAAATATTTTGATAGCATATTATTTTAAATTTAATAGCTAAACTAAGATTATTAATATTATAATAAAGCAGTACTTTTGCTTTTACTATAGCTACTACTAAAATAACTAGGTAAACTAGCTTTTGTTAGCTAAATTTACTACTAATAATTAGACATTTAAAACTATAAGACTTAGCTTATTTTTTATAAACTATAAATAGTACTTTTATATTAAAAATGAGCCCGCCGGTAACTTAGCGGTATATTATACTAAAATTTAGCGCAAAAAGTTCCTAAATATAAATAATATTGCAGACAAAATATAAAAAGTTATAAAAAAAACTAAAGCTTTTATACTAAAGGTTTAAAACTAGTATACCTATTATGCAAATATATACTGCATTAATAACATTAAATATAAAATCGGAAATAAAGTCTAACTTAGTATAAAAAACTTCTATATAAATTAACTATTGCTAAAGTTATTAGCTAAATAAGCTAACTTATTTAAAATTATAAAGGTTTACTATTAAGTAGTTATACTTTTGCTTTTATAGCAATATAAAGTTTTTTTTATATTTTATACCTTTTTAGTCTACTTAATTAAAAATAGTTTAATTAAATAAAGCAGCTTAAATACTAAATATAATAAATAAGCAAACAAAATAATCCTTTAAAATAACAATAGCATAAAAAAAATTAAATAGCTTTTTAAAGAAATTTTAAATTTTAAGAAAAAGAAGTTAAAAAAGCTAATATATAAAATTAAGTAGCTAGCTTTTTATTGCTTAACTTAAAAACTAGCAGTAAATATAAAAAAGTATAACAATAAGTTAATTTAGTTTTATTATGCTTATTTTAAAAAGCTAAAGCTGCTAAAGTAGCTTAAAATGCTTAAGCTTAGCTAGAACTAACTAATACTGTTAGTATAACTAGGGCTAGCTTTTATATTGTTAGCTTATATTATAAAGCAAAAAAAAGAAGAAAAAACAAAGAATAATTTTTTACTTAAAGATTTTTAAAAAATTAAAAAAACTAAAAACTTAAGCACGAATATATAATTGCTTTAAAAAGAAATATATGCTATAACGGCAGCAAAACTTTTAGCTATTGCTACGCTAGGCCTAAAAAAATAAAAAACCTTACCTATATATAACTATTATACTATTATGCTATTTAAATCTCGATAGAAAATTTTTCTAACAACTTTTTTACTTTAGCTTTAATAAAAATTTTAGCTTCTAATTTAATTATTACTTATATTTATAGCACTTAATTAATAAACCGCTAAATATAATATAGCATATAAGAAATAATATAAACTAAAAACTTATAACTAAGGTACTATAAAAATTCTTTTTAGTAAGGCGCTAAATATTTATAGCAATATTTTTAAAAAGAAGATAAAAAAACTAGCTGTTTTTTTAAGCGGCTACAACAGTAAAATTAAAAACAAAAAAGCTATAAAAGTATAAAAACGCTTTAATAGCAAGATTATAGCAGCTAATTAAAAAAGCCTTATAAGTAGTAAAATAAAACTAAAAAAAATTTTTTTTGTTAGCTAAAAATAGCAATATGCTAGCGCAAAAAAAATATAATATACCGTTTTTATTTTTTTTGCACTAGCTAAATAATAGTTTTTGCGGTATTTTTTTTTTATATTTTTAAAAAAAAATACTAAATTAATTACTAATTTAGCGATAGTATATTAAGTTTTAACCAAAAAAACCTAGATCTAGTAAAGGTTTTTTTTTATATCAATAGTTTTATTTTTAATTTTAAACTTTTAAAAGCTATAATACTACGCTAAAATTGTGATAAAGTCGGCAGTATTACTTAATATAGCTAAAATAGTCTAATTAGCAAATAAAAAACATTAAAAATAAATAAAAATTTAAAAAGAAGCATTAAAAGCTTATATAAATAAGGCATATTAGTAATAAAAAAAAAAAACTTATAAGCTTATAAATATTTTTACGTTTAATATACTAATTATAATAGGTAATATACCTGCTTTTAAAAACGCAGCAAAATAAAAAAAGTATTATTGCTTAAACAGCAGCGCTATCTTTTTTATACGCCTTAGTTTAAGTATATAAATAATATAAACAAAAGTTTATACCTACTAAAATTAAAGTATAAATAAACATAGTTAAAAAGAAGCAAAAGCAATTAAAAAAAGAAAAGGCGCCTAATTAACTAAAAATTTAAAAAAATCTTGTTAAAGCTAAAAGCATATAAAAAAATAGCAAAAAAATAATAATAAAGCTTTAAAAAAAAAAAAAGAAAAAAAAAATGCATAAAAAAAAAAAAAGGTATATAATAATTACTAAATAGTAAAAAAAAGCAGAATTAAACCTTATATGCTAGCAACTACAGAAAAGGTAGAACTATAAAGCCTAACATACCTATAAAGCTAAAACTACCTATAGCAGCATCTATAACAAATATAAGGCGCTAAAACTACAGTTTGGTTTTATAGCAGCTATAAATAGCTACGTTTAAAAAAGGAAGTACTATTACGGTATTAAACTAGCACTAGGTATATAGGCTATATACAAGGTATATAAGCTAACTAAAAATAACTAAGAGTAGCAGATAGAACTTCTCTCTTTGTGCAATAACAATAAGTTTATACTGGAGTTACCAGCAGTCAGCACTGTGACACTTCTAATACGCCGTCGGAATATTTGCTACATAGTCGATGTGACAGGAAAGATCGGGTTAGCCACAGTACTGTTTGTATAATAATAGGGGGTAGGAAATAAGAACCTTGCCATCGGGATAAAGGCTGCCGCTATCACTCCAGTACATAAGATTACTATATAACATGGTGTGGAAGCTAGTATCACTATTTAGCCTGTTTTTGTTTCTACCCAGCACCGGCTCTAGGACTTACTCTAGGTTTCTATTTTCGACGGTGGCAGTAAGCACTCCATATTTGGAGTCTATGGACCACTTCAATGAGAGTGAGTTATTAAGTAACTAACTCTTTGATGACCCGAGGCCTACAATACTTTGACAGTGAAAAAGCCTATACGAAATGAAGTTTGTCATGTGAGGATATACCCGTGTATTACAACAAATGACAAAGTAGCTGTGAACATGAAAGATATCTGTACTGACGCTCGCGCCGGTAGGCACCCTGAATCAACTGTACGTGTCATATCACATACCTCGACAGAGAAATGGAAACCGTGTATCTTCATGAACTTCTATAGGGCCCAGTCCGACCGCTCGGCGCAAATTTCTCGGGCCAAGCTAGTGAGGATGGTGTAGTCTACTCGTACCGTAAGAGTTGGTCATCATCAGCGACGGCGTAGTCAAATGGTATCGAAACTATACAGCGCTACATAGACAGGAGGTCTCCAAACTATGATTCATAGTGCATGCGGATTAAGATCTGTATGAGTGGGAAAACGGAGATCGCCAGTGCCATCCAGCTACGAATCCATGGTCAGAGAATCTGGTTGTATTGCATCAAGGGGCCGTACTGCCACTGTTGGATACCCCCTAAATGGCCAAGGTGCATATACTCGGCTTATACAACTTTCGAAGATCGTGCACGTGGTTAAACTTCCCAGATGCCAAGGTTCTTTAGCCCTGTTAAACCACTAGAGTCAATAATGTCCACTCATGGTATTGGTGTTTCGGGAGCTTGCAGGAGTATCAAGAGCAAGAAATGCCCGTTGAGGCAATTTATGGCTCCTAATCATGCCGAAAGGGGGAATGAAAGACTCCAGGGAACCAAATATGGGCACTGTCTCGCAATAGTATTCAGTATCTATCCGCAATGGGTATAATATCTGTCAGGAGACAAGGTCGCAGGTGGTTAGCTTCTACACCCCTCGGCGTTTTTGTATCAGGTACTACTATTATATAAAAAGTCGGGCTTTTCTAACTTCTTAAGAAGAGCTTAAGAATTAATAAAATTATATTCTAACTATATACTATATTATATTTACTACTTATAAAAGATCTATTTGCGACTTATTTTTACTTTAGAGTAGTAATACTTTAATATATTGATTTTTTTTTTAAACTATTAATAAAGTTTTTATACCTTTTGTAGTAAAAATAACTATTATACTACCTATTTTGCAGTTAAGCTCTAATAATTTAGCTAGATTAGCTTTTATTTTTAAAGTATTAGCCTTAAAACTAAAGAAGCTTAATATTTAAGTACTTATAAATAAATAATTTAAAAATGCTTTAGCTGCTACTAAAAAAAAAGTAAGCTTTTTTTAAAAAAAAAAGCATTTAGCTTAATTAATTGCTTAAGAAAATAAAAGTAATAAAAATAAAGAAAAAAAAAATACTACTTACTAAAAAAAATAAAAAAAAGGTATTTTTTTAAAAGCAAATCTAAGTTTTTTTAAATACTATATAAAATCGTAAGTAAAGCTATCTAGCTTTTTAATTATATTACGATTGCATTTTTATTTAGTAAAAAATAAACTAAATATTAATATTTAGTAAGTTATTTATACTAGTAGCTACTTTATAAAAGTAGTAAAAAGGAAATAAAATAAACATTTAACTTAAAAATATAGCAATAATTTTACTACTATTACTTAAAGATTGTTTAAGTAGTAGCTATATTATAATATAATAGATTTAACTATTAATAGTTTAGTTAGCACTTTTAATTTAAATACTATTTATTAGAAAAAAAATAAACCTTTTTTAGAATTTTTTAAAAAATATAAGCAAATAAAAGCTAAAAACTTTAACAATATACTAGTAAAGTTATAAACTATATACTTATTAGCTAAGCTTAATAATACTTTAAAAAAAAGATTTTTTAAAAAATAATTTTTAAAATATATAGTAGCTTAATTATAGTTGCTTAAAAAGCAAAGCTATTAACTAAAATAGCTTATAACTAATAAAAGCTTAAAATTACTTACTTTTAATAAATAATTTAGTAGTAAAACTATTAGTAATAAAGTATTATAAAGCTAAAAAAGCTTAAACTAATAAAAATAAACTAAAAACTTTTAATATAGCAAGATTTTTTTATTATAGCTATAGTTAACTAAGTTATATTTAAAAAAATTACTTTAATAAAAAACTAATTAAGTATTATAGGTATAATAAGTTAAAATATATTATATTTAATTATTTAAAAGCTTTAGCTTTAAATAATTTATTTTTAAAACTATATTACCGTTTTTTTGCTATTATTTAGCTATTATAAGTAAATAAAAAGTAATAGAAAAGCTTAGCTTTATTTATATACTTTAAAGCAGTAGTAAAACTAAAAAGTAAAAAAAAGTAAATTATTTTAAAAGGATTAATAAATAGTAGTATTAATTAGAATTTTTTTAAAAAAAATGTTTTAATAAATATAATAATAATAAAGCTAATACTTAGTAGCTATATTATATAAGAAGTATTTAAAACAAGATTATTTAAAAGCAAAGTTAATATATTAGTTAATATTTAAAACAATTTTAGTTAATAAAAACAAATACTTACTAGCTTTAAAGTACTTACTAACTAATTATATAATATTATTCTAAAGCTTTTATAAGGTTAAAAAGCAGACTTTAACTTAAATTAAATTAGTAACAAATAGGTATACTACTTATAAGCTAAAGATTTAGCCTTAGTTGCTACTTTAAAAATATACTATAAAGCTATATTAAAGTTTAAGCTTATAGTAGCTTTTTTATTAAGCAGCTTAACTATTTTTAGCAAGTTACTAGTAATAGACTTATTAAGCCTTATGCTTTTTAAGCTAAAGGAATTTAAAAATGTTAAAAATATTAAGTAAGCTAGCTTTTTTTTTGCTTATTACTGCTTAAAGTATGCTATTAATCTAATAGAAAAAGAAATACTCCTTTTTAGCCTTATTTATTTTTTTAGCAAGAAAGAATAACTAGTGCTACAAAAATATATTAGCAGTATTTTAGCAAAAAGGTAAATTTAATACTTTAGTAGTTTAGCGGGTACGTTAATCCTATTTATACTTAAGCTTAAAAGTAAGCTATAATTCTATATTAATTACAAAAGCTTAAACAGGGTTACTAAGAAAGATTAAACTGTTTTACCTTTAATTAAAAAAATCTTTAATTAATTATTATACTATAAAGTTTATATTAAGTTAGACTTAAAAAATATATATTACTAATTATATATTTATAAAAAAACAAATAAAAAATAGCTTTTTAAACAAAGTATAAATACTTTAAATATATAGTTATACTTTTTAGTTTTATTAATATACTTACGACTTTTTAGTAATATATTAATAATATATTTATAGGTTTAATAAACAATATTTATATAGTTTATTTAAATAGTATGGTACACCAGGGGTACACTCACGATACTAGTATTTTAGTAGTAATTAAGTCCGTAGGAGAAAATGTAGATTAAATAGAGGTAGCCCGCAGGGCCTACCTCTAAGGTAGAAACCTAAAGTCTCCACCTTATCTAATCTACTAATAAGGATTAATAGTACTGATAAGGGTACCCCTTATTAGTACGTATCATTAAATAATATTATTATTTATAGCAAAAACTGCAAAGTATACCTAGAAATAGTTTATAAAGTACTATTAAAGCTATAGTAATAGAGTTTATATATTAACTTAGCTAAATATAACTAGTTTATTAATAAGATACTATTTTTAAGCTTTATAATTACTTTTAATAGTATTAGTATAAATGTTATAAATTATAACACTAGCGGCTAAATGTAAAAATCTAAATACCTTATATTAAGATAAAATAAACAACTTAAAGAAAAAGAGGAAAAAGAAAAAGAAGCTATTATATAAAATCTTTAATATATATGTGTGCCTTTGTTTGCACCTACTACCTGTCTACTACTTGTTACCTTTGTGCTATATTTACTATAGTTATTATAGCCTTAGTAGTAGTCCTTGCTATAGGCACTAGCTACTAAAGCTGTAATAATAAACTAAAATAAAGTTAAAGCTATTAAAAAGTAGTTAGAGCTATATAATATTTATAATATTTAAGTCTTTTTAAGCTTTAGTAGATTTTACTAGCGGTTTATAAAAAAGTATACGCAGGTAATTTTGCTTTTTATTAATAGGTTTAAGGGTAAATAACTAGTTATTTTTAACTTAAACCTAAAAGAAAAAATAGCTTTTAAAAAGCTATAATTACTATTTATTAAAGCTTTCTTTTTATATTATTTTAACTTCTTACTATTTATTTATATAAAGTTTAACGTTTCTAACTTTGCTTTAAAAGCTACTATTTCTTAATAATAAAAAGGTTATTAGTATTTTATTATTTATTATTTTTATAAGCTATAAAAAGCTAAGCTTTACTATTATATCTTTAATATAAATCTATTAGCTATTATTTATACTTTTTTTATTTAACGGTATTATCTTTATTATATTTAAAATTAGATTTTTATATTAACTAATTATTTAAATTATAATTATTTAGCTATAAAGCCTTAGTTAAGTATATAATAGGCCTTATAATTATAAATATTAATAGAGTTTAACTTTTAAATAAAATATCGTTTAAAAAAATATAATTTAGCTAATAGCTTATTTTAAAAGCTAGACTATTTTAATTTAGCTGCTAAAAAGTAGGCTAAGTAAAACCTTGTTTTACAATTTTTAGAAAAGTTTAGCCTTTTTATTAGACCGGTTAAAAAAGCTGTTTTAACTATTAAGCAAGAAAGTAAAAGCAGTAGTAAAAAAGTTGGTCGCTTTAAAAGTTTTAAGTACTTTTTTTATAAAAATACTTTTAAAAACTTTGCTTTAAAGAGTAGTAAAAAACCTACTTATAAAGAATTAGTAAAAAGTAGCTAAATAAATAAGAAGTACCTATTTATTTTACTAATTCTGCTAGCAAGCGAAATAGTAAGCCTAAAGGTAAAAAGAAACTATTATATACTTATTAAAATAATAAATAGCTAATTGCTAAACTTTATAATAGCACTTACTAAATTGGACTAATTGCTAGCTAATGCTATTTTAAAAATATAATAAACTAATAAGTTTGTTACTTTAAGGATATAAAAGTAGTAATAAGCTTAAGAATATAATGCTAAGCCTATATAGCAGTTAAAAAAAATAGCATATTTTGCTATAAAAAATAAATATATGTTTTAAAAAAGTCTTTATTAGTAAAAAAGCTGCTATATAGCTATTATAATGCTTTTATATTAAGGTATTAAAGAGTTTTTAAAATAGTAAAAAAAATAATAGCTAATTACTTTTAAACTAGCTTTTGCAAAAATATAAAAAAGTATATAATTAGTTATACTATATACTAGAAAACTAAAGCAAAAATATATTAATTTTATAGCAAGCTAGCATTTTTTTTAGTACTATATACTCCTTTTTAAAAAATATTATATAACTTTATTACTAAGTTGTTAACTTTAACTATATAGTTTAACAAAAAGTATAATAATATTTTAGTAGTTATAAACTAGCTATTTAAATATATATTATATTTTTTTACTATTATTATGCTAACTATGCTAAAACTAGCAAACTTATTATTTATAAAAGTATATATACGCTTTAGCTTATTAAAAAGTATTATATTAAATAAAAGCTCTTTATTTATAAGCTATTTCTAGGTTATACTATGCTATAAACTAGTAATTAGCAAAAAGCTAAGTATAGCTTTTTATTCTTAGATTAATAGGTAAATTAAGTATTAAAACTAAGCTTTAAAGTATTACTTATAAACCTTTTGCTGCTTTAAATAAAATAATTAGGCAGAAAAGCTAGTACTAGCTAAATAAGTATATAATATATTAATATATTTTATATATAATAAAGCTTTAGCTAAAGTTTTATTTAGCTATTTATTTAAAGGCTTTTTTAATTAACTAGTTATACTTTTTAAATATAATTTCTAAAATGTTACTAAAAAGGTAGCATAAATTTAAAAAAACTTTTAAAATATAACTTAGTTATTAAAGTAAAACAATAAAAATTATATAAAGTAGTATAACTAAAAGTATAAGCTTTATATTTTTAAAGTTATAAATTAAGTAATATTTTTTATTAAAAATATTAATTAATAGTAACTTAGCTTTAAGCTTTTTAATAAATATTTAAGTCTTTTTAAAATACTAGCTATAGTAGAAAATAAAAAGATAATATTTAAACTAAAGTTATTTTTTATATACTAAATATATTATACTTTTTTTATTAGTATTTTAAAACTTTATAAGTATTAAAAAAGTAATTTTTTATTTCTATTTTAAAAACTTATAGTAATATAAAGCAATAATATCTATATAATTAATAAAATTTTTGTATATAAAGGTTTGCTATATTAAAAAGAATACTTAATTAAATAGCAAGGCTATAAAAGTAAAAATGATTTATAAGTAGCTAAAAAAAATATTAGCAGAAGTACTAAGAAAGATTATAAAGAAAAGCTAAAAAGAAAGAAAAATAATCTCTGATTTTTTACTAAAAAAAGAAATTTTAAAAAAAACGTAGGTATAAATACTTAACGGCGACCCGGCGGCGACTTAACGGCGGATAAATTACAGCAACAATTGTTTTTTTAAAAAAAAAAAAAAAAAAATTTAGCATAAATGCTAAAACAGCAACCTAAAGGCCTAACTACGACCTAGTAGTAACTAAATAGTACTTCTTTTTACTATTTTTTGCTTTTTTAGTTTTATTATTACTACTAGCTTATAAAGCCGCTAAATACTAGCTATTAATTAGTAGTTACTATATAAGTTTTTAATATTTCTTAAAAAAAATTATATTTATAATATAGGTATATGCTTTTATAAAGAAAGTAAATTAGGCATTAATTATATTTATATAGCAAACTAGCTATTTAATAGTAGTAGTTTGCTGCTTTATAGCGCAAATTTAGGCTTTAGCAGCGTTAGCTAAATGCTTTAAAGCTAAAAGCTTTTTAAGCCTACCGTTTAATAGCAGTATTAGCGCTAGCAATAGTAGCAGCAGCAACAAATATAATTATAAGATTTTTTTTACTTTATAAGGCCTTTTTAATAGCTATATAAGCTTTTTTAAAAAGTTATACTATATTTTAGCAGCTATTATATAATATTTATAAAGTATATTTATAATAACTTTTTTGTTTTTTTTAAAATTAAAATTTTTATTAGTAGTAGTAGCAAAAATATATGTAAACTTAGTAGCATATATTTTTAAAGTACCAATAAATTAATAGCTAATTAGTTATAAAATAATTATAAAGCAAGAAAATATAAAAAATATACTAACAAAAATATAAAGCTTTAAGTTACTTTTATAACAAATATATTTATTGCTTATACTTAGGTTAAAGCTTAGCATTAATAATTTTACGATTAATTAAAAAGGAAAATACTTACTTAAAATATTTTAGCATATAGGTTTTTTAACCTATAGCGTACTAAAGATACTAGCTATAGTATCACTAAATAATTACTTTATTATTATTATAAAGTAGCAGTAGCAAAAAGTTAAGCGAAAAAAAATGCTACCTTAGTTAATATATATACCTAAATAGCAGCAAAGTAATAAAAAAGTAAAAATATATATATAAGTATAATAATAATAATAATAGTAGTAGTAATAATTATAAAGTTTTAACCTTAGTTAGCTTTAGCTTAATATTAATATATAAGCAGTATATATATAGTTAAATAGTATTTATTAATTAAAAGTTAGCTTATTTTAATTAAAAATATTTATAAATAATTATATTTATTAAAAAAAAAAAAATTTAAATACTAAAGTACCTTTTATAGTTAGTATATACTAGCTAATTTAGTTAATATTAATAAAAAGCACTTATAAAAGTAGTAATAGCTAGAAAAAAAAGAAAAAAAAAGAAAAAAAAAGAAGTTATAAAAATTATAAATAAATTAATTTGCAAAAAAGCTTTAAGTATTATAAAATACCTAAATATTAGTTAGCTTTACTACTTTTTTATAAATTAGATATTATATTTTATCTACTAATTAGTTATAACTAGCTATATTATAAACTTAGTTATTGCTTTTATACTTTTACTTATACTTTAAAAACAAAGTATTTATAAAAAAAGCACTTTATTAGAAAATAAAGTCGCAAGTAGTTAGCTTTTATACCTTTTAGCGTTTTTATATTAGGTACTACTATTATATAAAAAGTCGGGCTCTTTTAACTTCTTAGAAGAAGCCTAAAAATCAATAAAATTATACCTTAACTATATACTATTTTATACCTGCTACTTACAAAAGACCTACTTGCGACCTATCCTTACTCTGGAGTAGTAATACCCTGACAATATCAAACTAGAGTGCCGCAGTTTGTCCTTTTTAATGGAGGTGTGGCAGAAAATACCCCGAAGCCCTCTGCCCACGGTAGCAGAGGGACGGCCATTGGTGAAGGCAGAATAGAACTGGAGGTCGCTTAGGATTATGACGCTGGGTTGAAGCATATGACGAATTGTCTGCTCAGACATTGACCTTAGCAATAAGGAACAAAAGGATGATGGATAATAACTTGAGGAGCTGATAAATAACTACATGTAAATAACGTGTCATTACTGCACTTACATGAACTGATAAGGAGCCGAGTAATTCACCTAAAGAAGATCAACCCCCTACCTCTCGTACGATTTATTAATTGGCGCCTGCTAGTTAATCATGGATCGCCATGGTTTCCCTTCACCGACGAACGACATTAAAGTATCATTTAAAGGCTACAGCTCAGGGTAGATATACATGTTTCACTAGGATTTGATGCAACGGACAAATTAAGATAAACAAAGTCTTAAATCTATGCTTTGGGGTGACCGGGGGAGAGGAGTGGCTAGCGCTATCTAACACATATGGGAATAAGATACTCTTGTAGCTTTAGAGTAGGCAAATATATAAATAGCTATATGTAGTTGAATAGCCCGGATCGGCGATGGTGTCTGGCACAATAGTAAACTAGGTAGCGGTTGATGGTCAACTTGAAATAACAAGCAAGTTAGACTCGAAATGTTCTGGCAGAGGTGGTCTCACCGTTAGTGCCGTGGCATGTAAGCATCGTGGGTGACTCAGCCCTCTCTCACCTAGTCGTACTACTACGTAATAATCAAGTAGACCTTACTATCCTTCACGTGGCCAGTCTCTGAGAGTATACCCCAACTATCCGTTGTGGCGGCTTGCCATGATAGAAGTCTCCGGAAGTGGTGATGTATGCATTACAGTCCTCCAAGTGCCTTATCACCTCTCCGGGCCTTTGCCTACCAATGCTTTCTGTCTCCCGCTGTCTGCAGCGACCCACATTCGAGGAAGGATGCATAAGGCCTACACATATAGTCCGTGTAGGCGTCCGTTTTTGCCTTTTGTGTCTACGGAGGACACGAGAGATAAGTGGATTGGGGCCGGGTATTTTTCTCCAAGCGCCTCCACATGCTACCATGGCTTGGCTGGTCTCGGAGAGTATGTATGTCAATGAGGGACGAGAATAACCTGGACCATCCTTGTTGAAACATTCTGTCCGCCTGTCTCTCGGAAGCAAGCGACTGATCGCATGTGGTCTCAGTACTTTTATCTAGCCAATTATATTTACCGGAGCCCTGGTGTCTGTGAGAAATGTGTGCGATGGGGTCCGGGATGGAGGGCCGCGGCTTCATTGTCACAATATCTATCACACAGCTTAGACAGCGCGCATAAAGTCCCGAGTTGAGACCTGCTTATACAGCGGCATCGTGCGAAGGCTATTTGGCGATATATTGGGTACTTTTTATCACGATAGCTACTTCACCGCACATGCTCTACATGTAGTCTCATTGAGCGGTGCGAGTTGGGTTTACTAATTTGTTCCCGGAAGCATACCGGTTATCGAGATTCAGATAGTGCTTGTTGAGAAGTGACAGGGGAGAAATACAATTATGAGAGACCTGTTTCGTCCTGTTGAAGAGCCAGAAGCTGAAGGTTCAAGTACTTATCAACCCTAGCCCCTGACGACAGTGTGCCTATCTCCGCTGCTCTACATAGAAATCAAAACTATCTTACCCTTATATGTAATAGCGGAAAATCTAGTGTTTTCATGGCAGATCATTGGCTCGGCATTCCAGGGCAATGCGGCTGCTGGCATTCGTCATTGAGTCGACTCTCACGAATGCATACTTTAGGCAATAGTATTGATATAATTACGATCAGGCTACAACTAGGGTGGTAGGCAGCTAAGGAAAGTGCTGGCGAGCTATCTATAAAGGTAGGCAATCTTGATGCAGTAACAATGGCTATGATTGTTGCCTGAGGAAGAAGAAGATTATGTACAAAAACGAAGAGCACGCATGACACCGCTATACCTAGGTGCGTTCTACAACGCTACCCGAAAAGTGAACTGATACAAGGCCACAGCAACTAGCAAAAATACCGATGTTAGAATTATTACCTAAACAGTGGCCTGACTTGTTGATAAATGCCTGCCTAATCTTGCATTTATATACAATTCAATTATCTAATAAATCATTTTATAAGTAGCTGCTTAGCGAGGTCGGTGAATAAATCCACTTACGCAGCTATACATTAATATTAATCTTAGAACTATATTAATAAGGAAAAAAATATTATCCTATTCCCGTCTCTTTTACGAAAACAGTTGCCAGCTAGGGAATTCCGAGACCAGCATTGTGAACATGTGCATATGATCATCGAATCAATAATATCACAAATGCTGGCGGGGAATTATATCAATTGAGGATATTGTTTTGCGACACGTATCTTACAGCATGACGAGATAGAGTATGTACTTGCTTGGTATGGGGTATGCTGCATGTACAATCTTCGGTGTTGTGGGTTGATCGTTGGTCGCAAGATGAGTAACTATTACCCACTTCCTACATACTTATCCTGTATAATACTTGGTTGGTGCAAGCCTGATGATGAAGAAACCCTAGTCCTTGCTTGTGTGATGTGTAACCGTCCTCGAAAGAAAGAGGCAGGTAGTAGATATCAGCCTTTTTGGAACAGCATGTAACTTCAATGCATGCCTTCTAGGCAGGTGCCGAAGCATCTGATTACTGATCGAAGCATCGGGGGTTGGAGCTCGAGGTTTCTTTCCTAAAGTCCTAATCCATAAGGAATCATTGTCTTTTCCTACTAATTACTCTGGGCCTCTACCACCTTTCTGTTAACCAATGAGGTAATGAAAGACCAGCTGCCGCCTGGGCGGATACCTAGGTTGGAGGCCCGGTTTACCGAGGTTACGTGCACGATCATTGAGAGTGCACCAGACCCAAACTGGTGATCAGGATTGACGTAACTTGGATTTGCTTTTTTGAACCCTCTGTTTCGGGGCTCGCATGTGTTGTTTCAGCTGGTTATTACATTTGACCTGCCATCTCGACCGACCAGTTCTCTGACTATCAGTCCAATACGCATACGAAGCTTATACCTTGGCATGCAGTTCAATGTACCATTGTTGGCCGAATTGATTACCGTATTGGTCATAGAAAGATAACACTAAAACCCTGGATCCTGGCGTCTGGACGAGGGTCAAAGCATGTAATGTAGATGTGGCGTAGATCGATCTAATCAGTCATGCAGTATTGTGCGTGTTTCTGTAGTACGGCTCACCGAAACGCCATTTTTTTCAGCCTCGCCATGTGGACGGCGCCAAAAGGGTTGCGCCAAGTTCACTCTTTCGTTATGGGGCGTGGAAGGTATTAACGTCGTCACGATTTTACGTTTTGCTCTTGCTAACAGTATGCGAGGATATAATTACCTCGGAAATATAAGAGAGCTAAGGAAAAGAAAAAGAAAAGCCACCCCACGCGGCCATGCGAAGCGGGGTAAAGCATACAACTTCACTGTGCCAAGTGACAACGGGATTGGACATCCAAAGGGAAAAGGGGGAGTGGAGGCTAAAACTATTCGCAAGCCACAAGTTCCTCAAAGCTTAGCTGACCTGTGTATAGCACTGTACAATATACTTACATCGCAGGTAGCACTGGGAGTTGGCTGCCTGCTGCCTCTGTCACCGCGATCGTTGTACTTGGGATATTTCCATACGGAAGTGTAGGATGTCCTGCAGGAGAGGTTTCGAGAAGCTCGGAATTCTCTGTAGCAGGTATGAACATAATATGTTATTCTCCTTTTGGTTACTCTAAAATAGAGTTGGTCTAGCATCGAGGTACTTATTACAAAGTAGAAAGTACTGTAACTAGATGGGCGCTAAAAAGCTAGAAACAAGCTGCAAGACCATCCATAGCGAACGCCTCCTCTAAGCATACCATATCCGGGACCGACCGGTGAGACTTGCTGATTCTAGCCTTTGGGCTCATCGGAAAAAGAGGATCCTCTTTAGCGTGCCCGGCTGCGTACCTAGCCCTCTATTGAGGCATAATTATCCCGCGTGTTTTGACTGATACTGCTCCGTACGATCAATAACTGCCTGTTGTTTTCCAGCTTATGCTTACAGTGCGCATGGGATGAAGAGTAAAGACAAAAAAGAAAAGAAATTTGAATCACATATCTTCTAGAGCGAATGGCGTTGACTGCTTGCTTGTCCAGTGTGCGTTCAGGAGACTAAGGCAGGAAGTCCCAGGTTTCTTGCTCTCAACGTCCCCATTTACCTATGTTTGAGGTCCAGAGTTGTCATTTTAGCGCGAGCTTACCCATTGTATGGGGATTACTTCATGGATTGGAAGGAACCTGAGACAAAAGAATGAAGTTAATGGCTTATCGGAGTTTAGCTCAATCCATGGGTTAGCGATGGGAGCTGACCTGAATACATTAGTCTGAGTATTTCCATATGCCGTCGTTTCGTCTAAGTATTATGTAATGCTGGCTGCACTCGTAGATGTTGAACACCCAGAGACAAGGCTCTGCCGTCTTTGTATACCAGCTCTTTTAAAAGTGTAGGTCTATCCAGTCCTATTCATAGCGTTTATCCGGGAAGTCCCAACGTCGAGATGATAATCACTTCTGTTTCTATCTAGTATACTGATATCACTCCTGCCTATTAAAAATATAAATGACTAAAACACTTGGCAACTAGCGGACGAACTTTGTAATTGCTATATGGCTTGAATTAAGCTAGTGCTGATTTAGCTACCTGTTAAACAAACCATTTGCTTCATTGAAGAGAAATGGGCTAGGATCGAAGAAACGTGTGCATTCCGAGTTCCACGCTGTGCTCTCCTCGACCCAAAATCGAACAGACCGCAAGGGTGAAGCCACTTGTACAAGCCTGGCATTTATCCCCGGCCGGCTTGATATGTTTCCTATAAATGGAATATCCGAGTTCCAACTGTGAAAATTCTACCCGATGACATAATGGCAAAGCGATGCCATAAATTTCCGAAAATGAACACTCGATCAAGTTATTGTGGTTGTGGTTGTGGTTGTGGCTTCCTGGCACCCAAAACTCGTAACAATACAACCCAATATTCCTACATCTATAATGCCTTCGTGAGTATCAATCCAAAATGGGTCCTATAGCAAGTAAACAAACGAGAATCTAAGGCAGCTCCGTTCAAATGCTCCGCCGGACCTGAAAAACGCCGTGACCACGAATTATCAGCAAGTCGCCTGTATAAGTCCGATAACAACTGCCGTTTTGGTATCCTTCTGAACCGGTCCTTCCAAATCCAATTGTTCCAATCCTGTCCTTTTCCCGACCTAATGTGATGAGATATCGTCATTCCGATCATGCGATGTGTCCAACTCTTGTTGCAGCTTAATAGTGCGGCGAATGATAGCGAACCCGGGCTGATCCGGGATAAATTTAGGCGGATTCTTCTAGGCAGGCTCGGCCTTTAAGCCTCCCGAAGAACCTGATGGTGCGTCCGGGTCTAGTTTTGGATCTTCCTCTGGAGAGCCTCCATTTCCATCTGGCGATGTCTTCCCATTATTACCACAGCCCTTGACCAACCGATGACGCTACCTCTTGTCAGCGATGACCATATGATATTAGTACAAATGTTAGCTTACCCTTAAGGCATCCTTGCGTGAAAACGCTTTATCACAATATACGCATGGGTATGGCTTGATAGCAAGATGAATTCGCTTGTGCCTTTTTAAATCGTGGTTTCTGTTGAAGGATATGTGACATGTGTCACATCTATATGGTCGGTCCTGTTGTGCGTTTGGGGGCCCAGCATACATGCTATGGTGGGGGAGCCCATGCCCTGCGTGGTGGTAGGGACTCAGGGGGTTAGCGGTACCCATGAGGTGCATTTGGCCGCCTGGGTTGCCCATATTCGAGAGGACCATGGGCCCCATATTAGGAACTGGTGTTGAATAGTTATAATGCCTATTTCCATACGGTGGAAGAGTCCCCATAGAAGCATGATGCTGTGAGCTTAGGGATGGAATAGCTCTCGTGGGACCCCCTCCTGTTGTTGAAGATAGTTGCGAAGGAGAGGGATGTGGTGGAGGAAATGCTGGAAATGGAGGTTGCTGGGGCGTGGATGACGACGCTGTATAGTAGCTCGCCGTTGGCGGCGCCCTCGTGTAATTATCGGCTGAAGCTGTTAACGCAGGTGAAGGGGGTTGCGTCGTGTGTGGGCTCAGAATTCCATGCTGCAAATGTTGCGAATGCTGCGGGTGTTGCGAATGTTGCGAATGTGGAGGCTGCGTAGCGAAGCTTGAATGGCTCGTGGCAGCCCCGGCCATGGACATCGGGAAGGGATGGTTGACATTATCATATGGCGGAGCCAAGCTATCTGCGGTCGCTGGTGGTTGAGAGCCTCTGGTGCCGTAACTAGGCTGGCCTGGTCCTCCTGGTGCACCTGGCACGCTCGGTGAGTAAAGATGACGACTGTAGTTGGATGACATTGCGCTAGGCTGTACCCCCGAAGTTATTGAGCCGTATGTATATGAAGACGTGTTCGGCACGGACCAGCCGTTCTGGCTGTTGTATTGCGTGATGCCTGTATGGGGGCTTTGCGAACTGCTGCTGTTTAGGCTCGAGGAGGGTGGACTTATACTATCACTCACTCCTGAAGTTGAAGTCAGATGATTTCTGCCAGAGACTTGTGGGAGGATAGGTTGTAAAAACGGCAGGGATGCTTTCCGACAAGATTCGGAGGGAAGGGCGGTAAGAGGGGGTGAAGGGTAAGGGAGAAAGTGAGGAAGAGCTGCCATACGCGGTATTTGGGAGTCCACAGACGTATTTGGATGCGGAAGATGAAAATGAGGAAGACCGCCAGCTGCTGGTCGACGAGAGAGGATGCTCTGCGTGGCGGCGGATTCCATACTTTTCTCACTCAACTCCTTCCCACCACTATTTACCTCTCTCGTGCTCCCTGTCCCTCACCACTCACGCTTTCTCGTTTCCGTCTTTATTTAACGCGATTGCTCTCTGTTGGCGACAGAAAAGATTTGGCTAAGGTTGCTGTAGCGAGCCGGTTATGAATTATATGCGTGGTTGACACGTTATACTAGGAAGGTCAATCCTGGACTGCGTGACTCGGGCGGTTCAGCCGTTAGATTCGGCGCAGCTCTCTTTCGTTTATCGCAAGAATGGTACAGCTGCCGCCGCTGATTCACGTTTTAACGTATCCCCGAGTTGATTATTGGAGCTGGCTGTCCGTGCTGATCGTGTCATGAGGTCCCGGGTAAGATGGGGGATAGTTTGGTATTCGACACTTCAACGGCACGACATAAATTGCACGTCGGGTAGGGTCGTTCGCTCTGTTATTGTAGTGACCGCCGAAACCCCGGGGTGACTGGTCTAAGTGTAACAGACGAATCGAAGGAATGGAATCAAGCCGAGACCCCAATGAAGTCGGGTTATGGTTCCTAATGGGTTCTGATGCAGTTCGGAGCGTGGGTTATATGGCGGTTCCAGCGACCATAAGCCGTGATCCTTCCTTATACGCGTGTGAGTGAGTTGATTGGCGAGGGTTTAAGAGAGTTCAAGACAGTCCAAGAGAGTTCAAGAGGATTCAAGGAGGTAGATGACAACTAGGCAGATGCAAGTAGATACATACATAAACTTCAACTTAGTGTAATAGATGGAGGTGGGCTGTGGAGACGTCGATCATCGGGAGGCGCCTGTCGTAATATATGGTCCCAGGCTTGCATGGGCCAGCCACTATGGTTGGGTGCACTACCTACTTGGACGTAGTGTATACTAGCTCTCGCAGGTAGTCAAGTGGTCTTCGTTAGGTTAGTCCGATGTCTCGTCTTCAAGTGGTCCATCTGACCTATAATCAAGCGTATAATACCGCATATAGTGTAGGTACGACTAACTGTCTAGCTAGTCAAAGGTTATCTCGTGGCACGTGTTGTATGTTGTAGCAAATACTTGCTCTTTGTAGCTGACAGCCGTGTTTTTATAAGTCTACAGAACTGAAACGCCCCTTTGCGGGAGTGGTGGCCTAGCCCAGGGACCGGGGAAGTAAAGATATGTGACCCCGGACTAGCTTTGTTCAGCTGAGGTCGCTAGTCGGCTTGGTCTCCTGTGGTAGGTAAACCTAGGTTGGTAGCTCGCCTCCTCTTTAATTGGGATTCAGGTCAAGCACACTAGGATAGGTAGGGTAACTCTGATATGTTGGCAGGACACTTGGGAGTGCCTGGATCAAAAAAGAATTAAAAAAAACCATTTAAAAACTTTAAAACTGAAAAAATAAAAATAAATTCAAATTCGTGCAAATAAAACAAGCACGGGGTGAAAAGGTAAATAAACAAATCAACCAACAATAAATGAGTTAATAAACAGCCACGAAGGCTGCGAAAGGAAGCATGGCGCGAAGAGAGGTTATACTCACTGGAATGTGTTTATATCAGCCTCCACCAGCCCGTCTTCTTCGTCTTCGTCGTCTTCTTCGTTCTCTTGTCGTTATTGTCCGTCTTTCTAGACCCGAGTGACAGCAGTCATGTAAGCCAGATCCAGGCCGTCTAGGTAAGTAAGGTGCCTTACACACTGGTTATACAGCGCATACGCCTCGCTGAGCGAGACTCAAATGTACCTAAAGGGGTAGCTTCTAGTGGGCATTGGTGTTTATACTTTTGTCTTTGCGTGTCTTATTGTCTGTTTTCCAGATTAGGTTTAAACTCAAGGCATTTTGTGACCAGACACTTGTCAAGGTAGGGAACTCACTGCGCGGTCTGAGCCGGCGGCAACAAGCGTGCCCACAGGCGGGCATGCTATGCAGGGAAGAGGTGCTGTGAGAGATTGATACCTGACTACAGGGACGAGTCGACAATGTGATTGTTATCTAGTGTATATTGTAGGGACGAACTGAATAATCGAAAGAGCCAATATAGCTCCGGAATACAATAGGCGGATCACACCAGCACTGCAGGCGGATCTAGATGCGCAACTTGACCCTTCCGATGCAGGCTGTGTGCGAGACAAGGCCGGCAGCAAGAAGGAAGGACGAAGGACGAAGGACGAATGAAATAATGAAAGACGTACGTAGTCGAAGCAGATGGTCGAGAACCAGGGTCCTGCGTTGCAATGCCTAAACGTATTGATTCTTCTCACACCTCGGGTCAACAACAGCAATTTGAAGATCTAGAACAGAAAGAAGCTGCCCGATGAGGTTTTGACGATCAAAAGGGTTGGCTTCTTAATGTCTTGGAGAGATATGTGCGAGAGGAGGCAAGGCTAGAACCCTTGCACATCCTTCATTATATCCACTTCAGGGCTCCATGCTCCCAATATTCTGGGTGCAACTACAAAGTACACACCGCACCAATGCCCGCAGTATAAATATAATGTACATTATTTATTACTAACTATTATCTTATTATTATAATTATCTATTCTCATAGGCAGCCTAAGAAGTACCTTATTATAAAGGTATAGGCGCTGTTGGCATCTGCATCAGATGTAAGGCGCGTCCAACTTCATGATTTCATGTGCATACAGCAAGATCTCATCATAACGACTATCCCTCGCTGAAGCAGGGCCACGTTCTGCTCGCCGACTCTTAAGAATTATCAATTAAGTATTTATGATTGTCATTCCTCCGAAAACATGACTACGGCCACGATCGCTCGTATTGACGGTGAATGAAGCTGGAGGTCCGTCGACACAACGGATGTACTGTAGTGAGCATCTCCAGGATTTGGAAAACTGCTGGGATCCCCGGTGGGATGGACGACCAGGGGGGGTTTTCCACCCTCTCCCCTGTCATCATAGTGTATATGCATTTGACAAGGATCCGATCGCTTGGCTGAGTATCCACAGCTGACCCTGGTCTGAAATGAGGACGGGATTTTGAGAAATCGGAAAGAGGAGGTAAACGCCGACCAGTGTTCGCGGAACTGATTGGAAACACCCTTGTCATTCTTCATCTACACCAGGGTATGGAATTTACAACACTCAAGTAGGTACTCGAATTTACTCGAGCTGCTGGTGTAGTTTTCTCTCTCTGAGACAAAAGCAGCTAACGGAGACAGCGGCATTCTTAATGACATGAGTCGAACTGTATTTCTTCTGCTACTGGGCTGCTAGTATATTTATACTGGGCTACCTACTAGGTACTTTTCGACTTATTGTCTTGGCGTATGATCAGCGATGTGCCATCCGATGCGAGCTTAGTTTCGCCCAGCTAGAGCGGAGTCGGTGAATTGCGGCTGGATCTGCTTCAGCACACTGGTCAGACTCTGTCTCCGACTTTGTGGTACTTTTTGGAGCGGGCATGGCGGCTATAACAGCCTGCCCTACTAGACTAGATGGATCGACTAGACTAAGCACCTAAGATAGATGCCACCTACCCAAATGCAGTAATGGCCAGCAGCGGAAAGTTTGACGTTGATGTCAAGAATACTTACCAATGTGTACTTTACCTACCGGTATGTACCGACGAAGAGGTTATCACTACTATCTCTAAACTGCCTTTAATCTACATAAGCTTGTTCAGATCGTGGCAGATTTTGATTTCTGCGTTGCGAAACTATTGTGAACGAGTGATGAGCCGAGTTCTTCGATGCTGCATTCGGACGTGATTGTTATGTTATGACATGTCGTATCATAATCTCTCCTCAGCATAAGTGTCCCTCTTCCCAGCAACCATGTTTTCAGCTCGCACCGGCTCCTTCGTCCCAGCGATCACGCAGTCTGTCCAGCGACCGCCAAGGACCGCTCAAGCAAGCGCCTCCGTCCCACCACACGCACCCTATGAAGGGAAATCATCAGGCTGTATCTTCTCGAGTCATAACGGTACCAACTTATTGTCTCTACTCGGCGCCACGGGTGTCAAGTCACAGCACGAAGCTGATCTCGAAGACAGCATGTTCTCAGATGCAGCAAGGTCTAGAAAGCAAGGGTGCCCTGGTACCACCTCCTGTCCGCTTCGGGACGTCTTGGAGTCTGAGAGCTGCAATGTAGTATAGTAAGAACCCTGCTTACTGGTGAGTTGGTTTCGTTGCTGCTGCCTCCTTTAGCGCTGCAAGTTGGTCAGATAGAGAGGCAAAGGCGCTGAAGCACATTCTATTGATGACGACGAAGATGCTGCAATTACCACGACGAATTGACAAACGGGGTGCAAAGCATCAAAGTACACCGTCGATCACCAAGTCGGTAAGCAAGGGATGTACATGACAGTGATAACAAGTCAAGTGAGGAGATCGATCCAGCCTGACCCTACACTAGGTACTTCGTAGACAATAATTCAAAACAACGCTACCACACTAACAGTAGGTATACCGTATATCTAGCTGACTGCATCCGTTGCGATAGGCCGCCGATTGAAATATCGGAAGGGATGCTGCATGCTGCAGTCCATTTTCCGAACATGGGCCTGGTCACTTGAGCATTTGGATGCCAAGGTCCGTACCGATCAGTACACAAATTAAAAAAAATTATTAAAAAATGACAGATGCTGAGAAGATAGATCCCCCGCATGGTATGCCATCAGTTTTGACGAGTTGCACATGCGAGAGGAGGAATAGAGCACAGAGAGGGAGGGGGGTGGTTGAGTGCGTGCGTGTGCGTGTGTGTGACACACAGGACACAGGCTGTGATCAAATACAGGCTCTGAGACATTAGTGATCTTCCAGATTTTCTTTTCCTTGTCGCTACGAGACGATCGGGCAGCCTCGATTATGAATGCGTGGTTCCTTTTGCCTATAGCAGATTCAGGGGTTACTTCGTTCTGAGCTGGTGCGGAAGACAGTAGCTGGTCTGACTCAGCTTTGCCCGATATTGGTAAGTCTTGATGAATACACTACATTGGTTCGTTCGTCACTGCGTTTGTCCCGGCTCAACCTAGGATTCTCTCGGTTTGAAGAGAATGAATAGCCGATTAATACTTCGTAGCGGCTACCGTTTTCCTTGCTGGCCGAGTCCAATGGTTTATGGGTGCATACGCTATCTTGTACAGGTTAGTGTCTGCAAGAATTGCGGAAACACAGTACTGGAGATGACTAGCCGTGATCATGCTCACACGCCCAAGTAACCGAAAGGTCCAAATTTAGAGCAACTCTCTCGCTTGTATTACGCGGATCTAGGACTCGGGGTAACTTGTTTGGCAGCTGCAGCGAAAAAGGATGAAAACCAAGGTAAGCATCGTGCGACATAGGCTTTATATATATTTACTGGAAGCTGGGCCTGAAAGCTGACAGACAGGCAGAAGGATTCCGAAGAGCGCGGTAGGCTCCGGTATCAGCGCTTTACAGGAATCAATTCGCATGTAGGCCAAGTAGGATTTGGCCCCCAATGCCAGAACAGCATCGTATCAAAATTAACAACTTCGTAACGGCTATGGCTGTCTTGGCCACCTCTTTGCTTGCTTGGTAGACGACAGAGGCGTCGATGAATCTACACCACCAGATCTGTGTGACGAATCCACGATGCCATGTGTGCGCATGCGTGGCGTCTACACTAGAGACTCGGAGTCTATGCCCTTGGAGCCTTGGCGCAACCCGGGTTGTCTTAGGCATCTGCATGCGGTACTTCGTAAACCAAGGGCAATTGAGATGATACAGCGTGTCGGGGTAAAACGGTATGTCGTAACTTGCCATCAGCTGTACCTATGTCCCTGCCTGCTTGCCTGCCTGCCTGCCTGCCCCATCGCCGGTATCTACACGGTATACCTATAACGACGTTCATCGCCGATTTCTTATCTCCATACCAGCGCTCCGTCCGTCGTCCAGAGCTGCAAAGTTGCCGCCAAGCCATGCTGGTAGCCGTGATGCATTATTCGTCCGTTATCACTCGAGGCGCAGGTCCCAAGAACGGAAATGTCCGCGTTGTCCGATCCGCAAATGGGGAACCCGATGTCGAGGTCGACTGTTTTGCTCGGAACGACGCGAATGTGTCAATGTCTATGTTGTCTTGCATGTCACGGGAAGATGCAGACGAGTACAAGCATTCCGGAGCCGTGGCGAGCCGGACCCCAGCCTGTTGAATCGAGTCTCATGTCACACGTCTTTCGCCGTTCCCAACACCATCCAAGCTGCCTACCCTTAACGAGATGCTATCTACATACATCGCATATGCCATTGGGTAGTGTACATGGACCTAGGCATTATCAGTGTATATATATACTACACCACCAACACTAGCTGGGCCCCATGAACGCATCCACTTCTAGAGTCTAGACTTTCCGTAATCCTTGGCTGAAAAGGAGAGCTCTTCGGGTGGAGTCCAATACCGATACTGTGGTCGTAGTATAGCTAGTACCTATAAGTAAACATGGGTAGGCACACTATGCCATGGGTACAATATCCCAGGACCGTCGAAGATTCTTTGACCAATATTGAAAAGCTCCTATCCTGGCATGCTAGGATCACCCATGTTGCCATATTCTAGTGTGCGCGCAATATCCGGTAAATAAAACATACTGTACACATATCGACCTTGAGGTCGCAAATAGAAACCGCCGTACACCCGTGTGCTAGGTATACCGTATACATGAAGATAATATAAACGACGCGTGATCCGTCCTTGTGCCCAAGTAGGTAGTGGAGTACACACTGCCTACTCAGTAGTCATAGTGTAGGTATTGCACGAGGGTTAATCGGCGACATTGCCAAGACGAGTCTTTGAGCATTCGCAGGTTTGGGCGCTTGATCCGAATCACTAATAGGTAAATGTCAGAATTTTCTCGGTTCCATCCGTGTAACTCGAGCAACTCGGAGCAATACGAATTAAATCATCCTTGTCGGTACCGAAATAGTATGTGGGACTAACAGCATGGATTATTGCCCTAGTCCTTGAACGTGTCGCGGCCGTGACGGGGGCCTATCTCAGCTTGGTGTTGTCTCTTGTTCGGAGACCTACCGATTTATGCAGTACTTCTACATAATATAGCACCGCGCGCCCGTACGGCTAACTAAGTAGGTAAGGTAGGTAGGCAGACTAAATCAACAGTCTCAAGCTTCCCCAGACCATAACTATAGTGCCAACCATCTCAGAACAAGCCACCGGTCCCGAAGACAAGATGTGGCTGCAGGAGCCGCCGTCGCATTTTGGCTCGAGAACGATGCAACCTTATATTTGGGCATGGATTCCGCCGACCATCATGGGAACCATCGATTTCAGAATATCGGTACGTTGTACCTGGGACCGCAGGTGATGGTAACAGGTACCTCGTGCATACACATTCCGCCTATTGCCTACCCATTCGACCTCCCTGCCTGTCAGCCTGCCTGCCTGCCTACACTACCTACTCTGCATGGACAACGACACATGTAACCATGTTACCATACTCGCCATACTCATTCTCTGTATTTTATAGACCAGGTTCGTACCGACATGGACCGACACCAAGTTCCAGGGTATGTACATGCATCTTATGAGCGGCCCGCATGAGAGGGCATAACAAAGATCCCTCTTACACCCTTGTAATGTGGCACTTATTAGTGGAGTTTCTAGGTATTACTATATATTTTATCAATATTTCCTTGTCCTCTTTCAGCCACAAAGATACCTAGGTACTGGATCGTTCCGGCGGGATATTGTTCCCGTAACCGGTTCGGCACGCCTAGATCAGATGAAGCATGGCCTCGAGATCGGCGCGCCGCAACTCGAGAAGGCGAAGGAATATTCGCCATGACCAGCCGCCATCGTCAATATCGATTAGGATCAATATGCCGGCAGGCCTTGTCCACACTGTCGGGTCGCTGCTGTCCGGCCAGCGCACAGCGACGAGTCCGTCCCGAGTGGCAGCAGAAAAGTCCTTCCCAACCCACCTTGATGGCGGCTCATAACTTACGGTAAGGGTTGCGAGCGAGCGAGCGAGAGAGAATTTCCCCATCGGATCTAAGACTCTGTCGAGGATTTGAGATAGGGTTAGACCCTAGGGGGATGCTTCGCCGATCAACCGAGGCCTATCAGAACCCCACGAGTTGTGTTGGTGATATCATCCAAAAATAAAGAGCGCCAAGCAAGAAAAAAAAGTGACAATACCGATATCCATATTGGGTAGGCCCCTTAACCCTTACTTGTTACCACCGAAAGTAAACCAACTGGCTACTCTTTCTTCGTAATGACACGCTTACTTATTGGAGAGGAAGAGCCATGACCTCCTCATCCTCGCCCCCATCCCCCTTGCGTCCTACTTTTAGCCACGAGGCCCTGGAGAGGCATGCAAGGTTTATGGAATAGGATTTGGGATCGTTAAGCGCCAGGGTGGTTTGTTTGCTGGTCGGTCCAGCGGAGCAGGGAGATCAATCTCCGCGATCGTCTACCCAAGGTACATAGAAACCCAGTCATAGCAACCCTAAAATTCCAAATACAGTAACCTGACGGTATGTATAGGAAAGCGGTCTACCGGGGATTAGATTGCCGAAGCCTTGGCAGAGAGTTGACGAGTCCCTTGCATTTTAAGTCGTCTCACGAGGAACTAATTACACGTCTGCGACTATTATCATCTGGTAGTCTCATGTCAACGTAGGTTGGGGTCAGATAGAGTTTGGTTACTGGGTGAGCCGAGTTGTCAACGGCGAAGGAGCCTAGTCTGCCGAACCTAATTGTTGTTGACTTTAAATCGGGAATATATGCGTGAATGGGTTCGCATTATGCCGGGGAACGCTGCGCATGTAATGACGATAGTTTCGGGCTACATTATTCTGTCCTGACAAGCTACCATCTTATGGTATACCAGGAACACTTACCTCCCACCATAATTCGAGGCAGCATGAGAAATGTTTGTCACGAAGAGTGTACCCGCCCAGAGTTATTACGTCTCAGGGCGAAGCAGGAGGAAGGGTCAGTACCACTCCTGCTTCGCCCTGAGACGTAATAACTCTGGGCGGGTAGCCCCAAGTACGATAACAACGCGAGATCATATCTTTTAGCCTACCTAGAGTAATTAACCATTAGAGTTGCAAAGGCCTGTGTTATTCAACGACCGGATATATTATATCTCCTTTGACTCTACCGTGTCTTTTTCATACAGGAAACGTGAGATTCAGAGCTTCGTAACAAAACGTTGTACAGCTACCCCGAACCGCTTCTACTTTCATCAGCAACTCACCTGTGAGCGAACATAAGTAGGAGTATGTCACCGTGTTAGCGAGTGCGCATGTCACAGTGGTAAACCAAGAGGCTTTAGAAGAAGTAATAATACGCAGATCTACAATTGGTCGAGAGCTCACTCAAGACTGCTTAAGCTATGGGAGCCGTTTTGAGGTGTGAAAATTCGTGATGGGTTATTGTCATCGTAATTCATATAGAGCATAGGTAGGAACGAGCTCGAGCTCTTTACCGTCGCAGATATCCACCGTGAGCGATATCTAGTGACATATTCTAGTTCATTCCCTGAATCACCGCCCCTCGGTCCATGACGTCCACTGCATTCGTCAATACGCGGCTAGGGAATTTGTACGTATCTGGTATCGCAGCTCATTTCTTAGGAGAGCACGGCATCGTCGCAGTTCAAATATCCACGGCTAGGGGGCTCAGATTGCATTGGAAACTAAAGCCATACTCGACTTCAACCATCTACTCTCTCTTTAGGAGACATGATTCCTTATCGACCTCGCAGAGGAGCGCGTCCTATATTAGAGACGAGGTATGTGCTACAATAGATAGCCTGAAGCACAGTAGGCTAGGGTAGCTGTATGCAATAGTAAAGCGGAAAGCCAGAGAACTGGTTTGAGTGAATAATGGCGAGGATGGATGCGATGGGATCCAGGAGAAGTAGTCTCAATAGCACATATTGATATGCATAGTGACAGTAAGTATATGGGTAGAACTAGATTTCATTTCCCTGCACTGTAGAGACTACGATGTTGATAACCCGGACATCAAATCCCCTGTAGGAATCTGCGGCCTGTTGTGTAAGGACCTTCGTACTAAGAAGCGATAGGGACGACGATCTCAGCCCTCCCTCTACGTGAAACTAGTATGATTTAACGACCTGCGAACCCGCGCTGGAGCCAGATGTAGACGGAATACGACCTCGTTGGCGAACAGACTCGATTGATTTGGTACATATTGATAGTAATCTGGCCCGGTCTAGAACAGTAGTGTGGATCCGAAATAGCCAGCTGGCCGCTCGCTAATCTGGTCATCGACGTCGGAGCACATGAAGAGATGAGAATTCACGATCTAACACTGGCCACTTCGCTTTCTCGCGTGCAAGCCACACGTGCTAGCACCTACCGTGAATGAGTGATGGTGGGTTCGTCTAGATTACCATGGCAGCGCAGGAACTACGAACAAGACAAGTCGGAGGAGAAAAAGCTCCGTGCGGGACGGTAGGCCGTTCTCTCGGATTCGCTTTTTGCTATGTAAGCTTGGTCTTCCATAGTGGATATAATACCTGATGCTCTCTCTATCCACCAAACTGACAAGTGGGCTTTAATACCGTGATGGGGCCGAAGTTGTTTATAAACTGCGTTCCTATACTCATTGGTCGAGTGAAATTGGCGGTATCATCGAGGCGGAACTCAAGAATGCCTGAATCTGCATTGGATGGGAGATTGAACAAATTCTATTTCATCGTATTCTTGGTTACTCTTCATCCCAAAGTCTACGGCTGATGATTATGGGACGTGCTTGGTCCCAGGGCCCATTGATGGCATTCTTGTATTTTTGTAGTGAGATGAGCCACCAGCTGCAGCCACCCACGGCGACCATGGCGATGAGAGCGGCGACAAGCACGCCCAGTAGGCCACTCTTCCATGGCGAGACGGCGTCTCTCTCACCACCTTGAATCATTCCGACTCCGGCGCCAGCGCCTATAACGAGCAGGATCGAAAGTGCTACGTGATACTTCCAGCTCTGATGTCTGGCATATCGCCTAAAGACGGGGAAAAGCCCGAAAACTTCGATACTGAAAAGGGTGAGGCTGAATACTTGTCCAGTGGAAGGTAGTCGTGAAGCCAACACAGTCGAGGCCATGAGGGCGGCGTTCGTGGAGAGTGAGGCGGGGAACTTGACGCCCACACCTCCGGAATAGTCGTAAAAGAAGATGTTGATGGCCAATAACCAGAAAGACATGGCCCATATACTGTCGGACGAGGTAGAGCGCGTCAGGGACTTGAGTATAGGTGACAGGCCCAGGAGAGTAGAGTAGATGAGAACAGCGGACTTGATGGTACCCAATCGCAGACTGGTCCGGCCGTTTGGGGCGGGGGATAAGGACCGGTGGTTGGGTTCGTCAGGCGGGTCGTTGGGAGGTCTGGCTGGGTTGCTCGCTTGCGATAGGCCCGACTGGAGAGAAAGGGCCGAGGTGGAATAGGACTGGCGGATGGCGATCTGGGGATATGCACGTTCGGCCGCAGCCAGGTTGGTCACAGACACAGCGGCAGAGGAAGAAAGGGAAAGGCCGATGGAGGAGGATTGGGGGCGGTCGCGTCGACTCGGCTGCTCTCCAGCAGCGCGGTTGCGGTTACTGCGGCGTCTCTGCAGTACCTCGTCTTCGTCTTCCAAGCCGACCCAGTCGTCCCATATCAGCCAGCCAACAAAGGTGGCGAAGCTACCCCAGCCAACGACGGAGACGGGCGAAACGCGGTCCTGAAAGATGCCGACGAAGCAAACGACAAAGATGATAACGGAGCAGACTTGCTGAAGAATGAGGCTGGTGTCGGCGACGAGGGGCCAGAACTCGTATGGCTGGAGACGGGGGTTTCGTTGGAGATTCTCGAGGAATGTGGCCTGATCTGTGTAGTTGTCCGGGTCTAGCGACAGACGACGGAGGCGTGAGCGCGAGTGACGATGAAGCATGCCAAGAAAACGGACATGCCGAATTGTGACGACGACAACGAGTAAAGAAAGAGGAGACAAAACAAGCGACAGAGTAGACAGACAGACAGACGGACGGACAGAAAGAAAGACATACACGACTGCTTGACCCAGAGCAGCTTCTTCCAGCTGGCTTTCCTCCTCCGGCTCCGGCTGCGGCTCCCGAGCTTGGCTCTCGTGTTCCTCGGCTGCAGCTCGCCAGCCGGGTCGTGAGCGGCGGCGGAGCGATCGCGGCGATGGGGCGGCCGCGACGTGAACGCATCTTCGGGGGCGAGGTGCGAGCGCGCCGAACGGGGAGACGGCAGTTCGACGGGCGCGGTAGCAGACCGTGCGAAGCCTAGGTACGGCCTGTCGCGCGAAGGCGGTAGGGGATGGGCCATTTTACTTTGGCCGTCGTCAGTCACGTCGGGAAGCCATTGTGGTAGGTAGGAGGTAGGTTGAACATGACATGAAGAGTAAAGTGGTGCTAACTTGGTAAGTCTAGGTAGCTCGGTAGTTGGATTGAGTACTTCGTAAGTGACGATTATAATATTCTAGTGGGCCAGACCCACAACCAAGTCGTGTACAGTACTTGAAGTTGCTGGGTAGGTGCTAAGCACGACGGTGACATCACGGGCAATCACAATCAGACAGATGCTTATAGGTGTACCGGGTCAGCACCTGCTACTGCTTTAGGTAGTCTGAGAGACGATATTAGTCCAGGCAGGTACCTACTTAATCATGCAGAATTACACCACAAGCCGCAAGATAGGGTAGTTATCTAAGGTATTTATTGTTGTTGGCATACATACTGCTGTACCTAGGTCAGTCGGTAAGCCGTCCGGGCAGCGACCTGTCTTTTGACAATCGTCAATTTTTGTTAAAAAAAATTAGCGATTTAGACAACGCTCGCTGTCTCGGATCATCCGTTAGGAACTAGCTAATACACTAGGTAGATACTGGACATGATCGGATCTCTATAGTCACCTATCAACAGCTCGCCGAATTCCGAAGTTACGACTTGGAATTGTTCCTACACTAAGACTAAGTAAGGTACGGGGTCTTATGTGCGGCTGTGCCTGCTGGGTCCGCTGCGCCAAGCTGGCTACGCCCCGACGTTAGCTTGGCAGGATACGAGCTGCATCGCAACATCGAACCTGAATACCGACCGAGTTAGAATCGAGAACCTCCACATGCTGGATTGCTGCACGAGACAGATGAATGCAAATATATACACAGTGTGTTGCATGGTGTTTTGTAGTAGCGTTGAATGATGTACAGTAGGCTCGCTGTTCATCGTTATGTGTCTACCTTCTCTCTACGCGGCTCTAGTGTAGCCAGTGAAGTAGTGGTGTACCACAACAACGAAAAGCGGGAGCCAAGACGCCATCTCGATAAAGTAGTGTGCGCGATGGGGCCATCGGCACGGAGCCACATGATATAACATGGCTACACGACCGACCACGGCAGATGGTGCCGGTCTAAGCCATCCTGTGTACCGTCAGCTATGTACGTCACGGTCTATGTCTATACCTACATAGGTACTAGCATCACCAAGTAAGTATGCACCGTGGTCATTCACCTATCTAGAACTCCAAAGTTGTACTTTTCCAAGACTTCAAGTTTATTGAATGAGAATGATTTGGACTGCACTGTACGAAGCAGACCAACACTGACTTTTTCTCTTACCTCGGCGAGCTGGTGCCACCCAACTGCAGATCCACCGTCCTGAAACTGCGAATAAACGTGGGTACGGCTCTGTTGAACTTAGTTCATTTTAAAAATATCGTGATGGAACGTCGATTCAAGCTTCACATTAGCGCGGGCGCATATCCTCTCCTCATGTAGTTAAGTAGTGAGACGGGGGGAGACGATTGGGTCCCTACTTCCTTGGACCTCTCGAGCAGTCTAGACCGCGCGGTTCCGTCTGGTTTGTCGTGTTACCTAGTGTAAATGGCTTGTTTGAAGTTTGGCAGGTAGGCAGCCACAACTACAAGTACCTACTTACATACATATGTGGGTACACACCTGAAGTATGGCATCATGACATAGGCCCAGTCTGTACCAAAAACACCAACACGGTACCAATGTACATGTGGTGTAGTGAAGCAGTGATTGCACCAGGTCTCCTTTGTCAAGTAAATGTATATCAAGTATGTAGGTAGAGTATCTACACCAGACTCTTTTCAAATGCCGCACGGGAGGCGTAACATGTATGAAGTACTTGAAACGTCGAGATAGGTACGTACGCAGGTATGTCAGGTAGGGGTAAATTTACATACCCTCCAGTCCGGAAAGTACCTCAACCAGTGTGTATGATTACCAGGTAAATACAAGAACGTTTGCTACCCCTACTATAAAAGTTATATACCTACAGGCTACATGTAGGTAGGTAAGTACATGACCTAAGACCAGACCGACTAACGTCGTCCTTCCATCTCCAACACGACCTACTTCACCGTCCTCTTTCTGCTGGCCACTACATTCTACAGTTCTGGGCCCCTCCTACTTTATCCAAACCACACCTCTACTTTGCATCATCTAAAACATCAATCCCACCAGTGTATACTCGATTGACTTCGTACAACACGGCACACCCCCGTAAATGGGTAGATTATCCTATCCCATAGGTGCCATTCTATTCGTCCTACTCCATGCCCTCCCACCCTCTCCGAGCCCTTCTGCCTATTGATATATTAGCCGCTTTCCTGCCCCTGGACGCCACACGGTAGAAAACCTCTTCACGCGCTGTCCGCCAAAGGAGTATTGTCTTCCGGAACAAGAGGCCTGCGGACTATTTTACTCATAAGTACCGGCGAGGTGTACGGCTGTGATATTTGTCTACTACTCGTCCTTGGGGGCTTCAGAGCCACTTCACTTTTTCAAACCCTCTACTGCCGATACCTTAATCTCCCCTCTCCGATTCTTTCGGCTGCCCGTCATGAGATTAACGACAGCTCTATATTTCTTGGCATTCTCGTCATGTTCTATCGCGGCCCCGATAGCCACGGCCTTGGATAGCGTCCCCAGCCAGGCTGACTTGTCCAACTCTGGCACGCGACAGGAGCTCCGGATCGGACCGATCAAGTCCCCAACTCAACAGCCCAACAAAACACGGGGGAGGAAAGGATCGAAGCAGCCTCTACGGTCGTCCGGTGTCTCCACGTCACCATTGTCAAGGAGACCTCCCCGTAAATCCAATCCCCACTATATAGCCTCGCTGGCCCATCGTCTGACAAATAAATCGCCATTCTCTGAATCGAGCATTGTTAGAGAGGAGACGAGGGCTAGCACAGGAGATTGGGAACCGGAGGCGACCATTGTCGAGTGGGAGACCAAGGCTTCGAGGGAGGCACATTTCTGGATCCCCTGCTTCTCTGCCGGCAAAATTATCCGCTATCACTGTTTGCGGGTGAACACGGATATGCTCGTGGTGAGTCTAGTACTAAGTCTCATCGCCATCATCATCGTAATCGAGTTGTGGAAACCAGTCATCTCAAGGTAAGAGCTCGCGTCATCGAGAATGCATACAGCACAGCATCCCCATGTATGTCAGACTGACCTTACTTTTCAGCTTTCGCAGCTTCCGATCCAGCCATGGGCCAATCTACCTAAATGGTAACGAAGAAACGAATAAAGAACGTGTGGTCCGGTTTCCATGCATCTCTTGCGGGTTGATGCCCGAAGCAAGCCTTGAAAACAAAGGAAAGCACAACGAAGTTGACATAGCGACGGCAAGGTAATGGAAGTCACCAGACAGTTCCTGTATATTTAAGAGGATGCGAAGGATATACCCAAACACTTAGGGTTCCGTCAAATGGCATGCTCGCAAGAGTAGTTTTATCCTATGCGCGCAGCCGGGGGGAAACAACATGATTTGATAGGAGCACTATGACTTACTTGGCGTTGAAGGCATAACATTCGTTGCCGCGGCTCGAGTCAGGGAGAACAAACTGCATCAATAATGCCGTCGAGCACTCAGGCAGGGATAAAGCATTCGTTCCGGACCGGACCAGCAATTTGGCGATAGCTCGACGATATGTGTTGTAGGGTGGGAAAGAGTGAAGCAGATTTTGCGAATAGACATTGTCATCGTCGAAGCACACCAGCTATGTCGAACAAGGCCCTATCAATGCGCGGCTGGACGAACACAACGCCAATTTTGGAGGTCCACCACGGAGTCAAACAGCGAAGCAAATTCATGCACGTTTCATGTGTGCTGTGCCTTTGATGACATCTGTAACAACGAGTACGGTATCTGAAGAATGAGGTCCACTTCAAACCGCGTACGGTTGATGCAAACAACCGAGTAGTGGTATTCAGGACTCGGAATAGCCGCGCACGTGTAGCTATACACGTAGTCCAATCCCTAGCTTGCACACATTTGTTGCTTGCATTGACCATCGCATCTACTGTGGCGCCCCATGTTCGATGCTCACATGATGACCGGCAAAGAAAGATGGTACGATGACTAATTGAACTAATTGGCCGCCCCGTTCCCTGGACTGGCGTCGTGGCTTGATTGTTAACACTCTTCTCTCCATCGGGAACGCGCCGACTCTGGGGCAAGGCCAACACGCGATTTGCGGGAGTGATTCATAAGGCTAAACGGCTGTTCATACGTCGATCTTCAATGGATTGGTCGTAAATGCACCAACGACTCGACCCGTTCCTGTACGTAGCAGCAACAAAGCGCTCCTTGGCATGGTCCTAAATAGGCCTTGCAGAAAGCCTTGCATTAATTCGGGGTCTCTGGTGACAGACCTTGTCTCGACGGCCAACCAGAGAGGGATCTCGAGCTCAAGTGGATAAGAGCTTGCAGCCAAAGGAGTACGGTACCTAGCAACTGAATCCTGCGCCTCACGGCTTCTCCAGCTTTATCCACTCTTGGGAGGTACTTAGTCAGAACTGGAGCGATGTGTTCTATGGAGACTGAGTAGAATATCTTTTATATAGGGAGACTTGATCTACTGCTTTTCTCCGTCCTTCGTTTAGGCCTCGTGGTATCACAAGGTAAGGGAGCTTGATTGTCACCAGATATGGCCTGTTGTTGTTTGTTATGGTAATAGCATCAGGGCGATTACCGAGTTGTCATCCTAACGGCAGCACCCTCGAGTAGGTAGTGTACCTACACTACTCCACCGTCTAGGTATAGCTCGGGATCACCGCGACCAGGGGCTTCCACCGCCATCATTCAAGCTCCCGGTCAGATCCACCATTGTGAGATTCCACGAAATCGAATCCAGCCCTACCGTCTGCTACCCCGCAGTATTTAATCTCACTCGCCGGACCTCTGCCCTTTCTCTCGTGATATGTTTCGTGGTAGCTTCGTCATTTACCTACCAACCGTGTTAGTGAGCACGCGCGTCGACAACTCGTTACCTGGCGGAAACTCGTCGCGTACTGCAACTACACCATGTCTTTGCAAGTAGGTGGTGATGGGGAACGCGGACGCTCTAGGTCCTCTGCGGCTCGTGATCGTGACCGACAACGAGTTTCGGGGTCCCCTTCCATCCTAGATGCGGTCCGGATGCCGTCTCCCCCTGCCGGCTTTAGTTACGACGATACGGGCCCCCGACGCTCGACCCACGACTACAGCCGCAATGGCCACCGAGACTCGTACCGCGTGGCTTCTCCCACTCAGGAGTCGCGATATTACAGTCGCAGCCATGAGGGCATTGACATGCCTACAATGCCCGACGCAGGAAGCGTACGGTATTCCAAGTCTAGCACCCAAGAATCTCGCAGGTCCAAGGGCGACGTAGACGTGGTGGAAGCGGTGCAAAATACGCTCCGACGCGGTGCTGACGCCTTTCTACCTGCCAAGTACGCAACCAAGCTGCAAGCCTCTGAAAATATCCGCGATGAGAAGAAAAGTCGCAAGAAAGAAAAAGAAGAAGAACATCTAGCTTACGGAAGTGCCTCGTCTTTGGCTGACACTAAAACCAACACCAACAAGTATGAGCCTTCCAAGCCGCTGCCGACGCCCGATTATGCCATGCCAGGACAGTGGGTTTACGACAAGTCCGACGAAAAATCGACGTACTCGAGTGGCCATACACCTCCTCCCACACATGGCTTACCTCACCGCAATTCCTATGGCGCAGATCCTCGGACTTCGGGGCCTAACGTACTGGCGGTCAATCGCGCGCCGAGCTATGGCCGCCGGGATCCCTCCCCACACCCCCCGACAGCGCGTATGTCCACACTCAGCGTGAATTCGGGACATCATTCAGCATCGCTATCCTACAACAGCAGCAGCGGTGCGCCGCCCGCCTCTCCACTTCTCGAATCGTATCACGGAACGTACCAGCAATCGTCGCCAATGCCTTCTCCTCTGGCTCTCGCCTCCTACAGTCCTAGGACAAGCGGGCTCGACATGATTGAACCGCTCTCGCCTGGCCTCTCAGACGGAGATGGTGGGGAGAAGAAGACACGACGACGGGCCCGGTTCTACGACCCGGAGGAAGACGCAGAACGCCTGTCACAGGCCCTCAAGGGCGAGCATCGAGCGCCCAAAACGGAGACACTCATTGAAATACTCCCGGGGCTGACACATGAGCAGGTGATGGAACTGCGGTCGCAATACAAGAAGCTTGTCAAGATAGGCCCGGACAAGCGTGGTGTGAACATCGCCAAGCACATCCGGCTCCGCCTCAAGGACGAGGACCCTGTGCTCATGAAGGCCTGTTACGCCGCCGCCCTTGGCAAGTGGGAGTCAGACGCCTACTGGGCGAACTTCTGGTACCAGGGCGATAAGACGCGCCGAGAGCTCCTTATCGAGAGTCTCATGGGTCGCACTAACCAAGAGATCCGCAATATCAAGGACGCATTCTCCGACAAGAAGTACAAGGACTCGCTCGTACAATGCATGAAGATGGAGCTAAAGGAGGACAAGTTTAAGAAGGCTGTCTTGCTCGTCTTGGAAGAGCGTCGCATGGAGGATAACGATGGGTACGGAAGACCTTTGCCCATTGATCGTAGATTAGTGGAGGACGATGTGGAAGCCTTATATCAGGCAATCCGCACGGATAAAGGCGGCGAGAGCGCCATGATTCAGATCGTGCTGCTGCGGAGCGATAGTCATATACGTGAGGTACTCAAGCTATACGAGAAAGTATGCAAAAGCAACTTCGCACGGGACGCACTCCAAAAGAGCGGGAACCTGGTCGTAAGTTTGACACCACTCAATTTATACTCTGGAGACGCACCGCCACCTATTTTCAAGTTTTTGGTCCGAGAGTGTAAAGACACCAGACTAGACTAACAAGTATAATTTTCACATGTCACAGGGCGAGCTACTCATGCATGTTCTCAACGGTATTATCAACAAACCTGTTCGGGACGCCCTACTCCTGCACCACGCTCTCACGGCGTCCAAGAAGGACAGCCTGCGCCGCGAGCTGCTGATCAGCCGCCTCGTGCGATTCCACTGGGACCGGCGACACCTCGCAGCCATCAAGAAAGCGTATCGTGAGCGGTACGGAGAGGACCTCTCCGATGCCGTGCGCGATGGCACTAGCGGCCAATGGGGTCTTTTCTGCGAGCAGCTTGTCGTCACCCGTATGCCCGACGAAGTCAAGCGATTCGAAGCGGTCGAGAAGGTTGCCGAGTCGCGAGTCAAGGAGCACGAGGACCGGGCCCGGGATCGAGAGGAGCGTGTGCGCGAGCGAGAGAGGGAGCTGGATCGCGAATATCAGAAGCAGAAGGACCGGGAGGAGAAAAGGAAAGAGAAGGAGAGAGGAGGAGGGCACCATCGTCATAAGAGTGGCAACGAATTACTACTCGTCCGGGATTCTAAGCACAAGGAGCACAGCCGGACTCGGGAGCGTAGCAAGAGCAGAAGACGCGAATAAGAGAGTAGAAGGGGCTTTTCTGGGGTCACGGTAGGGAATGAAATTTCTCGCCCAAAGGCTTTGGAATAGCTCATTTTATAGAAAGAAAGCGTCAAGGTGAGACTGCATATGAAAGATCAAACCAGAACTTCGAAGATTTACAGCCGCTTAAATAGTCGAGCACTTGTCTAGTAGATATATACCTTTGTATTAAGCGCAATATACAGATATACCAACTGCGGAGCTAGAAGTACGTACTAGTTTTCTCCTATCTACCATGATAATACATACTTTATGTCCTCGTCTCAATATCACATGGAGCTCCTCCCCTGGCAGATATGATGAGGTCCCAGATTTCTAAGGAGGTGTGAGACAATATATTGAGTTTCAAGTTATTCACGCGCCTATTCCCGTTGTACTACGATCCAAGCTAGGCACTGCGTAATCTATGACAAGAGTTTTCTAGAAGCCCAACCGGGACCCAACTAGATCAAACTCTGCACGGAGGTCCCAGCCCATCGCCCTAACAGGAGGTTGATACAGAATGTCAGCAGAGACCCCAATACAACATAGATGGAAACGAACACGGCACGTGAAATCGGCACCCAGCTCGGGCTACGTATTCTATCCAGTTCTCCCGTCTTCGAGTTCTGCGGCGTGCCGTGGTCGCAGATGAAGCTTGGCCGACCCTTCCACGGGACATCCATCCCCACATCTTCGAGGATCTGCTCGGCGGTGATCTTGGACCCCGCGAGCACGATGGGCACCCCGGTCCCTGGATGCGTGCTGGCGCCAACGAAGTAGGCGTTGCGGAATCCCTTCGCCCTGGTCTTCGGGCGGAAGGCCAGCACGTTGGAGAAGCTATGGCTCAGCCCAAGAATGGATCCCTTGTCTAGGTTGAACTTGGCCTCCCAGGTGTACGGGTCATTGACGATCTCGTGCGTTATGAATGGCTCGAGGGACGCGCAGCCCGTCCGTGCCGCGATGGTAGATAACACTGCCCGTCGCGCGCGCGATACCAGCGCGTTCCAGTCTTGCTCCTGTCGGATACCGCTTCCGTTGTCGACGCCGGTGCCGGCGCCCTTGGTTTCCAGCAGATGGCCGACGGGCACGAGCGCGATGACGGAGTCGTGGCCCTCGGGCGCGGCGCTAGGGTCGATGCGACTGGGCACGTTCACGTAGAAGCTCGGCTCGTCGGGCAGGGTCTGGCGGTCGAAGATGGCGTCGAAGGACTCGCGGTACTCGTCCGCCAGGAAGATGTTATGCGTCTGTAGCTCGGGGACCTTGCGGTCCAGGCTCCAGTAGAACGAGATGGAGCTGCAGGAACCGTCTTTCCGGCGGAGAGACTTGGCGTATCTTCGCGTCTGTGACGTCGTCTGGGGGAGGAGGTTGCCGTATGCGTATACCAGGTCTGCGTTTATGACCACTATATCCGCCTCTATTATCTCGCCGCTCTCCAGCTCCACGCCTCGCGCCGTCTTGCCGTCCGAGTGGGTTAATATCTGCTTCACTGGCGTGTTGAGTCGGTATCTGACGCCTAACCTCTCTCCTACCCGCTGTAGCGCCGCGAGCACAGTCTGGAAGCCACCACGAGGATACCAGATGCCCTCGGCAAGTTCGGTGTACTGCAGGAGCGAATATGTCGCCGGGGCATCAAAGGGGCTCATGCCCATGTACATCGTCGCAAACGTGAAGACTCGCCGCAGCCTCTCAGACCAGAAATAGCGGCCGGCCCTATTCCAGATGCTGTGAAGCGGATGGAGCCGCAGACCGGCGAGCACGAAATGGGGCGCCGCAAGCTGCCAGATACTGGTGAAGTTGCGGCTCAGCACCTCGGTGACGCTGATCTCGTAGTGCGCGTGAGCTTCTCGGAGCCAGCTCAGATATCGATCGAACCCGTCCTTCCCTTCCCACCGCTCGATCTGCGTCTTCATGCGGGCGAGATCCGTCGTCAGCTCGAAGTTCTCGCCATCGGGGAACCAGACGTTGTAGTTTGTCGGGCATCGTAGCAGCTCGATGCCCTCGGCCTCTAATGTCGTGTCGAGGTCGAAGAAGGCCTCTCGGAACAGCTTGGGGAGCAGGAGGAGCGACGGTCCTTGGTCGAAACGGTGACCGTCGTGTCTTATTAAACTGCAGCGACCGCCCGTGAACGAATTCTTCTCCAGTACGGTCACGGAAAACCCAGCTTTGGCCAGTCTTGCTGCTGTTGCGATACCGCCGGCGCCGGCGCCTGTTTCATTGTTAGCGAGCGAGAGAGAGAAGGTACAATATCTACGCCATAATGATAACGAAACCAGATAGTCTGAAAAAGGCTTAAGTGCAAAATCTTACCGATCACGACTGCTGTTTTCAGCGGCTGTTTTTCCATGCCCCCAAATACCTACTTAATCTAACTGGGTCAATATCTTGCCACGGTGGAAGATCGAGACTGAATATAGGACTTCAGTCTTAATAAGGCAAGTGGGAAGCAATATACTCTCGGCGGGTGAAACCTGGCTACGATATCATTATTTACTATATCCTGTGAGCACTAACGGCGTCTCCCGCGCTCCTACAAATAGCACCGATCTCCCCGACAGACATTGAAACCAGAGATCGAGCTCAAGGCAATTTCAGCGATTTCAGCTAGCATGCATCCAAGCAAGGCTAATGCACCGAATGGTTTCGAGTGCCCTTTGAGTTCAAGGGCCGTAAGGGGTATACCATCCATTCCGCGTATTTCCGTATTACCCAGGATTCGATGATTCATCACTGCATCGGCCAAGATTGAGACTCGGCCTTCGTCAAGTCCGAGACATCGATACAGCTACTTGTTTTCTTTATATGGGATCGGGTCTCAATCTTTTCGATGAATCCACTTACATTCCTCGTCTTCACATCCCTGGCGTAATACGGAACTGTCTAATTTACATTGCAAGAAACACATTCGCAAGGTGCATAAACATTCACGCAAGGACCAACTCACGCGTAACATAACCCAAAATCTATCGGGCAGTTAAAATCTAAATTTTTGTGTAATCTGTTTTTGGCCCATACTTGCAATCTAGTAGAGCACGCAGACAACGCTACACTGTGCACCTACCACGACTCCTTGCCCGAATTCTAGACGTAAGAACTTCTCTGTTACGAGAAAGTGCTTTCATGAGAGGGTTAGATTCTTCCAAGCGACCCACAGACGCCTGAAGCGAGGAACAGTGGCTCTCCCCCTTTTTGTTTTGGAAAGAACGTAGCTCTTCTCTCGGAGAACACGGCCAATTTCCATGTAGCTCTCCACTGCCACTACCAGAGGGCCCCGAACCTCGCCAGGCAACAAGTTCATGGTGAGCCGTGACTTTCCGTACTCCTCGAATGCGAGGTCGAGGAGTCTCTGTCTGAGAACTTCGACCTGCGGCTGTGTCGGGCTGAGCACAATGTCTTGAGGGGCCAACCCTGCCGCGCTGAGCCAAGTCGTGGGCAAGTAGACACGACCCATCTCGGCGTCGACTTGGATATCCCGCGCAATATTGACGTATTGAAGCGCACACCCCATGGTTATGGCAGCCTGTACGAGTCTTGCTTCTTCGTCTCTGGGTAGCTTTACCGAGCTGTGGTGGAACACCAACCAGAGGCACAGCTCACCGACGGTACTTGCAACCCGGTGAGCGTAGGCTCGGATGTCGGCCTCGTCCTTGATGGGAAACCTTGCGTCCGTAAAAACCACATCCGTCTTGAACCCTTCTAGCAGCTCATAGAACGGTCTACTGGGAAGGAGTCTGGTGGGCAGCAGCTCTAAGGCTGATCGCGTGTGCGTTGGAAAGTTTTTCTCGACATAATCTGCGACTTCGGCCGCCGAACACGATTGCTGGCCCGAAGTGCCATACACCCGGTCAAGGTACCCAGCAAGTTTATGTATCCACGCTAGCGCTTCGGTTCCGGAGTCAGAGTCGTCCACAAGGTCATCGGCAACCCGGCAAAACGAGTATCTGATGTAGGGTTAGCTCCCGCCATGTATCTATTTGGGGCTGTAATGAAGACTCACAGTAACACTAGGTCGATGCGAAGGCGTCCGGGAAATACAGCGCTGGCAAGGTAGAAGCTCCGGCTTTTCTTTCGCAGCGTGCTGACGGCTTCGCGTATGCCTCTTATCCGCCTCATGTCGTAATTCGCTGGGTCTGTGAGCGCGGTTCTCAAAAGTGAGATGGGAGACGTGTTCTTTCGAACTCCGGGTTGCATTTCGGCTAGTGTGTCGAGAACCGCCACTGTAAGAACGCAGAGATATTAATCGCCGTAAGAAGCCTCGAGGATGTGATTTCAGCGTGGAATGGGACACTCGGGCGCCCACAAAGAAAATGCCAAAATAAGAAGGGAATAACGCCGAAAATAACTTACTGCTCCTGTCAAATGCTACCAAGCCAAACACTATCAGAGAGTTGGTTGCCAGGAAGAAGATGGCCTCTTCCAGCTCGAGATTTCCCCATAGACACCAACCAAGTTTGGTTCCTGACTGGATGGCCCATGTTCCTCGGCCCAGGGCGAGCTCATCCACAGCCCATAAGTAAAGCGTAGGCAGCCAAATTGGGATCGCAATGCAAGCAAGAGGGAGGCGGAGCAAGAAATAACCCGAGAACGTCCAAGTGAGTAGAGCAAAGGGGCAAGCCCAGATTAAAATCAGGCCGAGATAAGTCCCTTTCCCTCGTTGGCCTACAAGAGCAGCGCCCACTATGATCGCAGAAGACAGCCAAAGCTGACCACACCTTCTGATGCGCCGAACGTGCGCAGACGAATCTTCATGGTTGGTGAGAAACTGAGCGTGTAGTATGGGCTTGTTCAAAAGAATGTAGAGCAGTGTCGTGATGTAGGTTTGTATGATGAAGAAGAATAGCTCCTCGACCGGTATCTCGAATAGTCGGGGTCCAAGAATGGCATCTTGGGGATATGTCCAGATGCCATGCCGTATTAAATAAGAGTCCCACGGTAGGGTCGCAAAGAATGCCACCAGAACCAAAACCAGGATCCGATACAGGTCCAGTCGAGCTAGGAGCGGTTTCACGACAACTGTCAAGACACCCGCGAGCGGTATGGTATATGTGATGTGTCTGGTAGCATTGGTCAGCCGCAGAGGGCGAAGTGGTGAACCAGGTCAGCTTACACGAGTGCATATTCGTAGGCCATTGCTGGGGAAGCCGGCGTCCCGAGGGAGATGGAAGAATCTGTATTAGGAAAAGGAAGAGCGAGATCCTCGAATAGGGTTTACGTCTGGTCAAGTGGCGCATGTTTATAACAAGGTTCGGATTACGATTATCAAGTGTCGAAGAGAGGAATGGCAGATCTCACCACCACCGCCGATGCGTTCCGGCCTCGGTCTCATCACAGATCGCTTGGCGTTGGCCTCCTTAGACGGTCCGGCCCGCAAGCGATATTTCCCAAAGATGACCCATGCTACTCATTATTCATGAGATCATAGACTTCCAGTAGGTAGGACTTGTTCACAGGGGCAAGCAAAATGTATTACAGGGTAACATCAGCCAAAACAGATTGGTTTTGCCATCAAATTTCCGCAATTTAAAACTAGTAGACTCGAACTGATCATGAAGTGTTACGACGGAAATCATTCCTTATTGGCCAAGCGACACTCGTCATGTACTAAAGCAGAAAACTGATGAATCTATTGATAACTTGATAGGTTTAGGGACGACAAGCTACAGCTGGGATGTAAGATCAACAAATATATGTATCACCCTGTATGAGGAACACTGTGTTACGACTGATCGAATGACCTATCTATAGCTCGGTGTACCATCGATCCTCGAGCACATTGCCGAAGAAACCAATCGGCATGACGGTAATTCACGAAGAATAACGAACAAGGCGCCTCTCGCACTCAGGCCACCTGAGGGTATTATTATTTTTCTAATCCAGATCGATGGCTATAGGCTCGTGGATTGTTCTACACAAACGCGTGTTTCGGAATAAACCCACGTGTTCATATATGTTGTTCCAGGTACGCCGAATGCCTGAAAAATACATCCACGGCCGGTGGCACGCATGTTTCAAGGCGACACGACCACTTCCTGTGTGTCGCGGGCCCAGAGCTGCTGGGGTTGTTGGGTATAATGACGTCTGGGGGGGACCCTGTATGGTGGGTTGAGGGAACCAATTTTTGGGGTTGTATATCTAGATGTGTGAGATCGGCATCCAAATGGCTCCCTAACTCAACTCTACGGCCCCTCCGCACCTAATAGTTCTGGCCCCAGCACTGTTGAATTGAATTCCTACCACAATGGTGTCGGCCACATTCAAGTTGCCAGGTGTGGTTCTGATTACTGGGGCCGCAGGCACAGGTAAGACATGGCTTGCAGTGCAGGACAGACAGTCAATATCGAGCTAATGCTGTCCTCATGACAGGCATCGGTGCGGCTGTGGCAAGGGCATTTGCGCATTCCGAGTGTTCCAAGTTGGCGATCACTGATATCAAATCGCTCTCGTCTACGCGAGAGGCGCTATTGGAAATCAACCAGCAAGCGCGTATTCTGTCTCGGCAGGGCGATATCTCGGACGAGTCGTTCGTCAATTCGTTTGCCGCGGATGTAAAGAGCACTTTCGGCCGCTTGGACTACGTGGTCAATTGCGCTGGGGTGCTCGGGGACGCACTGCGTTCCCACGAAACGCCGCTGTTGGCTTATGAGCGGATCATGGACATCAACCTGAAAGCAACGTGGCTTGTGTCGCGAGCTGCGTTGGGAATCATGGTGGCGCAGGAACCTGTTGATCATCCTGGGCAGAGGGGAGCAATTGTGAACATTGCAAGTCAACTTGGCATCGTAGCACGGCAGGCTGCCAGTAAGTAATACCTGAGTTATGACAAGGGGCAGTACCATGGATGATGTTCCCAGCTCACCGAAGACAGCGCCGTATTGCGCTTCGAAAGCAGCTATAATTAATATGACCCGGTCTGATGCGATCGATTACTCTCGCGACGGGGTCAGAATCAACTGCGTGTGTCCAGGCCTCGTTGAGACACAGATGACAACCGGTACCCCCCAAGCTACGGTTCAGATCGCGCCGATGGGGAGAATGGGAAAGCCAAGCGAGATCGCGGATGCTGTCTTGTTTCTCTGCTCAAGTCAATCATCCTTCGGTATGTCAGGTCATCTTTCTACCTGTTCAGAAGCTAACCCTCTCCAAGTTCAGGGTCATGCTCTGGTTGTCGATGGTGGATATACTATCAATTAACGTGGTATATATGACGTTTGAACGCGACCTCTCCCTCGAGCTTTTGTGCAATTTATATGGTGATTACTTCCGTATGGGGTGACAGGACCTTGAGAGGTTCCCACCCAGATGTACACACATGTATGTACTAGCACATGTATGTAGGTAGGTACATAGATTCGGATATAGTAATTTCTAGCCTAAGTACATACATATGTACAAAGTAGGATACGGACCTCTCTACATGGTACATACATATTTACGTGTGCCTCGGTCACCGAGAGCTCACGAAACTCCGGACCAGGTCGCGACCAGGTTGCGACCGGTTTGCTCTCTCTCTCAACATGCTGCGCTCCTCACAATACCTGTGTCGCCAGGCCCTCGCGAGACCAAATGGGGGGTCGCTTTTGCCCAGAAGCATTTCCCCGAGCTGCTTGCCCGCGACGATAGCAGCACGGCCTCATCCGCCCCGAGCCTTGTTGCCGAGTGCCAGGCCGAGGTACTTCGCCCAGCAACCCGTCCCACGAGAACAGGCGGCGCCGACCAGTCCTGCGACGGCTACTTCTACCGCTACAGACGTCTCTGCGGCTGCGGAATTTACAGAAGAACTATCCCCTGGCGATGCATCACCCGGTCCGCAACGCCGCCGGCGACCGCGCGGCCTCTACTACGCGGCGCTCTTCCTCCTCCTCGGTACCGTAGCGGGCACCTTTGCCCGCATCACCATTGTGCCGCCCCCTCTGCCCGCCCCGGGCTCAGACAGGGACGTCTACTTGCAGGACAAGATCCGGGAGCGCGGCGCCGCCCTGCCCCTCGTCCAGCAGCTGTCGGCCGACCCGTCCTGGACGTCCTGGGACGCGTACGCCGGCATCGCCGCCCGGTCGCGCATCACCTCGGGCCCCATGGGCGGGTCCTCGGGCCTCGCCTTCCAGCGCGTCTTCCACAACGCGTCCACCGGCGAGGTCGTCACCGTCGTCTACTTCGGCGCCGCCCTCGCCGGCTGGCCCGGCGTCGTCCACGGCGGCGCCCTGGCCACCCTGCTCGACGAGTCGCTCGGCCGCTGCGCCATCCTGAGGTTCCCGAGCCACACCGGCGTCACCGCCAACCTCGAGCTGCGGTACCGCGCCCCGACCCTGACCAACGCCTTCTACGTCATCCGCTCGGCCCCCGTCGCCAGCGACGACGACCACGTTGTGGGCGACGACGGCGTCAGGAAGAGCGACCGCAAGCTCTGGGTCCGGGGCACGCTCGAGACGGAGAAGGGCAAGGTCGCCGTCGAGGCGAAGGCCCTGTTCGTCGTGCCCAAGGCATACAAGCTCCGACCTCTCGTCCAAAATTTCTAGACTGGAGTCGGTAGGTGGATTGGGACGGAACCTCCGACGCGGACTCGAGGCGTGCTAATGCATATTATGTACGGTTGAAGTGTAGAATAAGTAGAGTACAGGCTTTGCCGCATTTACAGAGACAGGAAGCGAGTGTATGTTTGGGATGGGATGGCAACGCTTTTCAACAGCGCGCCATGGCATCGAACGGCGTCAACGGGTTTTGGTATCGGACTTCAGACAATTTGTCCGCAATAGTAGCTCAATCATCTCAGGTCGATTTACATGCATCTTTATGCCCGTGTGGAAGAACGTTAGAAGTATTTGGGGAAAGTCAAAGCCGCCGTATCTCAATTAAAGATGACAGATGCTACCAAGTAGCACTCTGGTCCATACCAACAGGAATATCCCGCCTATCTTACACACGCTATTCTACTCAAAGTTATCTCTCGCCATCCATCATCTCATGTATCCTCACAGCGAAGCAGATAGGAACTCTGGACAGCGAGCAACGCTCGTAAAGGTCAAACTGGGGGAGAGCGCCGCTCGCCTAGAGACGCTTCTAGTACGCAAGGCCGACCAATCACCAAGAATTGGTTGTCACGGGCGCATATTCTGGTGCGTATGGTTGTTGCCATCGGCCGGGGCCCCCTGAAAACCCTCTTCTTGGTCCGCCATAACCACGACCTCGAAACTCTCTTCCATATCCCCGCCCTCCTCCACGGGGAGCACCACGGACATTGGGCGAAAAATCTATGACCGGGTCCGTTCTGTGCGGAACTTGCGGTTGCGGCTTGATACTACGTAAGTCCTGAGGCGGCGTCGGTTTGGGGTTGGACGGACTGGCCAAATCCTCTCGCCCCTGGCCACGCCTGCGAACGAAAGGCCGTCGCGTGGACTTTGGTTTCCCCTCTACGGAAAAATTGATTTTTATGACTGGGTCCTCTGCCATGGGGAGGCCGATAAGGCCGAACCGCTCCCAGTCCTCACTCGGCGTCGTCCACGGTTGGAACAAGTTCTCCAGCTTTTCCACTTTCTGGAGTTCAGGTATCCAGCATCGGACGTACTCCCCGTCTTTGTCGTAGTCAAAGGCCTGTTTGACGGGATTGAAGATACGCGCCTCCCCTCGGGGATCGTTGCCTACTCCCGCGACATACTGCCAGTTGGACCAGTTCGAGTTGACGTCGTAGTCGATAAGCATGAACTCGTACCATTCGGCGCCGTAGCGCCAGTCAATGTTGAGGTGCTTGGCGAGAAAGCTGCCGACATTCTGCCTGGCCCGGTTGGATGTATACCCTGTGTGTATCAACTCTCGTGACGACGCATCAATGAGGCTTTGCCCTGTCGTACCCTCGAGAATTCTCTTCACGATCGCGGAGGTCTCTTCGGCTGACGATGACTGAATATCCGCATGGTTGTCGTCTGTGCGCCCGGTCTTCCATTTATGAGAATGGTTCTCTCGAAACCCAGATCGGTGGAAGAGTTTGGCTTGGAATTTCCGGGTACAAAGCCTCATGTAATCACGCCAGAGCAGTTCGTACCGAATCGCTTTAGTGCCTTCATTTTCGCCTTGGCCATATCCTTCCGTATCTGCGTATTTGTCGTCCAGTCCATCCTCGAAATGCAGGAGCTCTTCGTGTACTTGTCGAGCGGTGATACACCCTTGTGCAAGATAGCCCGACAATTTAGTGCTGTAGTCTACCCCTAGTAGTCCATTTCGCGAAGACTTGTACAGCGAAGCATTGCCCGATTTGACCAGATAATTCAGCCGGTTCAAAGCATTATCCTCTCCACCACGGAAGGGGTGAGCAGACTTCCCGTCGCTCACAGAGGCGACTTCTGGAAGGTCTAGCTCGACGGGCCGCACTAAAGCCGCTTCAAAATCCTCGAGCGACGAAGGGATCTCAAAGGGACTTGGTTGACTGGGTATGTGAGATGTCTCGATGGGCTTGGGAAGCGACCCATCTGATGGTCGGGGTCTTGTCCGTCGCGGACGTTCTCTCAAGGGTTCGTTCGTCTTGCGGTATGTCGTAAATACGTCTGGTAGGTCCTGGGGATTCTCTAGTTTGAGATCTCGACTGTTAAGAGGAACGTCAGTCCTGGAATTTCAAACTCAAGGGCTTACCTACTCGTCGATGAAGTATTTCTCATCTACCCACATCTGAAGATCGATATCAAGAGCGGAGCAAACTTCGGCCACACTCTTTTCATCTTGCTCCTCTTCATAACCTTCTTCTGCAGTCATCCAAACTGCGCTTACAGTTTTCTGGTGTTGTTTGAGCCCTTCCACCAGGTTGCTCAATACGTCACCATGTCTTCCAATACGTATCGTCAAATCATTTCCTAGATTGACGAGGTTTTCTTTCAAATTCCATAGCGACTGGGCAATGAACCGTGCTCGGTGCGGCCCACACCTCCAGAAGCGGGCGATGTCACTCCTAGCTTCGGGGAAGGGGGACGTTTTCCCATGCTCAAGAAAACCAGCCACCTCGATCTGATGTGGGGGGATGATGTATACAGGGAGAAGATGAGTGAACTTATGGTCGGGAGATGCGAGACAATCAAGAATAGGATTGTCGGCAACTCGCAGATCGTGTCGCACGATGTATATCACGACGTTAGCGTCTAGCATGCTGTCTGACTGATGTGCCATTGACGAATGCAAGGTGAGAAATGCTCAAGGTGAATAAACGCCAAGGAACAGCAGTTGGACTCTACTCCGTGAGCAGTGATTCAAGTCTACTTGGGCACCACGTATCATGTAAGAATTGATAAGACAATGACACATGTAAGTATGTCGAGCGACCCGGCGCAGCTAAAGTTAAGTGGCTCGATTATAGTTTGATAGTCACGCTCAAGGTTGAGTGGTTCGAAGATGAGAACACAAAAGTTTCCTCAACAACTTATAGAGCGATCCTGTATGCGGTATATGGTCAGAGCTATACTTTTAACAGCTTCGATGGGCGTGCAGTACATACACACACCTCAGATAACTCGATGAAATATGAGTCGCTTCTTGTTTTCCCTGAATGGTAGTATGCCGTGCCTGGTAAGACAGCGGATGCAAGGCCGGTAGTGGTTGGGGATTGCGCCGTTGGTTCTTGCGGCTGCACTTATGCAAGTCTCTGTTGAATCACAGGCCTTGAACCTGACGAGGAGGGGCGGAGAGCCTCACAAGTGTATATAAGAGCGTCGACGTCAATTTAGCGTCGTACTAGTCCGATGCGATGAGAAAAGGACCGCTAGCGAACCATGCAAGAGGGATCGGGCTGTTCAACCGGTCGTTTCAATAGATTTGAGGTTGATCCGATGCCGTTATTGAAGGCAACGAGGAGGATATAACATGCGATGCTAGGTCCAGATGAAGCATATCGGTGCCATATGATGGGCTAGAAAGGTGAGGAAAAAAACAGAGGATGAAGACACCAAATATGGGCAACTGTGGCCAGAGCCTTTGTTTTTCTACTCTTTCCTCTTGCCCTATTCCTCTGCTCCCTCGTTAAAAGTTCCGCCATATTGATCGTCTATCCGCGGGTTGAACTCGCTAGCCGCGTGAGAAAGCGTGCATTATGGTCGATGTCCCCGATTCGCGATTTGGTCGCAGGAACTGGAGATCGGGAACCAAGATCGGACAGGGGGGGGACGCATAAAATAGAATTTCTGCTGGACCGTAAACCCTGTCCACTGTGACGTGACCACACCAAGGAGGATTATAGTGTAGATATGGACCCTCCAGCTGTTCCCTTTTTACGATAAGGTAGGTACCTGTTCCAGACAGTGCTCGGTATAGGTGCTAAGTAACTTGTAGGTATCTGTTGCCGCTCTATTAGTTGTGCAGGCTTGCTACACATGCGCTTCATCACGTGTATTCTCAAGTGGTACCTATTAGGGAAGATACAGGAGAGATGTAGGAATCGAGCATGGCAATGCTCTCTACCCGGGTACGTGACCACAGCTTAGGTGCACGTTAATATGGATGCATGATGCAGGGACTTTTAGCGACACAACTAATCTACAGTGCGTGATACTGTATTGTCCCCAATTTTTACGAGGATAGTATGCGATCTTATAAGTTATATACTGTGTAATACGCTGCATAACGCACCAAGGATGCAGGTAATTAGGTACCTAAGTACCTACTATCTACAAAGTATTTCTGGGTTATCATCACTGACTACCTTACCTAATCGAAATGGGAACTATGCCTGAGCCATGTCCCGTTTTTACCTACCTACATTCAAACATATCCTCTTGGAGAAACATGTGGAGGAAATCCAGGCGGTTCTACATGGGTGTTACAGTCCGAATTGGCTCGAAGCCAAAGTAGCATTTTAATTCGCAGCTTCATCTGTATGCTGGCACTCTGTATCAAATTTGCAACTGACAATGTCCATGTACCACAAGTTATGTCTCCTAATATTCTCGGCTTCGGGGACTGTCGAGCCATAACGTTGCTTTACGTCTGCAGACTTGGGGTGGCCAAATGATTAAGGGTAACTCACGTTCATGACTTTCTCCCACGGATTTGTAGGGATTTTCGAATGCATTGATCAGGCTCTCGATAACCCCGTCTTGCATTATAAGTGAGCCTGGTGCAGCTTTCTTTTCCTGGTCGTCATCATGTCCTTCATCATCTGGGTATTCGAGACCTTGATCTAGGTCATGGGGCGCCTCAAGATCTTGGTTTCGAAGACTATCCAAAGGCTAAGACCTTCGTCTACAAGATTGTCATCCAAATTCTCAACGAACTCTTTCGCCAGCTTTAAGATTTGGTGGTCGGGTGTTCAAATTGATGCTTGAGTACATACATATCTAGATTGCAGAATTTATAATCAGATTTGAAGTCGCATATATGATGTTTAGGTATTATCATTCACACGAAGGAGTCAGTACCTCTATTGAGGACTTAATGCGTTGCAAGCCTGTTACGCGAGATGTTACTAGGTTGGCTGTGTATACATAACTTTTTATAAATTCCCAGTGACTGTAAGCAAAGGCCATCTAACCTCAGCCAAATCTGCGAGGTTTTTTTTTACCTGGTACCTATCTATCAGGTATGTAAGCATGGGGCCCGACTGACACCTATCAGATTCTCTCAATCAAGGTTTAAATGGGAATACGGAATACATAGGTAGTGTAAGCAGCCTGTTCTATATCGACTAATAGGTGCATGGGCTAGGGCCTGGTTTATACCTACAACTACACTAGGGTCTGCGCTGGCCCCGTGAACTAAGAAGACGGGACGCGAGACGACTCGCGACTCAATTGCTACCGGCGCCTGGGCATATTTACTGTACGCGCTTCTACTACCGAGACATGCGGATCGACACAACGGCCCGTCTTAGGTATACATCTCCAATCCTTCATCTGTTTTAATGCAGAAGTCGCAACAAGTCTGATAGAGTGATAATAAGGTGCTGGAATACGAGTGCGCCGAGAACAATGTTGGGCGACGTAGGTAGAAATGGCTACTTGGTATGTGAGGAGGGGAACGATGCGGAAGGACGGTTACCACTCGGGGATTCCCTGCGGCACAACTTACACCACGAACGTACGGTATACCTACCTCTGGCAAAATAGAGATGGAAATAACCCGACTGATTGAGGGACCCGGAGCCGGCATGAGACACTGAGTAAATACATGGGAAGAAGAACACAGCCTCCCCGCATGTAACTGGAAATTGACTGTTTGTTGGGCATGTCACGATCGAAATGTATTGCAATGGCCGGCGTCGCCGTCAAGCTGCCTCTCGCCAGAGGTACAAGAGGTAGGTACCTTGGATCAGTCGGCACCTGCATTTCCCAAGACAAGCTAGCACGTGGCTCGGCAGGGCCTGTGATGTGTGGCTTGAGCACGACAGCTTCGCGTGATTCGCTGCGAATGGATTTTATTACCGGGGATAAGTGGCTCTGCTGTGGCTACCCACGTTGGGCTATTCCTTATAGGGCAAAAACAGCCTAATTCGTCTGAGGGCTCCCACTGCAGCTACCTAAGACAGGCTCTCGAGGGACCACTGAAACGGAAGCCGGCCAAGCTGAACAAGTGAATGGTGCACGTTAGCGCAGCCCAGCGCAGTCCAGCGCCAACATCATCGTGGCGGCGCGGGCGGATCCATGCTAGTGGCCTCCATCTTTTTTCCCTGGTCCTGACCCGTATTCTCCATTCCCCTTATTATTTCATTACATGATCACTGCTGCTCTACCAACGAGCAAAGACCCGCGCGCGCGCCCCCGATGAGGCTGAAGGACTTTCATACGCCAGGTTCTCCAGTTCAACGTCACCTCACCCATCGCTCACTCATCCACAACCCCGTCATGTCTGCGGCCGACCTCCTGCGAGCCCATTGTCGCTAGCTACCAGGACAGCCGTGGGAGCCGTCACCATCACCGTGGTTCCCGCCGTCATCTTCGCCGTGACCTTCGCCGTCCTGGCCCCATCGTAGAGGCTGAGGCCGCCGACCGCCCTCGTCGGTCTTCATCCCGTCTCTATCGAGGTAAGCGAAGGCACGAAGGGAAAATAACGCCTCATTCACTCATCGACAATCCACTACAATCCACTGTAATCCACTCACTCGCTCGCTCGCTCATTCACTCATTCTCTTGATCCCTCACCCCCTCACTCGCCCGCTCCTTCGTCTTTCCACGAGCCACGCTTCCTCAAACCTGGCGTCATTCATCTGTCAAATACACTAGACTCATTTATCGGCCGCATATATCTGTCCGTCTATTAGCCTAGCCTATCTCCTATCTCCCTGTCTCATCCGGCGAGCCAGGTGATTCCGCCGCACTTAATTAGTCATATCAATATTCAAGCCACAGGTATCAGTTGATCTGCTAGGATCGATAACAAAAAATCAACCTTGGCTTCTCGCGAGCATCCCCTATCCATAACTCGCCTGCTTTGACTTACCCCAAACGTATTCATCATACCTACCATGCTCCTATCAAGGACAGTCATCGTCTCGCGTAGCCATGTTTTATCCCCTGGATCCATTGCCGGCGCCGTCGTCGGCAGCCTGCTGGGGGGCAGCATTGTGCTGTTGGTCCTAGGGTTTCTATACTTCCGTTATAGGAGAAAGTCTAAGTTAGCTCAGGCGGAAGAGGCATTGCCTGTCTCCCAGGTACCCGATCCTGGTCATTCCGCCGCCTTGCCCAAGCCAACCCCTCCCTCGCCGCAGACGGACGCCTTGCGCATCAGGCGTCCTCCGTCTACCAAAGATGAGAGTTCTAAAGGTGCCATCCCAGCTCAGGCTGCAGATTCGAGTACCCCAAGGTCGCCAACAACCTCCTTTGGGGAAGACTGGATGAAAAACAACCAATTATTCGTCCACCAAGCTGTTGGCAACGATACACTGCCTGCGGGTATCGATTTCTCACTACCTCCACGCCAGCAAACCTTCCCCATCGCAGCGGAGCAGACAATAACTACGCCTCTGAATCATGCATCGACAGCACCCGAAGCTGCTAACTATAGCTATTATGACACAAGGATATCTATGGACTCGGATCCAGCTCCGACCATCACACCTCCCTCGAGGCAGATGAGCGAGATGTATAAGGCACAGTTGAGAGAGGCCGAGGAGCATCGGAGAAGTAGCTCCCTTCATAAGCGAATCTGGAACACTATTACTCGGCAGTCAACGCGCAACTCTAGAGGGACAGTGGGTGATAGTGCGCAATCACCACCATTACAACAGCAATTGGGAGAATCATCCGCAGGGTACCCCGTGTCGATAAAGCAAGAGCCTGGTCAAGAATCGCCCAGAGGGGCTGATTGGCCAACTATCACTCCCAACTATGTTGAAGAGCCGGAGCAAATGACTGAAGATGCATCAAACATGGATTTTCATGGTGCAGGCTTTGGACGAGAAGGCGAACATCAGTCACAATATGGAAGATATCGACTTCAGACACAAGACTCCCAGTATGGAGGTTTCCCCGGTTTCCCCGGCCGCGTTGACTCAACAGTCCGGGAAACAACAGAGCGAGACCCTGCACTTCCATCATCTGTTCTAACCACCGGCTCCACTTACGGGTTGCCTCTCGCGGCTCAGCCACAAGATCCAACTGAACAACGAGAACGCCTTAAGAGCCCCGAGATCCCAGAACCTATGGACATTGACGGCCTCCAACCAGAGACAAATGGCCATTCTCCCTTTAGGTCATCACATTCTCCTCAACTGTCCCCGGATTCCTTCACAATAAACCCCATGGCTATATTAACCCCCACCAACCCTCTTGAACAAGCGGCCTATACTACTTATCAAATTAAACACTCGGCATCACCCCCCACAATGCTAACACCCGCTCCCGAGATCGTTACTCAACAGCCGACACAGGAGGATCCTGTCGACTCTCCACCTGTCAAGGGCGATGACTTTGCAGACCTATACCTCGACCTCCCTAGTGATGATGAATACCGTCGGTCCATCGACTCGTACGAGTACTCTTCGACTCCAGGCCAAAGTTCAACAGTGGATTCCAATGGGAGGACACCTGATACTCGGCCCACGGCCTCCCCGTCGCCATTCCCTACCATCACCGAACATGGTCAATTAAAGCCTGACCCTGGGACGCCATCTAAACCTTCAAAACAATCGCCGCAGCCTGGCTCGTTGGTGTGCCCAGAATGTAGCCGAGAATTTGACCAAATTCACAAGCTCAACCACCATAAGCGCTACCACGATCGTACTCATGAATGCCCATATGCAGGCTGTGATAGAAAGTTCGGCACCAAGACCCATCTTGATCGTCATATCAACGACAGACATTTAAAACTCAAGGCATATCATTGTACAGAACCTACTTGCGCCTGGTTCAAAGGCGGCAAATCTTTCCCTCGGAAGGACAACTGGCGGCGACATATGGTTAAGAAACATGGATCCACGCAGCAAGACTTCGATAATATGGAGCTATCATTTGGATGACGGGAAGTCACCATCAATCACATTCGCTTGTACGACTATTCCGACTTTTAAAAGGCACTTGAACGTGATGGCGCACACTTTACATGAGGATTTGGGATTTGTTTTACCTCAAACTTTTGGCACCACCTACCCTCACCCCAAGTGGTGCTGTGACATCTTTAGCACTCTCCATCTTATTTCATTTTCTTTCGTCCATTGTATAGAGGCATAGGGAAGCAAGCGATCGGTTATATTAGCCTTTTTGCGCAATGGGATTGGGAACCGATGGAGGAACCATCATATATTGCTCTTGTTTGAACAATTTCAGCACTCGATAAGAGACTGGAGTATCTTGATATCGAAACACAACTAAGCGCTTCAATTATTATATATCTCGCATTTGACCTCTCACCGTTTAATATGAGATTAATTTTGAATAACAAGGAGGATGAGCAAGACCCCCGTAACGTTACTCCCTACCACTGCCATGCGACTCCAACAACACGTCTGTGGAAAGTTTGAACTATAGAAAGTCGTGTGGAGAAACATGATCTGTGATGATAATAGGGCTGCTGAATTCTCTCTGCAAATTCTGGATTTACTAGCATCTATGAAAAATATGGCTCCTTCTGATTCGCTTTGTTCCCTTTTCCGAGGCCTGGCCAAAATAGGGAATTCGACATGGTTATTGCGTGGGGAGGAAACTCGTTGTATAAAACGGCCTTTCGACGTTCTAAAGACCTCTCCCTCCGGCACAAGTCGACTTGCGAACGTCAGCAGCACGCGAGTTTACTTTTCTCCTCCACTTGTATCTCTGTATATTTATTTGCATGTGCGGGCTTCATTTTCTTATCATTTTCTTTTTTTCCCAATCTGATTGGATTCGAATCCTCTATAAGCAGCTAATTAGTCTGCTACTAACTGGTTGGCGGATCCATTTATCTCACAATGAGCAGTTCTAACAATGTATATATTTCCTCGGATCCGGAAATCTTCCTACCTTTCTACTCTCCTCTTCCCGCCGGTCTGTCCACATGCCCCGTCAGTACCTCTTAGATGCCGCGCGTGTCGGCGAGGATATTTTATTTCCTTGCCCGTCTTCGTCTCGTAATTCGCCTGCTCCTCCTCCTCCTGATTAGCCTTAGCATTCGGAAGCGGTAGGTTAAGTTTCACTGTTGTTCCTGTCGGGTTTCTTCATGCAAGGTCTCATGCGCAATTTCCCTTTCTCCCGCTACTGTCGCTATGGCAAGCGTTTGGTGCTCATCCATGGCCGCCCTGTGCTGGCTGGCTGGCGCTGCCTGCCTGCCTGCTAGACCAGCCAATTTCCACGTGGCAGAAGACGAGCCGAAAGTCTTACTCGGCCACGGCCACGGCCCTCCAGACCATTGATAACCCCCCTCATGGCAGACGCTACGAGTTCGATGGGCTGAGACGAGAGGTGGCTGATTCCTTAGCGGCTGTCTTACAGAGCGGCGATGCACAGCTTGCTGATGGTGTACGCATGTGAAAATGTGTTGAATCCCGTGCTAGGAAACGAGCAGCTTGCCTTCCACAGAGCTACGGCCTCAGTGAAAAGGCACTCTGTCGCGGGAAAGACCCAGATAATAAGCATTTCGTGTCTGTCCGTAACAAGAAATGGCCAAAAATTGGAATGCATTATCTACACACAGATACCGGCTCTACATCCGCCTGGCACGGAATAACGACTAAGCAAACTCGTGAATTCCACATCAATGAGCCCGTATTCGTACCATGCAGCAATCTTAATCTAGCTGATCAATGTCTCTACCCGAGACCTTGCCGTTATATCCCGTTGCAGAACCGCCAACCTTGTGAACGTTCTGAAGACATTTATACTCCCAGTTGGCCTCTATACGACAGCCTCGAAGTGAAGATTGGATCTCCAGGCACACTTCCGAGACCCTATTCTGTCATTCAAAGGTTAAGAACCTATCTGCTTAGACCGGGCAGACGAGTTAGAGAAGGTGTAGAATGGCTTCCCGGTTGTTATTGCTTCGCTTGGATAAAACTGTCTGTCTCTCTAATAACACGTTGACAGTTGCTAGTATCGCGGATGGTGAGATTCCTTCCACAAGACCCACAAACGCCATCAGCTATGCTTACGTCCCTACCGAAACTGGTAATATTTTTCCTCCAATATGATCCGAGAAAAGTGAGAGAGAGCAACGAATAAAACACAGATACGCTTGTCCAGCCAATGGAAATCGATATAGTCCAGAAAGAGAAATGACACGCCGAAGAAAAAAAAAAAAAAAAAAAAAAAAAAAAGGCCCAATAAGAATGTTGTTTAAAAAAAAATAAAAAAAAAAGAATGCAACCACTCCAAAAAATTATCCACAGGAACCCATCAATG
>MU396753.1:130147-207452 GCA_022578855.1 Nemania serpens
CCCCAAAAAAAAAAAAAAAAAAAAAAAAAAAAAAAAGGAGAGATAAGGAGGAGAAGAAAAAAGAAAAGAAAAACCACCTAGTCCAATGCAGCTACTCTTCTTCGCTAACCTCGCTTTCCTCCTTCTCAAGTTCAGCTATCAATTCGGCTTCCAAGTCGTCTACTATGTCATCCTGGGCGACAGATGCACCGCCTCCATCTACGTCCTCCATCTCTTCGTCCTCGTCCGATACTTGTTCGATTGGTACACTCTGTCCGGTAGTGCCGACGTCGTGGTTATATCCACCGCTGCCATTGATGTTCCGCTTCATCATTTCGCGATGAACGGGGCTTGGTAACTTGAAGTTGTCAGAACCGTAGTCGTCGTCGTCTACTACTACCTCTTCTTCTTCTTCTTCTTCTTCTTCCTCCTCCTCTTCTTCCTCCTCTTCCTCTTCTTCTTCCCCGTCCGCGTCATTCACAGCCTCCACTTCGATATCCAATTCCTCTTCCTCTTCTTCTTTGTTTTGCTGCTCCACAAGTTTGGAGAATCGTCGAGGTTTGTCGATGAACCCGGGAGAGAAGTCACGGTTAGACCCAGGCGCAGCACCGCCTGGGTCTTCGATGGTCAGGAGATCATCGTCTGAGCTCTCATCTTCCGAGTCATGATGCGCCTTCTTTAGCTTGGCGGACTGGGTGGGTTTTGGCGGTTCCGCCTTCTTGGTCGCTGGTGGCTTAGAATCCCTGGGCACAGACTTCTTCTGCTTGGTGGGCTTGGCCCTCGATGGGCGATGGGCTTCAAGGTGCGGAAACTCGTGACGCAGGTCCTCGGGTTCGTCATTCGTCGGCGTACGCACCAGGTTCATGTTGAAAAGAGAGTCAATATGGTGCAAGACAAAGACTTCCTTTTCGGGGTCAAAGATGAGCACATATTGGCTCTCCTCCCGACCACGAGTGCCCTGGTAAGCGTAGCGGCCGCCGCTATCCTGGAAGGACAGTTCGTAGGAGGCAGAGGAATCGGTCGAGCCGGCGGGTTTCATACGTGCCTGGTGTGGCGCCGTAGGCGAGGAGAGCAATGGCTTGTGGTTGTCTGAAATCAGTGGTTGGGTTAGCTGGTCCATGAACGAAGTCGCTGCTGGCTTCGCGCCTACATCTAAGGCCTGTATATAGTTCCTTGGGCTCCCTTCCTAGCAGCGCGTCGCTCAAGACGACGCGGTACTTGCCGGCCTTGGTAGGGTCGACTATTCCCGCCGCGAGGGCCGCCATCGCTCGTCTCGTTTCGCCCGTCTCGTTTCGCCCGTCTCGCTTCGCCCGCAGGTCGTTCGTATGGGGGGTAATCCGAGGGGGAAGAGACTGAAGTTGTAGTACTGTCGGCGACGTCAGTAGCGATGGCGATGGCCGATGCCGAGATTTGATGTAAAGGAACGGTAATGGGCCGGTGATGGGTGGCTCGGAACTCTGAAGGTTAGACTAAGTAAGACTAGGGTACCTAAGGTAGGTGGACTAGACTAGACGGGGCTCTGGCCGGGTTAAGGTCTAGGCTAGCGAGCTGGGCTCGACGGGTACACTAAGCCGAGTCGATCAGGTTCCGCCCCCCTCCACTAGGAACTTAGATATGGGTACTTCCATGAGGTACCATGTCGATATCCGCTACCTCATGTACGACTTTACATGTACCTCTTTATGTACGTAAGTCCTTTGTACCGACTTGAGGTAGAGCAACGAGGCATTTTACTTATAGTGCCTTCGTGCCTATTACCGATGACTAGCATTTATGCAGTTGATCTATAACTTGATGTGCTCCCAATGGAAACAAGATGCTGCTCAATATGCTCTCAAATTCCGTACCATGTTTTATCCGCCAACGCATGTACATATGTCGAGTAAGCGTTAAGGAAATTCCCATCCTTGTGTCTTGCGCACATAGTTAGTTCCGTCTAATCACCACCACCCTCCCCTTCCTTCTCACCCTAAGAGAAAAACAAACAAAAACGATGGAGGAGCAAGGACGGCATGCGATTAAGGAATCAGTTCCGGCATCTCGTCATCTGTGTCGATATCGGGCTGCTCTGTAACTCCACTGGCCGAGTTGGGTTCCATAAGCCAGGAGGGTAGTGCCATGTTGACTTCAGTGACATCGTAATCATCCATCCCCTCGTCATCGGCATCGTCATGGTTCAGCATGTCGGCGTTGGCATCGACGTCCTCATCGTCCTCATCGTCCTCATCGACATTGCCATCGTAATCGTAGTATCCCATGGCGGCAGACCCAAGTGCGCCCGCCATTACAGTATGGAAAAATAGAATCGCATTGTCTGCATTATCGCTCATGGCGTCGTCGAGTTCCTCATCCGAGACGTCCTCCCAATTTCCGTCGTTCTCCCCCTCCGAGGGGCCAAGCTCGAGCTCGTCGTCGATACAGTCATCGAAATCCTGGTCATCTTCGAAGAAGGGCTCGACGTACTCTTCGTAATATTTCTCCACCACAATTTCGGACTGTACAGCTGTTAGATCGATGACTGTCGATGCTGATGCGTCAAGACGGGGACTCAAGAATTCACAGGTCTTACCAGAGGCAGCTCGTCCGGGTATCTCTCGCCGCCTTGCCGACAGTACATATTAATCGACTGTCGCATCTCATGGGATCCCACTTCGGGCACCGACAGGTCCCAATACTCGAGGCCTGGTTGGTACACGGGATGACTGAACATATCCGCCACGTCATCTTCATCTTCACGTTCGCCGTGGATATCACCACAAATGCATGCCTCCTCAAGGCGAAGGCGGTTTCTGATATCCGGCAGAAATTTTCGCCATGACGTGGAGGCAAGGGCCACATCCCGTAGGCAGAGCCTCCGAAGCGTATCTTTGTGTCGCACAAGAACGTTCATAAGTTCCATCCTGTTAGCCACAATGCCACCGAGTACCAACTCTTTGAGGTTGGACCAGTGAAAACCGGGCTCGATGATGTCCCGAAGCCATGCTCCTTTTTCTTGCTCGTCACATTCTAGGTTCAGGATCTCGATACATAAACACTGTAGTTTTGGCATAGACTTGAGGATGTTCCGTATGCTGCCCTTGGCCAGGACACGTTGGCATTTTCTGAGCGAGTTACCCTCGTGTATCCTCTCATCGGCTGGATCGACGGTTATGCTCAGTTCGATGGATGTGAGGTTGGTAAGTGGTCTGAACATGCGTGTCAGTTCTCGTTCGCTCCTCTTGAAGAACCGCCAATGAAGCGTTCCCGCACGAAGAGTGGTCAAGGCGCATGGGGCGTGAGCGTTAGCCATGAGTAGGGCTTGCAGCGGGCGTTTGCCTTCGGGGTGAATATCACTCATGTAATCGTTCCAGAGAAAGTCGGCAAAGGGCTTTTCCCTCTGCGTCCGATAGCGTCCCTCGTAGAAGAGGTTGCCAGCCGACATTGTCAGGGCCTCGAGCTTGGGGAAACGGGGAAGAACTTTCTTGAGCAGGTCCAGATCCTCTTTCGTCTCCAGGAGCTTCTCCTGCTCATCGACGGCGTCGCAATACCTCTTGTATTCGGCTATCAGCTGAGATGGTGTCAGATTGAGCTTCCGCACCCGGTTATTCCACCTAGTCTTCCTCTTATGATCCCGCAGGAACTCACGCCATGTGACTTTGGGGGAGTCGACTGTCTCGGCAAAGTAGGTGAGGGAGCTAACATGCTTCGAGAAGACTGGGTGTAACGATATGGCCTCCAGACGATCGAGTTCGTCCTGATGCATGTAAAAGGTGACCTCCGGCAGCATGTAAGCAGCGCCAACGTCAGAAAACAGCTTGTTGACCAGGCGAAAATTGAGTATGTCATCAACATTCAGCAGCGAGCAGACGACATAAATGATTTCGGGCGGTATCTTGTCCATCTTCGCAGGACGGGGCGTATCGCGCCGATAGACGGGTAGATAGACGGGTAGATAGATGGTTAGTTAGCTGGAGAATCTCGGCCGGACGTAAGCATGAATGAAGACGGGTGAGTTGTTCCCGTTTCCGTTGTGAGTACCTCGTGCCTGTTAGATGAGTGTATGCGATTTATAGAGCGTTGGTCGTAGAGCGAGGTCCATGAGTTCAGGTAGCTGGTGGGGGTTTCGGCTTCCTTCTGATAAGAAGCAATCCCAGGCAGTGTACAACCTAAGGGCCCAGTTACATGCTTACCATATGTAGGTATGTACCTAAAGTACTTTACATCGTACATGTAGGTACCTAAGGTGGGCGGGGTCGCGGGGTGGCGTAGGGTACCTTGTTGGAGAGCTGTGACAGGGCATAATGTATCACTGTAGTATGAGCCTCAGGCTGATTACACCTACATGTAGGCTGCTGTTTCTGCAATACGACACCAGGGAATCGCTGGTCGTCACCGACCCAACTACTAATCTGGTGGCCATCAGAATCGGATGCTGGAGGCGTATTTCTGAAATGCTGTAATTGCAGCTGAAATCTGCTGTTTACCTAGTCTGTTGTAAGAAGGGCGAAATCTAAGCACATTGGTGGTATGCATGGTGAGCGATGTGTAGAGTTATACTTAGTAGTCACTTTGTGTTAAATTATTCTCACTTTGTATTAGCTAATCTATTTTGCTAAATGTGAGGCCAGAATGTGTAGAAGTAGTATCCTTAGGATCGCTTCTGTCCTGATTAGCCTGAGACTTTGACAAATCTATCCAGGTATTGCTTCCGTTTGAGCCCGTGGTGCTAAACGAGCATGACAAGCCCGGCAAGTCTGCTGCGCCTGTATTTGAATCTGATGATATACCTCGATGCATCGGCCGACCGCGATGATTATCCTCACAATCAGCATCCTCACAATTATAATCAGAGAGCCAGCTCTCCCGACTAGCACTTCGCCGTCTCCACCTTTCCTCATATGCATCGTCCTCATATAGATAGTCTTCATCGTTCGGCTCTCCGTCTTGATTACTTAGACCACGCCGTTTTCTGGACCCGTTGACACTCTCGCCCCTAGTCTCTCTCAATTTGGCGAATTGTTTCCCAGTTATCGATTTAGAGACATAGTTGTCTTCCTCAGCAATTATAAGCTCTAAGAGAGATGTCGATACTTGGATAAACTTCCGTAAATATAGGAACAAAGCCCAAGCAAACCGGGCAAAAAGAAATTCACGCTTAAGTAGGTTGAAATATTTAGGCTGCATCGACCGATTATGGTATAAGTTGGTAAAATCAAGGGCTTCCGGAACAGTGCTAATAACGTGGGCTACAAATGCTGATGGTTGAAGCTTGTTTGATGTTGGTAAGGCTGTTGATGTCGGTGGGGGGTCCGGACTAGAAGGACCGGCCGACGGCTTCGGTACAATGACGAACAGGGGATGATCGAAGGCCCAATGAAGATTGGCCATTAGCAACATTTTATTAGACAGATCGTTGATATCGTTGGTAGTCGAAATCGCACAATATTTTGTCATCTCATTTCGATTAAACCATTGTAGCTGCGCTGGTGGGATTAGATGAACTTCTTCAAGCCCTATTTTGATATCCGTCAAGAAGCAGCGATCTGTTACTTGATCTGTATCTTGCTGGCCGGGGGGTTCGTGCGGTTGTTGCCATTCCTTCGGCAATTTGTCATGGGAAAATGGCCAATCTATGAAAGATGGCACTATCGGATACTTGTACTTATCTGTAGACGTGGACGAGGGCGAGTGTGTGGTAGGAGTGTAGTTTATACCGCCCGCTATGCCGTTGAGTTGTAGCCAGTAGTCGCCAGGTTCAAGTATGCCATCGCGAGGCGTTGTAATACGGGTTTTGCCATACCGGTCATGGCTAAAATAGACATCGTCGAAAGCGTTGTTGGCAATAATACCGCCTGCAATTAATGCAGTCGCATGATGATGCCCCCAGGTCCGGGTCTGGGTCGATGGTTCGATAAGATAGTCAACAGCAGGAAGGGCAAAAAGGAGGTTTTCGCCTTTTCTATACCCGGGATGAAGTATAGAGATTCGGGAACGTGCAGGAGTACGGGCGAGCGGCGGGAGCGATGGCAGAGCGAGAGATTTGTTGGTAGAAACGTCTGCCATTGCTGAAGTTGTTGGTGTGTACTTCAACGAGTTTACCTGGCCCGTCTTGTTTACTAAGCTTGTAAGGGAGCGCGCGACCCATTATCTGAACATGGAACTAGCCTCGTTGAAGAATCTCCACTAGCCGTAGCCCGTACCTGTGGCAGGCAGTACGAAGGACAGTGCTTATAATACCCCTCACAGTGGTTTCCATGTACTACATGTACCTCGACCTAGATCGTCTCTCCCACACTGCAGCATCAATATCCACATCGCTGTTCAATACCTAGTACCCCGCGTTTTCCAGATCCTATAGTCGTATGTGTCAGATTGATATCGCATACTTGCATTTTAACTCGAGCAGCAGTGGTTTATTCTGTTATGGTCGCACACGGTTACACATTATCAAGTACCTACTCAGCCTGTTTCGGTGGCAGCATTGAGAGATGGGGAGAGGGACGAGAAGATGGCAATATGAATGATTTCAATGAAGAGTTCGCCCCTTACCTACCTGGGTATCTAGCACGTGGTTGATCTGATGGATACACATTTCGGTACAGCAGACTCTCAACGGATTGTCAATGATGCTTTCAATGAGGCACTATCAAATAATGTAATGTCATCACTCTTGTATTGGCTACCTACTTTGAACAGCCAGCCTTGTTAGGTAGAGAACCGCTCCCAAGGTCGCAGGGGGTTAGCTTCTTTACCCCTCAGCGTTTTTGTTTTAGCTATTATATAAGGAGTAGGGCTCCCCCAACCACGCAGGAAGGGCCCAGGAATCAACGGAACTGAGTCCTTACCCTATCTTGTTAATTGCTTTTTGAGCTCCGCGACTTCGAGAAGCACTAGCCAAGGGTATAAAAATACAAAAAACTCATTACTATGGTTCTGAAAGCTGGGTCTCGAAGTCGCGGAGCTGAAAAGCCATGTAATGAGATAATATCATGTACCTGCTACCCAGAAGAAACCTACCTGTCGCCTATCTGCACTTCGGAGTGCTATTTATTCCCTGGCAGGAAGATGGAGCACAGACGATTACAGCCTAGGCGAAGACACCTTTCTGACTATCAAACCTGGCTCGCCAGTTAAAGCCCAGCGGTCTGCTAATAAAACGGTAACTTCGCCGCTCTTGATTTGCCAGGGCTATCGCCATCCCTCTCGTCTACGAAAGCAAATGCTTCGTGCTATCACAAACTCAACGTCACAAGACACGGGTTCCAAAGCAAGCTGTACATGTTCCTTTTGCTGTGGTAGTCTATAAATACAACCTTTGACGTGAATCACGAGCCACAAGAATTTGCTCAACTCCGCTAAGGAAGCTTTCGTTGAACACTGGGACAGGGTGGAGGTCCGGCCACCACCCCCGATGGTTCTTTGCTGTGTGTGCATAGCCCGCGTAGAGATGGACTCACAATTGGCGATGCATTTTAGCCAAATCGTAATGACCATGATGGGTGGAGAGGTTCAAGGAGCTTCACAACGAGACGTAGTGGCTGCGCTGGGGAGGGAGCGTGGTATTAGTGACGTGATTCCAGGGCTATGACCCCTCCAGGTTGACTATCTACAATGCTAGAGTACACAAAGGGAAGAACGCGGTGGCATGCATCATGTCGTCTATAGTACTGAAAGGTCGCCAAATTTTTCCTGTAGAGTGAAGTCAGTACGAGCATTCCCGCGGTTGGTTGGTCGGTTGAAAAATCGACGTGTGGAGGCCGTACCTTGTATCCAGGAACGGCCCAGCGGCCCTTGGAAACCAATTTTGCAGTCTTCTCGTCGATGGAGGGCTCCGCAGCGGCAACCTCGTCCTGCGCAATCGAAGGTCAGCATCCGTCTCTCTACCACGGAACGCCTTCGTCCTATTCGAAGCTCGCCAGCAACATACCACGGTGAGCTCGTCGAACGGCCGGGCCGTCTCGATGTTCTTCAGGGTAGCCTCGAGATCCTGGAGTTCAAGGTCGACCTTCTCCTTGGTGGCCTCGGCGTTTTTGACGGCCTCGACCTCGAATGCCTCAATGGCCTTGAGCTGGCGGGCCACATCGTACTTGGCGGGCTGGAAGGAGCTGAAGCGCTTCTCGATCTCGTTGATGACAGCCTGGTTCTTGAGGACGGAGCGGTAGTGGGCGAAGTCGACGGTGGTGGGCTGCTCGGACAGGACCTGCAGCTTTCGGCGGGCATTCTCGTTCCGCTGCTTGAAGGCCTGTAGGGAGGCGACGGTCTGGCCGCGTAGGCCGAGGGAGGAGGTGACCTTGGCCCAGTCGAGCTTCAGGGCTGCGCTGCGCTGCGGGTTGAAGAAGGAGATAAATTAGCTCATCCGCCTGCGAGGCACATCACCAGCCAGCCCATTGGGGCATCAGTTGCCATCCAATGATGCGTGAAAATAGTAGGCTGGACGATGATGCAGACCCCAGACATGGGAGACACTTACTGTAGGTGCGGCCATGTTTGTGGTGTCGTGAGGAATGGAAATGAGTGGCGATTTGAAGCAATTCGCAGCAGAGGTTGCTTGGCTTAGCCGAATGCGCCCGACGTTTTGGGAGGAACGAAGGTCTGACCCCAGTCACGTGACTCGCATTACCCCCGGGCGCGCGCCCTTTTCCCACCTCAAAATAAAATAGGTAATATAAGACACTACGCAGGTACGATGATCTAAATCTAGGTAACTATTCAGTTTCATTTTAATTTTGTAAAATCTAAAAAGGCGAATTGCCATTACCGATCTTTGAAATCCCTACTAAACCGGTTGATATTTTCGCAGCATGAGCAATGATAGAGTGGGTCCTGGACTGCACGCTCTCTTCTCCTTTCCTTTTTCGATACACAAGGGTTGCGACATATTGTATTATCTTCACGGGTCACTAGTTGTATAGTTAGGCAGCTTAGGTAGCCCTACAGTCATCCCAGAATCCACATTGCAAGGCATCGTAGTTGTTGCGATACCATACTGCTTTTGTTATTGTTTTTTTCACGGCCCGTTCATGCGGTCCAGACATGTTGATCCTGTTGGAATGCACCCAGCCGACCAGGTTCCGACTGACAACAGACAAGGTGGTATAGGCCCCCTGAACCCGCCTGCTGTTAAACTCTTAGACGCTGAGCGCCATGATAGAATTTACTATGTCGTTGTCATTCTCTTTCAGTGCCTTGATTGCCTTTGTGCGGGAGACGTTTGCCTGAGTCATAACAAGCTCAATGTCCTTATCTTCCAGACCTTCAGCATCTACCTCCTCATCCTCATCGTCATCGTCTTTCTTGTCTTCGGCACCCTCGACGGCCTTGCCAGCATCGCCATGACTGTGGTCGTGGCCGGCATGGTCGTGCTCTCCGCCCTGGGCGGCGAGCGACTGGGCAGCAGCTTGCTGAGCAGCCGAGTTGAGGTCTTCAATCTTAGCCTCGCCGAACACACTGTTTTCGATAATTAGTCAATGAAAGGTTCTGTCGCCGACTCATCCAATTTCTCACATGTATGTGTTGCTGTTAGGCGACTTGTAAACTTCAGGATTGTTAATCACAAACAGAATCTGGCACAGGTTCGTCAGTAGGGCTCCATGGCATCTTAGAGCAAGGAGAGATTGGAAACGGTAGGAAAAGAAAAAAGGACGAAAGAGAAAAAAATATCGCCCGGTCTTGATTCGAAGATCATTCTGCGAGAGACTAGACCAACGACAAAGCTGAAGCCAGTGATGGGCCAGGCCCTATGGTACAACGGAGTGGTTCCCACTCACGTTCTTTGGGCGACGGAGAGTGACACGGGTAATGCCAGTGACGCGGGTAAGGTGCAGCTTCTCGATGGCCTTGCGAGCCTTCTTCTCGTTGCGGGAGTGAATGACGGCGCTAGAACCGGTCGGGCCACTCTCGCCGGCCTCAATCTCAGAGTCAGAGCTATCGTCTTCGTCCTGCTCCTCAACAACGACCTTCTGGGGCTCCTCATCGGGCAGCTCTTCGACACGGGGGTTGGCCATGGTGGAGGTAGATGATGACGCTGTCAAGGCCAACGACAATTAGTTATGGCGCACGCAGACAAAGAAGGTTGGCTGGGACAGGAAGCGAGGCTGGGTAAGAGTTGGAGGGGCGGTATCGATTTGGCGCAAGTTGCGCACCAGGCGCAACACAGGCTAGGCAAGCAACAAGCAGCCGGCCAGCAGCTTAAAGCCGGAAGAGGATCTGTGGAAAAAATTGGGACGCAGAGAAAGGATTGATGATCAACAGAATGTCACTCACAGATATAGCAGTAGCAGCGACAGCAACAGCGATTACAGAGGTCACAGCCGGAGGTTATTACAGGGAGGAGGGGGCAGTGGGTGTTGGGATGGTATCGCTGGTTGGTTGTACCTTGAATTTGACATTTGGCGAGAAAAATGTAGCACCTGTTCACAAATTGATGCTAATTCTTGAGCTAGGGTTATCGCAGGTGGCCCAAACACCCACACCCCTCCAGCCATCCATGTACACCACTTTGTACCCAAGGTTAGGTAAGCACCACATGTAACAGCCCCCACCTTTGAGGAGCTGGAGCATGTACTAGAACTTAACCTACCTACCACCCATACAAAGATACATGCAACAGCTACATGTATCCCGTTGAGTGCCGTTTCACCCTTCAACCAGTGCTACTCAAAGTTGCGGAGGTAAAACGGCACTCAAAGGGATACCAAGTTAAGGATACCTAGGTATAAACTACATGTAATCACCATATAATATAACACAGGAAGTAGTTAGCTATTAGTAGCAAGTAAATAGTTATAAACAACCTTATAAATGCAAAAGCTAATTAGTTCCATTACCTTATACTGAACAACCTATTATAGTCTCCTTTTAGCAAGTCTTAAATTTTCAATTTCTGTAGCACATTGTTAATCATTCAATTTACTCAGTTTTGGTCAGCATAGTTCTAATAGTAGATAAATCAAAACTAGGTGTAGGCAAAGCCTAGTGAGACTGTCTTCTAGATCCACGCCATTTAATCTCACTGATCCACATGCATGCCTTAGGTACTTACAAAGGCCGACTATCTCCCATGGGTAGTCGTATGCCGCTACATACCAGATATTCACAATTAGGAGTAGCAATGAATTGGTCAAGTCATATGAATTAAACCCTTTCTGACATTCCCACCAACTTCCCTTGTGAGCTAGGTGGGGGTCATTATATGAGTCCTGCGGAGCATCTGAGCACCTCCAGCACGCAAGGCCGAGGCACAACCGCGTTGTCCATCCCCTCTGCGCACCGTAGGCGCCCAAGGAAGACAGTAGATCATCAGAAATGCTTGTGAATGGTCCATAATCATTGACGCCGGTCACCTCAGAAATATGTTTTGAGTGTGTGTGTGTGTGTGACATACAAGTCTTGCCAGACGATGCTGCAAAAGGAATTCCGTCAACCCCGTGCCCATGTGCCATGCAAAGACCAGAACCGCTCCCGCCGCGGGAACGTCTTTTCGCCTTCCATCAGAATCGAGCGCCATCCCCTTCTAATTACCTTCCCATTTTTTACGCCGCTGCCTTGACCTTGGCAAGGGCCTTGCGGACCTCGTATCGCTGTTGCTTCTTAGCGCGGAGGAGCTGGAAGCGTTCGAAGTCGGTCAAGGCTTTTCTGCGCTCTGTCCGCTGGCTGCGCTGGGCCCACTTGCTGTCCTGCCACTTCTTGTCGATCTCGGCCTTCTCCCAGAACTTCTTGAGCGTACCGGTTCGGACAGCGCGGGGTATCTCGAGCTTGAGGTCGGTGAAGAGTACGTCGGATAGGGCGATAGGTCCCTTCGGCACGGCAAACTTATCCTCGGAGCTGGGTCCATCAACCAGAGCCTATATGCAGATTGCCAAGTCAACCACCGCTGCCCGTTGCTTCCGTCTCATGGCGCCAGACAACACTTACGCGCTTCTCGGAGATGATCTCTACAATGGCGGCAATCCGACCGGTGTAAGGGCCGTTGTTGACGAGGACGAGGCGGCCGACCTCGACGGTTCGCCACGATGGGGACTCGACGGTCGCGGACATAGTGACAAGTTTCTAGGTAGCTCGCGGTCAGAGTAGTGACGATGGTAGAATCGAAGGGCCGGTGCTAGAATGGAGTGGCGGGCGCGTGGTAGAGGCGCGAGGCTAGAGACGTGCGATGTGTGGGTTGTGCTCTGTCGAACGTGGGGTGTTCAGGTGTTGTGGTGTTGGGAGATGCAATTGCAGTGATATATCTTCGACAGGTGGTCGTGTGGCTGTACTTACGGGTTGTTGAGTGGTGGGTGAAATGTGCCGAGATGTGAGGCTCAATCGATGTCGTCTTGCTGTCAGTCGCTCGCTGGAGGAATTCCGGGATGATGGATTTTTGTCCACACTTTCTCAAAATTTCCTGTGTGCACACCAAATCCTTGTACCAGCGGTACCCGAGCTGCCAGCTGCCGACTGCCTGACACGCAATCCGACAGTTGCCAGAGAGCCCCATCCGCAACCCCTCCAATGAGAGGACGTCAATCTGGAGAATAGTGGGCTTAGCGCTGCTCTTTAGCTCCGACGAAGTATTTTCAGACAGCTACAAAAGGGCAGAGGCTGGCTCATTTTCTTTCCCAGTTCACCTCACCATCCCGTCTGCACTCAACCGCTCTGTTCGATATCACGGCCAGCATTAACAACGCAGCATCCGCGTCGGCCATATCTCTTATACTGGTAAGCATTGACCGTGTATTTGTCATTTCTTCCCTTTGCTCCTGATGAGATAATTTGCGATTGATTCTACTTCGGTGGCGCTCTCGCCGGAGCTGCTATACCGAGTGGAAAAGTGATATTTATTTCTTACATATTCTGACAGCCTTGTCTCGTTTACCACGGCCAATGAAAATCCAGGTCCTGAACTTGAGCTGACCGTAGTCTAGATCCCATTTGTCCCGCACATCTCGGAGCTCCTGCCTTTGCCTTTGCCTTTGCCTAGGTAGAGCGAGTAGCTATCGACACTGTCGCTAGACCACATCCCAGCTTTATTTGGCTGTGGACGTTTGAAATGTATGTTTACGTCGCACATAGCTAATACAAATTAATGTACGCAAATTGTACTTCAGAAGGCTCTTGCGTATTCGCTTTTGGCGCCTTGACATTGGTAACACTCCTCTCAAAGGAGCCGCCCATAGCGTCGTAGCTTCACCAGGTCTTGGCCCAGTTCATTGTAATAACAGCACGTTTCCCGCATGTTTGGAAACAGGTGGCTCGGTTATTAATTAGTCCGCGCACTTACAGCAGGAGTCCAGTTTAGCTAACTACACAGAGCTATTTTCGTCAGCAACCATACTTGGGTTACCACGTCAAGCCGTCAAGTTGTTACTTAATCGATAGATCCGTCAACCAGACCCGCACCGTTGTCCTGGCGTCCAATGCATAGGTAACCACAAATGCCCTCGACGCCTTGTATGATACACGAACGCCTTCTCCCGCCTGGGTATATCTGCAGCTGTGAACTGACGAGAACAATGTACAAGCAAATTCAAGTCCGCAATGCTGGCGCGCAGATCATCAATAAACAGATAGGATCCGTGGTTGTAATTTTGACTAGGTCCAAAATGGCCTGTCAATCTGCTCTCAACGGCCAGTGTCCCAACTCCCTCATCCCCCCTCCACAGCGGCAAGACCGTCTTCATAGGCCTCTTTGTTCTGCGGCCACTCCAACGAGGGTAAAAGGTTGTATCTCACCCCTCGTTCGTTCTCCAGCTCTTTGCGCATGATCTCCATTTCCAGTGTCCAGCGCATTTCGAGCCTTGATTGACGCGCACCGAAAGTCGTTGCTAGGACGTCCTCTTCATCCGCGAAGTCCGACTCGAGATGTTCTACCTCTTTGGCGTTCTTCTCCGTCAACCGTGCCACCTCGCCTTCTTGTCTCTCCAGTAACTGCTCTAAGGCTTTGGCCTGCCGATCTCGCATCACATTAATCTTGGCTTGATGAAGCTGCTTCATGTTCTTTTCGAGGTTATACTGCTGCCCAAGTTCACGCAGGTCTCTCTCGGTCACTACCCGAGATGGCATTTCCGAAGTGGGATCGTGACCTAATCTGTCGCAGTAGGCCTCCATATGCTTTAGCCGTACTCGCACGTTCTTCTCTCTCTGTTCCAACGAGCAGCGAAATTCCATCTCGGCGACCACTTGTCGATCCTCAAGGTTCGTAGACGTTTTAGTGTGCCGCTCAAGCATCTTCTCGACAGCCGCCGAGTGTTTTTCGACAAGAGTCATCTTCTGCCGTGCGTGCCGTGCCCATAGGTGCCACCTTGACTTTTGTTCGAATGTTCCGAATCGTTCCATCTCCTTCACTTGTTTGGCACGTAACGTCTTAAACTCGGTACAGTTTCGTGTTCGCTCCTCGGCCTCCAGTTCCTCAGCCGCCTCCCTCGCCGCTGCTTCCTGTTTTAGAGTTTCTTCAGCTTCCAGCGCCGCGATACGTGCCTCCTCCTCTTGCCTTCTTCGTTCCATCTCCTCGTCGCCATTACAGAAGTTAGGGCATCCCACAACAGGATCCCAGACGGCGCCGCAAATGTAGCAGAATTGGGCGCGGCACCTGCACGTCATGTGAGTGCATCCATATGTGAGTTCGACCAAGGTGCGGCACTTATAGCACCTTCGCCAACCCGACTTCTCGCCTATCTTCAATACGGCATCCAACTCCCAGTCATTTGGGCAATCTTGGCCAACGGGGTGAGCGTCTTTCTTGCACATGATGCACACACGCGTTCGACACTTGCGACACACGACTTTGAACGGGTGTTTCGGGTCGACCTTGGTGCGTGGTGGGATGAACTCCCCGCACGATAGGTTTGAACAGAAGACCCGAGACTCCCATGGGGTACTGAATTGAAGAACTGCGTTCAAGAACTTGGTCTGCTCTTCCCGGGAAAGTATCGATTTGACGACAGAGCTCGGTATGGGCTGGGTACAACATCGTGGTGGCATATTGGATTCTTCGGCCGTAGCTTGATTGATCATGATACGGAGGCAGGTCAGACAGTAGCTATGGCCGCAAGGTAGCTTTTGAAGCTGTTGTCTGGATACGATGTCCTCGCGGCATGCGCTGCAGGAGCTAACCAAGGGCTCGGGGGGAGTAGCCGTCTTCGTCCTGTCCCGTAGTTTCGAGACAGTCTCGCAAAGTATCTGATAGCTCTTCCTCTTGCTCACACTGAAAAGGCTCGGCGTTGATTCGGCTGGCGGGGATGGTAGGAACTTGGGCTGGCCAGGGCTCGGCTTGAAATGGGACAAGTAGCTCTCATATTGCACGAAAGTCAGGCCCCGTGACCGTCTTCTTGTGAGTATATTGCCAGAGTGACTGTGTCCATTGTTGTTGGGTGAATGTGAGGCTGTAGTGGTGCTCCCCGACGCCCGAGATCCAGTTGAGACTGTGCGTGCACGGGGGGCATCGGGAGTCGCATCAGATTCGGCGCCGGAGCTGTTATGGTTGTCGGGCAGCGGGCTGGTCGAGGGTGATCGCGAGAAAGAAATGCCAAGATTGGCTGCCTTGATGACAAGCTGGTCGAGATATGCCTCTTGATCGGCGGTGGGCAATCGAAGCACCTCGTTGAGGTAATCGACGTCTCTGAGCTCAGGCAGTGAGCTCGGGGCATTAATGGCACCACAGGACCGGTCTGGGTACAGGAAGCTCCGGAGCTCCTGAGCCATGGTAGGCGATAGACAACGAAAGAAAGGCAAGGCAGGGCGAGAAAAGAACTGAAAAAAGAACACGAAGAAGTAGAGACCCAAGCAAGGGCAGAGTTCAAACAGCTCGAATCACGATGAGATAATGCGCGGCAACTGCAGGGAACCGGGCTGTTAGGTGGGGTGATGTGGCTAGGTAAGCTCCCGGTTCACACAGGGCATGGCCTTAGAATGTGCCCCAGTTATTCGTAGAGGAAGAAATACTAAGTAGGTATCCGTAGGCAGAGGAAACGGGCAGCGGGCTCTATTTTAGCAATCCCCCACTAAAACCTATAACTGTTCTAGACCTAACCAAATTTGTATGGGAAGTGGAGCACTTACCGAGGCCCACCCTGGATAGGTTTCCACAAAAACAATAGCCAAGCTTCCTAGGATTCTTAGCACGACCAAGCACTAACGATCGGGGACGTATGGATGTTGCTATCCAACCTGCCAATTGGCCTCGAGGCACTGTGAAACTATTATTTTACTGGTTATTTAGCTCGCAATTGCAGGCACTTAGAAGCAACAATTTATATAAATAAAAAACCAGTGCCCTCGGCAGTGTAATTTTCGTAATCCGCTCAATTTCCAGTCTATAAAGACCGTTATTTTAAAGCAGTGTTTGGAAATGCCAGGGTGCAATCGGTAAGTGCTCCACTTCCCATACAAATCTAGTTAGGTTTAGAACTATTATGGGTTTCAGCGGGGAATTGCCAAAATAGGGTTGATTTCCTCTACGGATTAGGCCTCTACGAGCCACTTGGGCTTCTTGACATGCTCTCTACCCTTGTCGTCTCCACCTCGCCGTGACAACACCTCCCGTCCAACAGTTTTAATGTCGGTTTTGTTAATTGATTCGATGCTGCTTCCTTTTTCATGCGTCTCTCAAGCTGTTTTTCCTCCCGCTCAGCTTCCTGGACAGCTCGTCTAGCTTTCCAGATTTGGTCTGGGGTCATAGGTATGACTGAAGGATCATATTTCGAGACCACGTTCCATATTTCTCCTTTCAGCTCTTTTCCGTGGACACCCTTTATAAAGCGGTTGAGTCCTTGTAAGCTCGAAAGGGATACCCAGCCGTAGTTCCCACCTCCAGATAACCCAACCGCTACAGGGTCATAAATAGAAAAGATATTGAATAGGTGATTCAGATGTGGAAGAATAGAACTCAAAAGTTTTCCTTGTATATATACCCTAGTCGTAAAGGGATATAGCTCCTTAGGGCAAGGAGCACGCCCATTCCAGGTCCTTTGTATGCCATCTCTTTTTTTGTGTCTCCCTTCGATCTGTAAGGTAATACCTTCTTGTAGTTGCAGAAGGTTGACGAGAACAGCTAATTCGCGGATAGTATCATCTGCAGCGTTGTGGCCAGTTTTTCTACCGGTTAATGCTAGATCGCCTGGCATAAACCCCAACGCACCAAGTGTATCGCGCAAGCCGTACGTAGTCCGTGCTCCAGAGATTTCCGTAACAACCTCTTGCAAATCAACCCATGACGAAAAGAATTGAAAAATCTGGCTGAGGTGGGACGCAATCGTCGTGAACTCAAAAACCGGATCGAATCCTACTAGGACCAGAGGCGAATCTGAGCGTTGCTGAACTGACTTCAGGAGATCAACTAGCGCTGCTTCGGTTTGGGCAGGTTCGATTTCTTGAAGCTGGCCAAAATGACAAGTATCCTTTGGCCCGAACCTCCGCTTCCCTTTAAGCCGTAGCCAGTAACATTCGATATCATTCTGTTCAAAAAATGACTGTAACCTCTGGTTCGGAAAAGAAGAAGCGTCCAGTGCAGGTGTTGGCGTTGTTGTTATAGAACCGGGGAAAGGCAATACTGCAATCCCAATATCTGTAACACGGAGCACTTCGTCGTCTTTACTGTAAAGACCTTCGAAGTCTATCGCCACAAAAGTACAGGGGGACTTGGCGCTATTTTTCAATGCGTCTAGGGTGGTGACATTGCTTCGCCAGAGATTTTGCCAATGCTTCGTTTTGAAGAGGCGGCACCCCTCGTGGTAGCGCATCTTCGCCTCGTGGGTTTGGCTGTGTATATGATGCTGCGAGATTCTTCGGAAGTAGGGCGCTGGTGAAATAGAGGTCTGGCTGACGCTGTAGTTGTATATTAATTGGGAATGTAAAAGTCAAAGTTGACCAGTCGTTGAAGGTGTAGTTGTAGCAGTTAGTAGCTACCCATAGTAGATTGTTTACTGTTTATATAACTTAAATAATAATTATGATTATAAACTTTAACTCTTGAGTTATACTTGCTTAGGCTTATTACGTCTCCAGGCTACCTTAAGTACCTAAGGTAAAGTAGCGGCGCTAACAAAGGCAAACTATATTATATACAACGTTTGGGAAAGTGTGTGGCCGCATATTGATAACAGGAAGTTGCTGCCGTATATTTCACATAGAAGTAGCTATCTCTCCTAGACTAACACTACTAAGACTAACACACCCCAATTCTAGATACAGAGGTAACAGTTTGGTAAGAGCCGCAGGGTTTGAACCTGCAAAGAGTGTTGGTAAGCTGAAGGTCAGCACTTGAGGGTTTTTGCTAGGTGCCGGGGACGGTTACGCATATGGATCACTGTCAGGTGTGTTAGGTGATTAGTACCTAGTGCAAGAGATTTTGCCTTCGGGGTCTTTTGGCGAGGGAGATAGGGTAGAGACAGTTGATGAAGGAGAGAGGGTCAACGGGACGCCTGCATCTAGCTTTGTGGACGCGCAGCGCTCGTCTTAAGGTTTCGGCGCGACTGTTTCAGTAGTTCGAACCTTGGAAGGGCATCCATCACAGGCAGTCAGCGATTGCTTTTGCCTGGCATTTTGGCCTCCTTTTCCCCCTCCCCCTAAACAGTATTTGAATAATAGTATTATATTCAAGGTATGCGAGATGAGAGTATGGCGCATTTGTTTGGCTTCATAAAAGGATAAATGATTGGAACGCCTTTGTATAAGTAGCTATTCTATTAATAACCAAATAGCTGACGGGCCTTTGAGGCCCTCTAGGACTTTTGGGTAATCCTACGAAATTCATGGGCGCTCATGGGCTGTGGTCGAGGGGCCCTTCACCTGGAAAAGAGACTCACTAGGTACAGCGACAAATGCGGATGGAATACCCGTGTTCGGCGACGTGAGCTTTCGCACACTCGAGTCAGCGCGCGCGGTCTGTATAATTGAGAGCGTCATGCTCTACATTATTGCTGATGACCAGGTGGTTGCGGTAAACACGGATCCATTAAGGGCCAACGGTTCTCAGCTATATACGACGAAGGCTTGTGCTGGTCATTGAGGGGGATCATGCATGAGAGATATCGGAGGATAGACTGTGGAATCGAACAGGATATATATGTGAAGTGAAGGGACAGGGACTTGTCACATCATGATCTGGGTATTATATGGCCTCAATTTGCGAATACAAGCTACCTTTCGTTGCGACTTGATATGAATTATTAGCTACTTAATTACTGCTCAACAGCTTCTCCACAGCCCACTTGACAGAAAAGTTTCTGATGTCTGAGTAATGCTGTCCGACACCGACGAACAAAACCGGAACATTCGTGGCGTGTACGATGCTGACCAGTGTCCCTACCATGTCACCCACCGTGTCACACTTGGAGATGATGAACCCATCAAGGTGCCGCCCGGGTCCGAACGATGAGTTGAAGTTCCTGGCCTGGGCAACCGAGTCCGTCCCCACAAGCGCCTGTCACGCTCCTGTTAGTACGCGGAAATATGGAATTAGAAGGATGAGGGGCAACTAACCTCGCCAACCATCAATATTTTGTCGGGTTGGGCGAATTTGGCAAACTTCTCAAGCGACGACATCAGACGTTGGTCGTTGTGGCGCCGACCCGCCGTGTCAATGAGAACAACATCATAACCTTCGTTTGCGGCCTCTCTTACGGCATCTTTGGCAACAGTGGCGGCGTCGCCCCCGTATCCCTTTTCAAAGATCTCGACCCTGCCGCCCTCTCGTTCTGTTAATTCCTTAAGATTACGTACGTGAACCTTCAGTTGCTCAACCGCACCAGACCGGAATGTGTCCCCGGCGGCGATAAGAACCTTGTACTTGTTTTGCAATAGGAAGAAGCAGATCTTAGACAAGTTGGTGGACTTGCCCACCCCATTGACACCAACAATGGACATGACGTAGGGTCTGCGCTTCCGCATCGACGTGGTCGACGGCCTTGTGACAGCATCAATCTCGCGTAGGAGATCCAATGACGAGGTTGGCGTCAACATTTTCGTGAGCGAGGCTTCCATGGCCTTAGCTATACGCGCATCGATGCTCTCGAAACTGCCAGTCTTCACGCCCAGCAATTCTTTCTCCACGCCCTCGCAAAGGCGGATGGCCGCTTCACGAGCCACATTTTTCTTGAGAAGATGATCCTCCATGCCTTTCATGGCCTTGTCGAGATCCTCTTTCGTTAGTGTTTTGCCGCCCACAACGTTACGAAACAGTCCGCCTATCGTACTCAAGCCCGAGCCGACAAATCCTGCCCTTGGCGTGGCACTCGACGCAGCGTTCTTGGCCTCGGCCGACTTCAGGATCGAATGCACCTCATCGCCTAAATCCTTCAACAGAAACTGTCCCTTGGCGGTTGTCGTTCCCCAACTCGCAGAATCGACACCTTCCACAGCCGTCGATCGACCGGCGGTCTCCACTTCACTGTCGCTCGTCAGTGCATTCTGGGTGACGGAATAGTCCAGCTGCACATCATCGTCCTCGTCGGCAAAGCCATCAGCGTCCCACCGCCGACCCTTCTTGGGTGCCTTCCTCCCTTTTCTCGACGACGCCTCGTCGCCCGAGGAGGCGGGTGCTGAATGACTGTGCTGCATCTTCCGAGCCTTCCGAGACATGCGTGCCATGGGACCAGTTTTACCAACTACCAAATGATTGTTTCCGCCGGGCGTCGAGGGCCGGGAGGTTGGTGTCGAGATAGGATCGGAGGGGGGCGAGGCACCTTGGGCGGGGGTAGCGGCGTGTGGCCTTGTCCTTTGCTTGAGGCCCGGAGGCAGGGGCGGTTCATCACCGAGATTCCCGGACACGGTCCCATCCTCGTGGTCGAAGGGCCTGTCCGGGGCCTGGGCACCCTTGGTAGTACCTCTCGACTCGAGCTCCTGGTACTGCTGGTCAAAGTACTCATCGAACTTGTGGCAGTGTATGATCGTGGTGTTCGGCTTCTTCAATTGGTCACCGTAGAGGTCTACAAAGATGGTCTTGAGGTTATCGACAAGCTTGTCAATCCACGACAGGTGCAGCAGAGAGCGGTAGACAGCCTAGGATTGCAATATCAGCCCTGGAGATGGGGAGATGGGGAAATAAGCAAATGTGGAATTTTGGAAATTCAGAGTGACCAGGGGGGAGGGGGAGGGGGGTTATCCATCCATCAGGCAATGACGTACAACGAAGATGATGCCCAATTCCTTCACGAAAGTCCACTTCAGAGTATGTTGGTCGTATCTGTAGGGGGGGTTGTCCGCAGTAGGCCGGTTGTCCTTTGTGCCAGCGGTGGCGGCCTTCTCCTCGATGAAGACATTGGTGATGAAGCTGTTGATGATGGCAGGGCTGGTGGGCACGTAGCTTCGCGACCACAGCACAACGCCCGAAGTCGTGAGGATCTCAAACGTGTCTAGCATTATGGCCACATTAGAGGGGAGGGACCTGTACTGGCACGCGCTTTGCAAACACGGTTCGGTGGACGGTTCGGCGGACGTTGGACAGCGTGATCGAAGTTGGGAAAGCGATCGCAAATGCACGGTAAAGACGGGAGACGACGAGCCCAGCAGCCTGCAGGTGTTATATTTTGTAGCAGCAAGGTGCACAGTACACTTGGCACTTCAGGTACAAAGCGTGGCGGCCTACATATGGCTTCCATTGAAGTACCTACATGTAGCCTTTGACACATAATAGGTACTCGGAGGCAGTACAGTATGTTGTACAGTTATCAGCACACATGATAATCCCACCTCTGCACACATATGCAGTAACGTACCCACCAACCAGCCAACATTGAACATTGAACATTTAATACAAGCTAGGTACCTATCTAGGCACCATGATCATCAGCTCGCCCTCCATCCCCCACCAAGACCGCGAAAACGACAGAATAACAGACTGCAACCCAGCTGCAATCTCACGATAAACCAAGCAATACCTGAACAAGCTATTCTTGTCACTCGCCCTCCACCACCTAACCCCCCCTTAACCCCGATTTCCTAGCCGACTGGATCGCTAGCACGCCAGCCAGCTTACCGACCAGCACAAGTCGCACACTTGAACAGCATACAAGAAGAACATACCTAGGGGAATCGACAGGAAGAGCTTGTCCGAGATGCAACGAGCCAGCTACGCGCAGTCGCCCCCGCTGCATCACCCCGTTCCGCAACACGTTTCTACCGTACCACAGCTACGATCACCACCGCCGCTGACGTCGTCGCAGCCGCAGCAGCACGGCTCCTATGGGAATCCCTATCAGCAGGGCACGCCGGCCGCCGGCGCGGGCAGCAATGTCTTCGGCGCCTATGGAAACTTTATAAACGATCCCATGGCCGCCCAGTTTGTCGGGCAGGTTGGGCAGAACGCCTTCAAACACGTCGAGCAGAACGTCAACCGATGGGTCAACTTCTCCGCCCTCAAGCACTACTTCAACGTGACCAACGGGTACGTCATCAACAAGCTGTTCTTGGTGCTGTTCCCCTGGCGCCACAAGCCCTGGTCGCGGAAGCAGGCAGTCGGCCCCAGCGGACAGGAAGGCTGGTATCTGCCGCCGAGAGACGACGTCAACAGTCCGGACATGTACATCCCCGTCATGGCCCTCGTCACCTACATACTCCTCTCGACACTGCTCGCAGGTCTCCGGGGACAGTTCCAGCCCGAGCTGTTGGGGTACACCTTCTCCAAGGCCGGCGTCGTCGTCTTCGTCGAGATCCTCCTCCTCAAGCTCGGCTGCTATTTCCTCGGCATATCGAACGAGTCCCAGCTGCTCGACCTCGTGGCGTACTCGGGCTACAAGTTCGTCGGCATCATCGTGACCGTGGCCATAGCACAGCTGGTCAATGGCGGGAAGGGCACCGGGGGCTGGGTCGGCTGGTCCGTCTTCTTCTACACCTTTCTCGCCAACTCGCTCTTTCTGGTAAGTCTATGTCGATGCACCCAACGCTCTCATCTCGGGACAAGACCCCCCATCACTAACGCCGGGACTAGATGCGATCCTTGCGATACGTATTGCTCCCCGAAAGCTCAGGAGGCGATGCAAGGGGACCGATGCAGACAGACTCGAGGACAAAGCGTAGCCAAAGGACACAGTTCCTCTTCGCCTACTCCTACTTGGTGCAGTTGATGTTCATGTTCATACTATGTTAGACGTCGAGGGGTAGGGGGCGCGGGAGAAGGACGAGCTTTTTGGCCTCTTCAAAAGGGGTAGCCATGGCAAAAATAGTCATCAATGACAGAAAATCGACGCATCGTGATCGTCTATGACTTAGGCATTTGTTTACTCTTTGCAGCATGACGGGTAGGTGGCTTTTTAAAGCCCGTCTACATAGCATAGGTATAGGTATGTACTTTGTATGTATGGTAAGAGGTATTCGGACGAGCTGCATAACCTGACAGCAGACCTCTTGCAATTACCTTATCTAAAGCATCTATTAGGAGGTAGGTCTATTGGAACCAGATTAGGGCGTCAAGTCAAGCCCCTATCACCCCCACTTTACATTATTCCCTCTCTTCCCTCTTCCGCAGCAAACGCCCGCTAGATTGATGTCGCGTACTGACATGTTTGGTGTTCTGCCATCGACTCACCTACAGTTGATGGCTTACGCCGACAGGCAATCTCTCATTTGCAAATAAGTAGTCGACCGGCCCAGGTAGTCGCACCGGGTCAAAACTCGCAATTTGTATCGAATCCACACAGATACTCCCCATACGTTGCCCACCCATATCGCTAACTGCCACGTATTCATGCTTTCGGCGGCAGCTAGGGTAGCAGTCCGTCCACTTAGGCTGCATCTGATATAGATGTAACTATAGGTCTTGGTTTTTTTTTCTTTTCTCTTTTTGCTGGCAACAACACACGACACTCACGCAGTAGCAACACTCGCACAATAGCAACAAACAACACTCATTCGTAGAACATGGCGCTACCTCCCATCGCGTCGGCTACCTTGCAGTCGGCCGTCCTTGCTGCGACGTCGAACGTATTGGCCCAGTGCCTCACGGCCTACCAGACCGATGTATGTAGCATCTCAGTGTGCATGAGCCCACCTTCTCCCGTAGGCAAAGATGGACATCTGACCACGCGCAGTAGAGACCTCTCATCTTTGACCTAGTACCCATATTTCAGTTTGTGCTATATGCCTTTCTCAATGTGCCACCTAATTTTCTATGGTATGTGACAAACAGTGCAGAGCGTATCTGCTGCGCGCATTCGAACCTGGCTATGCCTCTCGTATAACCGACGCCTTTGCCCTTATCACGTAGCGCTACGGTTCTGATCCTCGCACAGGCAGGAATTCTTAGAATCGACATTTCCAGCGTATCATGTGTCGCCTACGCGTGCGGCTGTGGCGTCGGCGGCTGCGAGAGATGAGAAGGCGCTGGACAGGGAGGCTAAGGAGGGGAAGTTGGTCGAGCCCAAGCTGAACATTGCCAACACCGTCGTCAAGCTGGTCTTGGATCAGACCATCGGCGCCGCCGCCAATACTTTTCTCTTCAGTCTGTTCATCCACTCCATCCAGGCTGCTATGTCACGACCTCTAGGCGCGCCGCTGAGCAATCCGGACAAGAGCTTGCAGTATCTGCTCGCTCGAGGCGCGATCGACTACGGTAAGGTGAACTGGGCTCATGTGGTCGCCAATAGCCGGCGAGAGTTCTTCCCGATCCTTGTCGCCGGATGGAAACTATGGCCCTTTGTCAGTTTGATCAACTTCGTCTTCGTCAAGACTATCGAGGGACGGAATCTCGTCGGTAGTGTTGCTGGAGTCGCTTGGGGTATCTACATGAGCCTTTTGGCCGCTCGGGGTTAAAGTCCGTTTAGCGACAAGGGCGCTCTATCTTTATTTATTTATTTTATTTGTGAGCGGGATCCCAGCGGCTCTTTACAGGGACATGGTGGTTTAGAGGTAGTACAGCAAGTCTTATCGCGCGTAGGTATACACATTTCGATTGTTTACTCGCCCGAGCTCAGATCCCGCATGAAAATAAAATTTGAGTCCTATTGTTATTGTACCGATTAAACCAAGGAAGAATGGAGTGTTGTGCGCGATATCTTCAATCCCTCAGCTTAATATGCCTTTCTTTGTTCTAGGGAACCCGGTAACGGAAATATCAAAGAGCTCGCCGGCTATATAAGTCCTTAGGTCCGATCAACAAAGAGAACAGCGACTGGTCATGCTCCATGCAACGCCTCTGTTTTGCGATTTCATAGGGGTTTGCCAAAGCCTTCGTCGAGCGCACGTGGAATGTTCAACCGATACAAGACCTTTAAGCCTAGATAAAAAATAATCGCCTTGACTCTGCGAGCAGCAATCGAGAACCAAGTGTATCATACCAACACGATACGATCGAACGCCCCGACGCAAAGAGATAGACGACTTCGCGTCGGCGATAGTCGATATCTATTTCGGACCCAAACCTCGTCGCCCATACCCCCCAGCCTACCGCTTCCCTCCCTATGTCCCGCCACCAAACACACGCATCGCCGCCTCTCCCGCGGCCGGAGGACGACAAGGCCTATTGGGGCCAGCTGTGCGAGATTACGGCGCACCGGATCCTACGCAAAGGGTTCTTGATTGAATACCTGCGTGCCATGACGAGCATACAGATCGGCGGGGAGCAGCGCACGGGCGTCGGTAAGTAATTAAATTCCAGCGTCATATTCTTCCCTTTCTGGCAACTTGGGAACGCCCGAGATAATCATCTTGGAGAGTCTATTCTATCTCGAGAGCATGTTCCGAGAGCGCTAGAAACTACTTGATAAAATTAATTACTAATTCTAGTGATTACAGTCCTCATCGTGACAGCGGGGGTCCAGTCTGTGCGGAACGTAAGACATGATGAACCTGGCGTCTCAGAGGGGTTAAGGGATATGGCGCAACATGGATGTGAGTTGTCTCTTGAAAGCGTGATACCTGCTAGTTCCCTTCCCTTTGATCCGAGGGGATTTGGGAAAGGAAGGGAGGGTCGAATTACTTCGGTCCGATCGCTGTCTCGGCGCTTTGGCGTACCTCTAGAGCCCTCGCAGGTTTCTTACAGAATTGAAAAGGGGAAGAAAGGGCAAACTAGTAATATCGCTAACTCACGGTGTTATAGTGGACGGCAGGATGATATTATATGGGCTTGCTTTCCATTTTGTGCCCACGCATTCTTAGCTTGTTGCGGACGGATAAGGAGTGACTAAGGTGCGATTCGACTCGATAGGAGGCACCTGTTACTTAGGGGTGGCGAATATGGGAGACGCTGGAACGGACACGATGCTTTTAACACGATACCAATACTAGGAGGCGTTTGTCGTAATTAAATAATGAACTATGAAATCTCCGCAGAGTGACACTTGCTTTAAATCCCAATTTATCTATTGTGCCTCTAGCACTCATTTAATAAGCGAGTTTGTCGCCCATTATTTACGGATATTGGAATCGTATACGGATTTTTTCCCTCGATTTTGGTTCTAGTGTAACTTACTTGCGTCTACCCTGACAAAGTAATTAAACCTCGCCGGGTTTCTCTACCATGGTGTCCAGAACTTGAACGAATAACCAGACTCTTCCGTTAAGGTACGTGTGCCGGATTCCAGGATCCCAGGGATTCTCTACGATTGCCCGCAATTTGAATGGGCCTGATCATGATTTCCATACATAACTAGGGCAACCCCGAGATGGGACTTTGCGGCCGGGCCCTTTGATAAGATAGCCATGGGGTAGGACAATATCGACTGTTCTCCTAACTCGGCGGTTCAGGTTGAACCACTCTTCGGCGGCTGGTGCAAAGCTCCCTCTCAGCGTTGCGTGTTTTGTATGAAAGGGATATGTTCGGACCATGTAATTTGGACTAGTAACCCACACTGGGATTTAAATATGTACCTAGATAGATAACCTGCTACATAGTAGGTACTTACCTGTATCACTATGGGCCATGCGAGTAGGCAAGGGGCTGTGATTCCTAGTAGGTTTAACCTAGAGGACAGGCGAATCGGCCAAGGCCTGACGCCACATTTATATAGGAGGTATTTGTGTAGATACCACTTGACATACTATCCACGAATAACATGTAGTAGACTAGCTCACGACCTCTAGTGGTATGCAAGCGGAGCAATACATTTCGTGTTCCGTAGGTAAGCAGTCCACGAGGTGTGCCGAGTCCTAGTTCCTTGACAATGAGCTCGTATAGTGACAGGAGCATAGACGACAGTGCCGTGCGCCCAGCATGTTTATATATCATGATTTAGTAAAGATACTAATACCCAGTGTAATTAGTTGGGGAGAGCACGTATTTTAGCTAAGTACCTAAATATGATGTTCTATTCATCTTGTGCCTTATGTTTCGGACAACACCACGGCGAATGTCCACCTCCTTCTGTACCGAAATGACAACCCCAGAAAGTTCATCTAGGCTTGCCCGAGTGCATTGCTGACCACTGTTTTAATGTATTCGCTAGCCCAGCATGAATTCATTGCCTATCTGCCTTGTGATTTCGCCACCAGAGGCCCCGATGCATACCGAGACACGATTTTGGATTCTCTCCCTTAGCTGGGTGTTTTTATTATCGCTTGGGTGGATGGGTTTGCCTGCCAGCTAGCAGCGCATGGCGTTCCGCCAATGGTGTGCATGCCAAATCTGCCTATTTCCTCATCGATCCTATTGCCCTTTTGTCGCCGATTGGCGCAAGTGCTTATCATATCCAATAGCCAATTCAGCTGACGCTTGTAGAGTGGAAAGATTGCCGGTATGCCGGTAGCCACTATAGGCATTGGAGTTAGTAATTCCTTTCTAAAGCATGTAGTGTTTTTGGAACATGCTCCCGAAACATGCTCGCGAGATATTTTGCGAGCCCTTGAATTAGGAGAAAAGGAGGGAAATCACTTTAAAAGCTACTTACTCAGGGTTACTGCAAGTTCGGCCGAGTGCCAAATTACCAATTCAAGAGTGTCTTCTAGTGAATCCGGGTTAAGATTAGTATTATTTAATCTGATAGTTCAGTTCAAGTTCGCCTCCGTATAGCTCTGAACAAGGAACATTATGCGAAAGATCACTTACTCAAGTAGTTTGGGCTCGCTAGCCTATTCAGCTCCGTTGCTCTTTTGATCCCGAACCCTGCAGCACTATAATAGCCAATAATCAGTATGTTGTTTTTCATAGTTCTTTGACAATGCATTGATGACTCACACGACGCCCAGACTTAAACTCAGTGCCACTGTAATTCTCTGCCTTTTAGGGAGCGACCATTGCCTCTTCGATCATACTATATGTTAGCCTGCCGTACTTCATATATGGACTCGTTGAGATTAAAATATGACATAAATGCTGTTTTATTTGCCGTTTGTAAGGGGAAGGGGAGCGGGCCCGAAGTAAAGGGAGGGTTCTTGAAGGATATCAACAGATATAGGGACTCACGGCATCACTAGGCCATAGTAGTAGGTACCAGGGAAACCCGGCGTACCAGAGGTCGACAAGAACGCTCAGCACGCCTGCGATAAAGGCTGTCGGAGCAGGGTCGACATCACAGTGCCCATTGAGGCGTCGGTCCCAAAGATAAGCTATTGGCTGGCATGAAAGCCATGACACGATTGTTGTAATAGTGACAGAAACCCCAAAGATGATTACCGGCGCCAATATATACTTCCGTAGGCTTCCGTCAGCGTCGAGAATGATTAGGAAGTACCCCACAGCTAGCTTCGAAGTGATATTCCCAGCAATAAGAAACGTCTGTCCCACGAGTTCGGAGAGTATACCCCGGGACACATCTTCTGGTGAACGAATCGCCGAGATATCTTGGCCGAGTCCGTATTCCGCGGAGACTTGAATTAAGATAACGTATATGAGAAACAATATCTATAAGAAATATTTTCCTGTAGTTAGCAATACTATCGTTAATTCCTCCAGTATCCTGGTCGGTTGGCCTCGTGGTTTGGCGCAATAAACTTACAAAAGATGCGAAATAGTAGTAGTCATCCGCTGCCCACCTTTCCCGTGCCGTGAGTTTGACACGAACGTAAAGGCGAAGTAAAACGAACACAAATGTCAAGCTGAGCAGCACCCACACCACCGTAAGTGCCCTGGACGCATCACTACCAACACCTTGAGCCATTGCTGGAATATCGGAGGATGTGTATTAGGCGACCAGAGGCAAGTGTCATGAAATCATAAAGCAGGCAAAGAAACAAGGCAAGTAGAGGAACAAGAACACCAAGAAGGATGAAGCGATGGCCTTAAGATAGTTATCGTTCGCGAGTTGTCAAAAATTGTTTACCCCTTGCCCCTTGGTCTCTTCTTGAAACATGCTACTTGTCTGTTGATAGTAAACCCAGGGTTCTGGGAACTAGTAGGTAGCAATCATCAGCCGGCACAACATTCCGGAGCGCACGATTGGCGTCAATTCTGTTAGATACTGCCTTGACACATGCATAATTCCCGGTGGCTCTTCAATATTTGCTACTCAGCGTTATTTTGTAATTTCGACAGGGCATAAATTGAAAGCAGTATACTAGCTTACTCTCAGTCTTCATAGATCCTATAGGAAAATGAAGAAGTCCGAGCTTTACCCCCAAACATACCCCCCCAGGCTGATAATGCTATCCTGTAAAAACTTTATTGATATAGTCCGCCGCTGGCTGGAACACGAGATCAAGAGGCTAGGTTTGGCTGCCAATTGTGAAAAGGGGGGGCGAGCGGGGAAACGGACCATATACTTGAGATAATGAAAGGGAGCCCCGGAATTGGATGCACTTAGCGGCGGCGAGCGGGGAAACGGATCATACACTTGAGATGATGAAAGGGAGCCCCGGAATTGGATGCACTTGGCGACGGCGGTGAATACTCTAATCCAATCAAGGTCGAGGCAGCCCCTTACCTCTCAGCGGGATGGGGAGCTAACAATCAGTCAAAAAATTGATAGATTGCACGCGTATGCATGTGAAGGAGAGGTGGCTGCGTGGCGCAGGAGTACTGCCAATCAGCCTAATACGCGATCATAATTTATCGCGTCGTGATAGCAATACAAGTCGACCATAGCCAAGTTTTCATTACTAGACGACCTGAGCTTTAACTCTCAACTATCATTCGCAACGTGCTGCGAATCACCAGGATGAATTCGGTGTCGGCGTTTGCAGCTTACATCCTAATCTACACAAATAACCTGGTTACTCTTGCTTCCCCTTGGAGCGGCACTTAGATAGTGACAAGATATCACAATGTGCCTTGCAGATGAAAACTTCGTAAGGGAATCTTAGTCTCCTAGCTAGGGGCGTCTAACGACTGTGATCTTGGAAGCACTTCACGATGTCGAGTTGGCGAACCCTGAGGGAAGTGGAGTTTCCATGATAACCTTTTTTTAAGATTGTCCGGCGTGGAGATGAATGGGAGAGAAAGACAGTACCGGGGAAGGAGAGGACGTGATGAGCGAAGCAAATAGAGGCGAGCGGGGTTCACTACGTCGCGTCGTCATTGGCTAGGAGAAGTGGCTGTCAGGATAGGGAGCAGGTAAGTGATAGTATGGGCTGAGGAGTCGATTCCCTTGATTCGTGACCTCACCCAACTAGTCGAAAGAAACGCGACTGCTCATAAGATAATAACAATAACAATAATTAAAACAAAAACGCCTAGGGGTATAACGGCTAACTCCATGCGACCTTATTGCCTGACACTGGCTTGGTACATCTCAGCTAGTCAAGCCGGCTACGAGAATATACATTCATGTAGGTGACTGCTAGTACTGTACCAGGCCAGTGAATACGATACTATGATCATCTCTCTATGAGCATACATGAGTTTCCAACCGGCCACCGAGACGTATCATGACGCTCTACCTCTACTCCAGTCCCTGCCACTCTCACTGATATCTGCATATTAAAATTTCCATCTCTCGACCTCGAGACGGAACCACATGCCGATAATCCAGCGAGTTGCGCGTACAAGGCCTTAATTATCTGTAGCGATAAAACGAACTTGCTTGAGCACCCGGAGGAAGACTACCACGAGCAGATGTAGCAGGTCACCTTTGCAAGGTAAGGAGTATAATGTGTTCTTAGCTGTCGTGCCCGAGAGGATCGATATTTGGCGGACTATAATCCTACGACGACTATGTCAGTCTATACGTGGCAACCAAAAAATGGCATATACAGGCTTGTTGAAGAGTTGTCTAACGGAGGTGTAATTAGAGAGAGATCTAGTGAGAATAGATGACCAGTGCCTCAGACGATACGGGATCAAGCGTAGCCAATCCAGATGAGCCTGCTTCTAAGATTCCATCTACATAGTCAGGGCCAGAGAATTCCTTTTATAGATCTCTAGAAGCTAGTAAATTCAGCACCGGTGCTCCGTTACACTAAAAAGGTGATCAATCCCGTCTGGCTTGGCCATAATTATCTTGCATCATTGACGTATCCATCCTACCGTGACAATTTGGCAGGTGAAGACGGGAGGATACCGATTTATTTCGACAAAATCGGCCTAAATTGCGGTGGTTCTGAATAATACAGGAAAGGAGTTGGTCTATATTTAAGATTACGACTCTCAATGCTGGAGTTGTAATACAGTAATACTGTCTTTAGACTTGATTATTATCGTTTTCATAATAGTGTTCATAACGAAACGACGAAGCCTATAAGTGCTCCCCTTTACAAATCCGTGTCCATTGACTGCATATGAAAATACTCTACTGTAAACGGCATATCTTTGAGTGAAATATACATCGCCTTGAGCTAGACCTGAAATAATAACTCAGAACATTGGCGACAGGCTAATTACCGAAGACACCCAATCGGCGATCAAAAGATGCTGGAATACAGCTGTCAGTGAGTATACTGACTTTGTATCAACCAGCCTAATCTTGATGAGAGGATGCTGCCGATATCAAAATTGGCCGCCGCCTGTCAAGTTGTTAAGATCAAAATTACCAATACCATAATTAGGGGCGCGGGGGCAATAATATATTCCCAAGCCTTCGTAAATAGTTTGGACCTAGTAAATCAGAGAAATTATTGCCGCCGGAGAAATTTTCGGAGGAAACGGCACTCATCTCTACAACACAATATCCCATAATCGCCATTCGAAGTCGCGGTGGGTGGGTTTATCAGGGGCATGCTTTCGCGATGCCTAGTATCGCTTGCCACGCTATATAATCCGGACAGGCGCGGCTTATCTTAGGCATTTAGGCCTTACATGTTATTTAGTAACTTTTAAGATGATTATGGACTGGACATTAGAGCTCTGATACGGACTTCTGGAGGAAAAGCTCACGGGCCCTCGAGATTTAGGGAACACTCTTCTCGGGTCGCCGCGCGCTAATTATACAAGGAAAGTGGTAGGGTTATCTCACTTAGTGAAATTACCTATTAGGCGGGTCTATTCACAAATAGCCAGGCTGCGTGAAAGCATTCCGTTGCTATGTCTGTTCTGTCTGGTTTTACGTTGCATACCATTGTGCCGGTCTTGCCCAGTGCCTATCCCAGTCTAGGTTTAAACTATCTGGGAACCAATAATTAGCCGAATTCAACAATTGTAATAAACTTAGTTAGGAGAATAGCATTGCTGGTGATGGCAGTGAATACCCTGACGATCGACGGGGTTATAGTTTCCATACCAATATTTCAGCCCGACGACCAGTCCATCTTCGGCCACCTATGGGTTTGCACTCGGAAAATGATTCTGCCTCGACTGTGCTTCAGGGCAATATCCCGTTACACGGAGGAGTATGTTATGGATAATTAGCTACTAAAACCCACAAAACGTGGCTTGTAACTCTCCTATTCAAAGGTTTGGAAGAAACATCACCCCTATTTAGTAAAGTAAAGAGCTGGATAGGAGCCAAGTTAAGAGGCTGTGTCTTATGTGTCGATTAGGAAGCAAGAAAAGGAAAAGGAGGTCATATTGTTCCTTACAGGCGAGCTACATAGTTCAACATTGAACATACATTATTATTAAATAACCCGCTTATACTAACTAAATAGCGCGGTAAAGTCTATATATATAACCACAAGCAAAAACCGTGCTAAAGCTAGATAAAACACTTGTATGGCTATTATATAGCTACTTTAACAGTGCTTTACTATAAAAAGGCTGTTTTTTACTAAACAGCTTATTAAAAGTAAGAGGTTTAAAAAAAGGCTTTCTTTTACTAAGCTTTTTTTTTTTTTTTAATTTAGTTAAGGTTTAAAAACTTTAATAAGTTAGCAACTTAATTGCTAGAAACTTTTAATAGCTTTACTATAGTTTTTTTACAGCCTTTTTATTTTTTAACTTTTCTTTTTTTCTTTTTTTAACCTTTTATAGCTTTTGCTTTCTTATATATGCTTAACCTCTTAGTACTTATTATTTATTTTGCTATAGCTTTTGCTAGTTTTAGCACTTTTATTACTATATAGAAATTCTTATTACTATATAATAGTATATTTTTTAAACTATACTATAGTACCTTTTGCTTTATAATTAAAAAGCTATACCTTAAAATTATATGCTATAGTATTTTTTCTGCTTTTATATACTTATATAAAAGTATTAAATACCTAAAAATCCTTTTTTTATAAAGAAAAGCCCTAAGGCTTATTTTCTTAGTCTAAATCTATGTTAGTATAGCTGCTTTATATTTTAGCAGCTTTTAATATTTAGTTAGAGCTTTTGCCCTATTTAGTTCTTTTTTAGCTAATATTAGGTAGCAGCTTCTTTTTAGCTTTATTTTCTACTATTTTGCTTTTTATTTCTTTTTTAAAGTAATATTTAGCTTTTTGTTCTATAATTATATTTTTTATTAGTTAATTTTTCGGTATTTCCTTTTGTTTAAACTACTAGTTATTACTTATAGCTTTTTCTAGTTTTAGCTTTTTTTTTGTTGCTTTTTTGCCTTATATACCAAGTTGCTTATTATTACTATTGCTTTATCTATTATACTTTTATTTAGCAGGTTTTTTATTTTTTTTTTAAATACTACTGCTTTATTGCTTAAATATAAGTTTAGTAAAAGAATTTTTAGTTTAGTTTTTAGTTGCTTAATAAGTATTGCTTTATAAGCTTTAGCTACTTTTTTAAAGCACTTATTCTAAGTTGCTGCTAAATATTTTATAAGTTCTTTTAGTTAATTGCTTTAAGATTTAAAGTACTAAGCTGCTGCTTTATATAATAGTATACTTTTTATAATAGCAATATAAAGCTGCTTTACTTTTATTATACTGCTATTTTATGCTAAATTTTATAGCTTAATTATTGCGTAAAATTAAACTATAAGTTTTTTTTTTAGCTTTTTTAAGTATTTTTTCTATTTTAGCTTATAGTTAAACTATACTTTTAAAAACTTTACGCTCTTTTTTAGTTAGACTACTACTTTAAAAAGGTTAACCGGCTGCTAGAGCATTATTTTATCGCTAAAAAAGTATATAAGCTTGCTTTTTTCTAAAGCAAACTTTATGCTATATCTGCCGGCCCAGCTATTATATATTTTTTATACTTTTTTTAAGATCTTATAATTATATTTAATATTAATATCTATAGTAAAAAAGTTAGTATTATTAGTAAAGCTTATAATAATAAGCTTTTTATATATAGTTAAGTTATTATATAGTATAAATATATATAAAAAAAATAGCAGTAGTAAGAAAAGCAATTTTTATAGCACCTTTATTTCTAGATTAATTAGTAAAAACTTTGCTATATTAAAGTATAATTTTACTATTTTTTCTAATATAAAAGAGTTAACTTATAATACTACTTATAATAAATAGTTTTTTTACTACAAAATATAAACTATTTACTTTTTATTAATTATATTAAAAGCTTTTAATATATTAAGCTATAGCAAAAATATAGTACTTTTGCTTTATATTACTTTTTATACTATATTTATTACTATTTTTACTATAATATCTATTAATTTATTATATTTATTTTTTATCTACTCTTTTAGTAAAAAGCTTACTATTTTAGCTACTTTTACTATATAGTTATATATCTTTTTTTTTAAAACCTTTTTTAAAGTATATATAAAAGCAATTAAATACTATTTTGCTACTATTTATTTTATTTTAGCAGTTTTTTTTAGTTTAAAAATTACTATTACTTTAAAGTAACAGAATCTTTTTAAGTAATACCTTAGTATAAAACTAGTAGCATATAGCGTTGCTATTTTAACCGCTAATAAATTACCATATATTTTTAAAAACTTATTTAATAGTAGGTTTTTTTTTAATACTTTTTAAAGCATAAGTTTTTATACTAGTATTTTTATTTTCTTTTTAATTACTTTTATTGATATATTAAACCTTTAATATCTATTATATACTAGGTTTTTGCTAAATATATTTTTAAAGTTAGCTTTTAAAGTTAGAAAAAACCTTGCTGCTAAAACTTATATTTTAGTTTTAAAAGTAGTAGCATTTATAAGTTTATTTATACTACTATATAGCGGTAGTATAGCAGTTATCTTTAGTATAAGTTTATATACTAACTTTGCTTATTTATTTAAGCTTTAAAGCGTTTTAAAGTTTATTAATACTTTTGCTAAAGCTTTTTTTTAGCTTTTTTTTTTTGCTATAGCTACTTTTATAGCTAAAGCTATTTTATTTTTCTATAGCTTATACTATATAAACTTTATATAATTGCTTTAAAACTATTTATAAGCTTTTTTAGCTGCTTTTTTTACTACTACTACCTTTAATATCTATTATAGGAGTTGCTGCTGCTTTATTTTTTTTATTTTTTTTAGTACTGCTATATTTGCTATTATTATTAGCTGTTTAACTAAGAAATTAAAAGCTATATCAAAGTTACTATTAGTTTATAATATGTTAATTTTTATAATATAAGCTATTGCTTCTGCTACTGCTATTATTTTATTTAGCTTTAGCTAATTTTAGCTTTTTATTTATCTAAGGTATCTTTTTAGTACTACTATTAAGTTAATAATAGTTTATAGCACCTTATAGTCCAACTTTAGCTACTTTAAGTTTTTTTAATATATAGTTGCAAAATTTTCTAATATTTAAACTAAATCTAAAATTAAGTCCTTTTATTTTTTTCTAGTTCTAGTAATCTTTTTATATAATATAACTAATATAAAGTTTTAACTAGTTATAAACTTTATAAATTCGTTTACTTTTTTTACCTTTTTGTTTTTTAAGTCTTATAATAGATAGTATAAGTTAAAATTTTTTATAAAAATATATTATTTCTACTTTTTATTTACTGCTTTAATCTTTTAAATTAGGCTTTTTTATTTTGCTTTTTTTTAGTTTAAAAAATAGATAAACTATATAGTTACTATGTTTTTGTTAGCTTTTATTATTATATATGCTTAATCTTTCTTTTTATTTTTTGCTAATAATTCTATAGTAATATTTTTATTTATATATAGTGCTGCTTTATTTATTGTTTATATTAGTTAATATTAGCAGTTTATTAAACAGTAAAAGTTGTTATACTTATTTACTATTAGCTTTTATATTGCAATATAATTATAGCTGCTATTTTATAATGCTTTTGTAGCATTTAATCTAAATTTTATAATATTTTAAAATATTATATCATACTTTATTAAATAAATATAAAAGCTATTTTAGCTAAGCTATTAGTATACTAGTGCTTTATTAGCAACCTATTGCTATTTATTTTTGCAAATATAAATATTGCTAACAGTAATTAAATATTTGCTTTTATTACTTTTTTATTTAAGCTAGCTACTTTTTTTTAGCTTTAAAAGCTTTTAAGTTATAGTATATAAGCTATTTTTGCTTTATCTTTTTGCTTGATTTTCTTTCTATATGCTTAATTTTAAGCAGCATAATTTCTATTATAGTTAATATATTTTAGCTAAGCTTTTACTTTTTTAATTAAACATTTTTTCTTGCCTTTTTAATACTTTATTATTATATAGTAGCTATATTTGGCTTTTTTTTAGTAGTACTTAGCTATATATTTATACTTATAGTAATTAAAGCACTATATTACTTTAATTTCTGCTGCAAAAAGTTTGCAATTAAATATTTAAGCCTTTTATAAAAAGCTATTATTACATAACTTTTTAGCTTTTTTTATGCTATTTATATATAAATATATACTAGCAAATATTGCTTCTTTATTTTTAAATACTATTTTTTTATACTTTATAACTATAGCATATATATTATATAGCAGCAAAAAGAAGTTTTTGTTTAATTATATTTTTTTAATCTTTTTTGCTAGTTAGTACGGTGCACTAGGGGTGCAGTCACGATAACAGTATTTTAGTAGTAATTGAGTCCGTAGGAGAAGATGTAGAATCTATGGAGGTGGCCCGCAGGGCCTGCCTCCAAGGTGGAGCCTAAGGCTCCGCCTTATCTAATCTATGATTGATACTACTGATAAGGGTACCCCTTATTAGTACGTATCACTAGTATACCTTTTACTATAAAAGCTATTTCTTTTTTTTATAGCTTTAATTTTGCTTTAAATACTTTAGTTACTTACTTTTTCTTGTTTATGTTTTTTAATATGCCTTTTTTAAAAGTAATAACTATATTATTGCTAAATAGCTTTTTTGCTACTACTGTGTTACCTTTTATAAAAGCAGTATTAACTGCAGTAATAATAGCTATTAAGTTTTAGTTTCTAAAGTTTTTAAATAGTTTTTCTACTTTAATAAGAACTTTTTTACTATATTTTGCTAAAACTGCTTTATTATTTCGTTTTAGCTATATTATAGCTATAACTTCTACTTATATTTTTAATTTAACGGTATTTAAAAATAAGTTAGTTTAAATAACCTTTTTTAAGGTTTTTTTAAAGTAGCAGTATATAATTAGTATATTTTTGTTATTATTGTTTAATTTACTTGTTTTTTACTACATTTTTACTAAGTCGTTTATTAAACATACTAATTATTCCTTTTTTATATCTTTTTAAAAAAAAAGCCTTTTTTTTACCTTTTTATTTTTTAATAGCTATAGTATTAGTTTAATAAGTTTATTAATAATTTCTTTTAGTTTTAAAAGCTTACTAGTAGCTTTATTTTTATTAAAGTACTACTATATCGTAGTTGTATTAATAATAAGTTATATTCTTAGCCTTAATAAGTTATTAATAAATAAGTCGTTTATTACTATTTTTATATTTACTACGCTATATGCTATCTATAGCCTTAATATAACCTAGCTGCCTTATTATAGCTTGCGTTATCTTTTAAATATAAGTAATTATTATTGGTTCTAAAGTATGCTTGCCAAATTATAGGCAAATCTTCCAAAATCTAGAAAAAGTTTTTTTTATTAAACATATATACTAGGAGGGAGATCTTGTTAATGGCGTGGAAACGTTAGTAGTCGTAATCCCTTAACTTCTTTTCGTTAAAATAATAATAGATTTTGATATTGTTGCTTCAGAGGATGTCTTAGCCGAACATTTATGTATCCAGCTTAAGCTAAAGGTACAGGTGACTAATTTAGAGACACAAGGAAGAGGATTTTGTTGGTAGGTAGTTTTGGTCTCTTGTCGCATCCCACACTCAGCCGTCAAATAATATAGTTGAGATATATACTTATCGCTATCGGTGTCGAATTTAACTAGACTCTGATCTTAGTATTCAGGGATTTTTAGTTCGCATATGCCCAGCATCGAGTTCATGTATATGAGACTCTCCCACAGCCAGCTCGGGATAGCCGACTTGTGTTCCTCTGGACTCTCCCATATAAACGAATGAGAGATTGACGGCAATTTGGCTGGTCACCACAGTGCAGGCCACTTCATCTGTGTGGTTGGCCCTGTTCGTTGGTTAGAAGGTTTATGCTAGAGGATTCCTTAGTTGAGTTTAAGTATTCAGTCTATTCACCGAGTCTGCAGAGGTTGGACTAGAAGATGAAGTTGGCACTGCTATTCTGCTGATGAGATGCGCATAATCTGCAAATCCTATGGTGGACGCAGTGACGAACAGGGAACCAGATGACGAGGCGGAACCTAACACTTCAATCAATGTCGAGCTGCTCGGAGGCCATTTACGATAATATGCATCTCCGTAAGCTGGCCGATTTGGATTAGGTGCCGTCGCCTGTGGAGGTCGTAGCCACTTTTCCAAGTTAGATTTATTCTCTCAGGGGGATGAGAGGCAGCAGACATAGTCTAAGGTTTACCATGAGTTCAGACCGGGGAAGGCAGCAGACTTAAACAGGACAACATGCTTGGTAATTGCCATTCTCGAAAACTACCTGCCAGCTAAACGTACATATGAGAGGACTCATCAAATATACCAATGACTTGACAGTCATCGTATTCACTTCATAGGTAGTATAATACTCGATGAACTCGGATGGGTAGCAATTCGACAGCGTGGTCCTAAGAACTGGAACCGGCTCATGAACTAAACGAAATATTCGGGCGAGGATAACATGGTAAGCCGGCCCTGATTACATAGTTCAGGCGGTGTAAACGTAAGAGGAACGGCATAAGGTGCTGACCCCGTAGGCCGACGACTCGTGACCGTTGATAGTGGGCGTGCTCTCGCAATCTCCTCCCTTCGATTGATATTTGGCGGCTCCGGTTCGATCGGTAATGCTTGCTGTTCCTGCAGATATAGCTAGGCTATAGTGATAGCGTATAATCAGGAAATAATAGTTGTCACCGACAAAGGAGTTGTAAGCAATAATGGCTGTATTAAAATATAGTTTATCGTTCTAAAAGTAGCCGCTTTGTGACGGGAAAGACTGCAAGTTTAGATAATCCACAGAGTCTGTAGACGTTCGCTCACTTGTATAAATGAGATATTCCAATATTCGCGGAAGGAGAATGCTGGGGCGATCGACTTCGTGCGGTTACGAGCCTTATGCCTACGACTAGCTCGCACCACAGCTCAGCAGTTGAGCATGCTCCCCGGCTGCTCTCCATCTGCCATGCCTGCGATTGACCCCCACTGAGCTGTGAGGTACATATAGGGTAAGTAGGACTGTTGAGTAGCACCCGTTATCATAATATTGGGTTTCCTAAAGATAGACGCGCTGGAGAGGGGCCACAATTAACGAGGGGCACTGCGGCCAGCATGTTGTTACTTTGTGGGCTCCATGTTTGACCTCACGATGATCTTCATTGCGTCATGTGGTTGTAGTACCTAGTAGTCGTGCTTCAGATGGAGGCCGGGACATAAACGCAGCGGCAGTTCGTGGCACTGCCTCTCTTCCATATGAGACAGAGCGCGTGCACTATGTTTCTGGATTCTGGATATAGCCTGTCGCCAGCTCGTAGCTGGTGGACGGCGCCTTAACTACCTACTCTAAACAATAGGTAGTTCAGTCGGTAATCTACGGTTGCAAGGCCGCAATTGAGGCATATCACGGCACTGCGCGCTAGGCAAGCCTAGCCAGGGCTCTCACTCGCTAACGATGGATGTAGACTCTTGTGCGAGGGTAGGCATATGAAAGCAAGCTTCGATTAGAGATTAAAATGTCTAGTCGTGCCGCAGCCTTGCGTGTCCGTGGAATTCAAAGAAGGAGCTTAGTACATGTACATGTATATGTATGTAGGTCTCATAGCTACATGTGGTTGCCCAGTGGCGGAGAGCTGAAGAACAACCACAATATTATATCTTAGCGAACCTAGCGATATTAATCCTGCATTAGGCGGTAGACGGGCGCGACGAGACATGTCCATGTCTCTGTTCCTCCAAGGACTCGAACGCACCCACAGTAAGCCAAGATACGCTTGGAATCACCCAGGTTACAATCCATTAAGGAACGTGCTACTGGTTGGAGACAAAGCGCGCGGCTGTCGCGCCAAGCGAGCGACTACCTGTATATGGCAGACTGTAGAGAGACCTTCAAGTACCTCCAGAGTGCCATACATGTGCACATACATACACACACACGAATATATACTTTGTATATATGCAGGTCTTGCGTTTCCCGTGCTTCACATGCTCTTGACTTTTGCTGGGATATATCATCGCAGGTCTCGCGCGTTCGCAACGCGGTATCGCTGTTGGTGGCCGGGAGTGGTCGAGGTAGGTACAATACGACGAAGATGAGTCTAGACTTGATTTACCCAGGTAGTTATAGATCATCAGGTAGCCATTGTCAGCTAGGATGCTGGGCCTTGATTGGCCTGGGCGGGAAATGGCACGCAATGCGACGATCATGTGACGGCTGATATATTGGGTCTGTATTGGAGTAGGTAGGGAGATTACATGTTGTAGGTATGCACCTACTTCGTTAGCAGCATATTCGAAGTAGGCGGAGTTTAGTAAATATAAGAAATTCTAGGTCTCAGTGATGGCTGCCCGGTGACCATCTACATCGTTGCACGTATTATCGCACGTCTCTTCTATCTGCTGTTGGGCAGTAGCTTTAGAAACAAAACGTTGCTCAGCGTGATAGCGACCATAGCATTGGCTCTTCCAGTTGTGCAGTGAAGTCTTGGTTCAATCCTGTGACACTCGAATACGAGCCTAATAGGGCGGGCGTACTTAGTATAGGTAGATAGATACCTATGCTTTTGTAAGCGACCTACAATTCCGCACTTGTACGGAATCGAAGACAAAGCAAAACCAAAGGAACAAGATATGACAGTTGCCAGCCAGTGGTGTCTCAGTTGGAAACACCTAGCTGTGCACAACTGTTTCCGGAGAATGATTGTATACGTGACTAAAAGATGGAGAGCAGCCTGAACACCAGAACTCTATCTCGGTACATCTATGTTCTCCGATGAGGACTCGGCCGAACTTTGTTATTATTGTGTTAGAGTAATCTCTGAAGGAAAAAGAATGAAAGTAAGCAGAAAGAAAGAAGAACAGAACCCACTTAGGTATTGCGACACCTGGCTACATACTTACCACAACTCCTAAGTTTTAGTAGAGTGAAGGGGATCGTCAACACCAAATTTTTGCGTGTGGAGTGCCTGTAGACACGAATGCATTCTAGACACCTACCTCCCTTTGCCGAGGGAGACCGGAGAGCAGAAGCGGGAACCAGGGACTGCCAATCTGTCTGTCGCCTTTTAGCTGCGCGCGCCCTTTCATTTTGGTTCGATGAGAATGCATGAGGTAAGAAACAAGGCAATTCGCTCGTATAACCTACCTGGTAACTGTAGCGGGGCGAAGCAGTAGGTACATACAGTGTATGCGCAGAGGTACCTCAGCCTATTGTACCTTAACTGGGTACATATAGGTACTCTACAGCGCTCCTTATGTACTCATGTATGGCGTACCCGTACTATCTGCATAGTACCTCTACAATCAATTGTAGTGTAGAGGTCCCCCTGCTGCCTCTGGTACATTCCCTACCACAGCACAGTACCTAGACTGTACATACTCACATGTGGACTTAAGGTATACACAACTGTTAGCCTACATGCACTTACTGATACCTACTTACCTTGCCTACTAACCTCAAGCTCGAGATCATATTGATCTTAATATGTAAGGTATTACCCGCTGCTACCTGTAGTATCGATACCGAGTATAATATTCAAGTTGCATAAAGTAAGATGTAAGTACCTACTACCTCCAAGAAGAAGTTTGTACGGAGCAAGTACAATTGAGTGGTAAGCCTATATCTTCAGTGTACATGTAGGTACGTAGGTTTAGGTACTTACCTAGCCAAAAGCACAATGGGAATTTCCCTTGTCTGTGGCTGCCCAACTAGCAACAGCGTCTAAGCAGGTACATGTCTTAGTACCTACCGCCCCTACCTGCCGCACCTGGACAAGCAGCCCCGAGCAAGCAAACCCACGCAAGCAAGTACTTCGTAGCAGTAGGTACCTGTCTAGAGGCAACAGCGAAGCAACATGTGGAGACCGAGTCCAAACTTGACCGCTGTTGTGTATGCCTCCCCTCCCGCCCTTCCCAATTCCAAGCTCCAAACAGTGGCGCTGCCTGACCCGGCCCCCCCTGCCTACACTATTTCCCCTACCAAACCTTAGTCTCCCTCTCCCTCCTCCCTCCTGTCTCTTCCCTCTCCAACCCAACCCATACACACACAACCACCGCATCATCAATCTTCTCCTCCGAGGCTGTCTGAAGGGCGTCATCCCAAAAGCGTCACGCCTTTCGGTCTTCTCTTCTCCCACTATATTCACCCGTGTTTCTTTTCCCGTCCCGTTTACGGCAGCTTGTTCGTGCTACATTCCATCCCATCGACGAGGCCGCTTCTGTATCAGCCGACGACGACGCAAACTCTACTCCACGTCTTTTGGTAAGCTCAAATCACGGTGCCGACCGCTTCTCCCATCCTCTCACTACATAAGTCTTCCGCTCGCTCTCCCTATTATTTCCTATCATCGTGATCACAGCCGTTTTTCTCGCTGTCACTTGATTCATTCTCTTGAATTGCCCACACATTCTGCTATCGCCTCGCAATCAACCCAGTTTTGTCTGCCTCTGTTGCCACTGTACGTCCCTTGTTTGCATAAGCACAGTTGTGGCTACCTACATCGAGCTATATTTCTCGCTTGGCGACTCGTGCCTCTCAAGAGACGCTCTGGATCACGAACGCCGCAACTCGGCTAGTTTCTTTTACCCTTGTCTCTCTTCCTAGCTACCCTGAAAGTCCGCTGCTCATACCAATCTGCTTATGCTGACTAGAACGCCATAGATTGTTGGGACTATTTTATTTTAGTTTCGTCCTTCGACCGCCGTCCCCCCAAGCATCCGTCCGAAAAGCTATCCTCACCGCCTCTATATCACACCCAACTACATCAGGCCAGCTTTTGGCTCCACCCATCGTCACCATGACTACAATGGTAAGCTTGTCGCCCACCTCGTCCATCGTGGCCAGACAGAGGGGCGATTTCACGGACGGGATCTAAATCTCGCTGTTGCCATGTTCCCCCCTGGGCCCCATATCTCCAGAAACAACTCTCGACTATGTAGCCTCACGTCTATAACTCTATGCTAATGCCACTTGCACAGGATCTTCGTGTCGGTAATAAATACCGCATCGGTCGGAAGATTGGGTCTGGCTCTTTCGGTGACATCTACCTTGGGACCAACATCATTTCGGGCGAAGAGATTGCCATCAAGCTGGAGTCTGTCAAGGCCAAGCACCCGCAGCTAGAATATGAAGCACGCGTCTATAAATCCCTCGCCGGAGGTGTTGGCATTCCCTTTGTTCGATGGTTCGGCACTGAGTGTGACTACAACGCTATGGTCCTGGACCTGCTTGGCCCTAGCTTGGAGGACCTTTTCAATTTCTGCAACCGCAAATTCTCATTGAAGACCGTACTGCTGTTGGCTGACCAGCTCATCTCGCGCATCGAGTATATCCATGCCAAGTCGTTTATCCATCGCGATATTAAGCCAGACAACTTCCTAATGGGTATTGGCAAGCGTGGCAACCAAGTCAATGTCATCGATTTCGGTTTGGCCAAAAAATACAGAGATCCCAAGACTCATTTCCACATTCCCTACCGCGAGAACAAGAACTTGACGGGCACGGCTCGCTATGCTTCCATCAATACACATTTGGGTGTTGGTAGGTTACTTGATAGTCCCAGTCTCTCAGCTCCACCCATACTGATAATTTATAGAACAATCTCGTCGTGACGATATGGAGTCTCTAGGTTACGTCATGCTATATTTCTGTCGAGGATCCCTCCCGTGGCAAGGCTTGAAGGCAGCTACGAAGAAGCAGAAGTATGATCGCATCATGGAGAAGAAGATGACCACGCCTACCGAGGTTCTCTGCAGAGGGTTCCCCAACGAGTTCGCCATCTATCTCAACTATACTCGATCTCTCCGCTTCGATGACAAGCCTGACTATAGCTACCTCCGAAAGATCTTCCGAGACTTGTTCGTCCGTGAAGGATTTCAGTACGACTATGTTTTTGATTGGACGGTCTACAAGTACCAGAAGAACGCTCAGGCTATCGCCCAAGCAGCTGGTCAGGGTGCCGAAGAGGAGGATAAGCGTGCTCGTACGAATGCTACTACTGCTGGTGCAAATACGCAAGCTAACGCTATCAAAGCGAATGCAATTCCAAGCACTCGACGCAAGGTGATCGAACGTGGTCCTCAAGGCGTTGACACTCCCGAAACCAATCGAGCCGTCGGGGGAAGCGACAGGATGTGAGTGTCTCGCCAGCCCAGCCCAGTTCAGCATTCCTAGTAAGGAATCATCTTTCCTTCCAGTTTGGTGTGATTTATATCGCTAGCCGGAGGAACTACCGACATGATTGCTGACGTGATTGCTGACACTTCAGTCTACGGTAATAGGCTGCGATCATCTACTAGGGTTCAAGGAACTGGTTCCGGATACGCATCTGGCTCTTACCGCCCTAAATGATCATCGCTCCGTTGCATCCATGTTATAAACTTCCCATGTGGTGGCAGTAATCGACTCCCTGGTATCGCCCCACGAAAACACCCCCCTCACCGTGGTCATCTCGTCGTTGTCCTTACAAATAGCGCCACTAGATCTACTTGTAGACCGTGTCGCACGTCGGGCGACGAGAACTACGCACAACCCCTTTCATAGTGTTTGGGCTGCTTTGGTTTCTGTTGTTCGATGATGACTCTCGGTTCATGACTCAATTCCATGGCTCGAACAGGTGAGCGGCTCACGGAGATGTGATTCAATATCGGGCGAGCCCGATTTTATATCGCATCTCCCGTTGAGCACTCAATCCCTGTTTGAACGGCACGTCCGGCACTCTGCGATTTGTGGTGTGTCGTTTTCCATGGTCTACGTCTATCGTGGCAAACCCCCGGCCATCCACGCTTATCAACCAGCCGTATTCGATTCGGTAATTGGCCAACCAGAGATTGGGCACGTGGTCTTAGGGTTGAATTAAACCCATTCTACCCGTGCTTCTTCGATGCCATTTCAACAACCCGTCCGATATGACAAGGCTACAGGTTTCCTTATTTCTACTTGACTCGTTTTCCATTTCCTTCCTCTCCTAAGCATGTTTCTTCTTGAGTTGTAACGCCACTTTCATCGAGGGAGGGGTCCTAGTGCAAGAACACCCTTCTTTCGGTCACTAGGGACGCCGGGAAAAGGGTATATTCACGACTCCGCCACACACGTCACCCGCCAAGAGATAGAGGCAATGTTACTCGCGTCGCAGTTCGCGACGGCAGCGAGCCAGGATGAGGGAGTCATCTTATCGAAATCCTACATTCACCACTAATTCAACAAGGGCGCCGTGGTTTTCAGCCCGGTCTCGACTCACCCCTTTATCCCTGTCATAGTCGGCCAACCCAAGAAAGGATAAGGATGGGGGCCTCGATTCTGTTGCAGTTCCCGGCCAGAGGCGTCGAAGTGGGGTCATTGCTGATTGCCACATGTATTGAGGTGCTAACGCGGTCCAATATGCGTGAGAAGCATGAGAAGCATAGGCAGTCGTCATATCGAACTCGTCGAAGATTGGAGTTGTGCAAGAGGGATTGGGAACGGGTCGAAGGAATAATTACAGCTCGAGCGGATGCGGCTGGGGGCTCAACGCTACACTGGACCTCCCCGAGAATGACAGTATGGCAGGCAGAGAATATACGCTAGGTAGTATCAGTGCATCTTTTATTCGTCTATCAGGGCTTTTATGAAGTTGAAGTGAAAGGTGAGAGATTCGCAGGGGGCGCATGGCAAATGCAAGTAACCAAGTAAATGTGTGTAGTCAGCAGGGCATATCTTGGCTGCTCTGCGCAGTGGTGGTTCCATTAAACCTCAACCTGCTTGTTCCCCTCCTAGGGAGGCGAAGACGAGAAGGCTATTGGGGGCTGTGTCGCGGTCACATGTATGCTGCGCACCATTGGCCGGCTGGCTGCGGCAGCGCGTGATATCCCTTCTCTCCCGTGAAGCAGTGTTGCTCTCAACTGCCTGCCTGCCTACAAAGTACCTATAAGTACCCAATCTAGTAGGCAGTGACTTACTTAGCTTTGGCAATACAGGTAGTGAAGAATTCCTAGATTGTGAGAAAGTATATATAGAGCCAGGCGCACCCACCTGCCTCACCTGCCTCCCGTTGGGTTTTCTTCACCTTGATACCGACGAATTAATACATGCAGCCACGAGCCACTTAACCAGGTTAGTCTTGTGCTGCCCAGTGCCTGCCTACATGTACAGTACATGTAGGCGCTGCAACCCAATACTTACTCGAGGTAGGTGGACCTAACTCATGTTTCATTCTTCGCAGGTCAGCTCTGAGCATTGCACGGACGTAGGTTCCAGTAACCTTCTGGTTGAGGTTACCAGGTAGGCTAGGTTAAGTAGCCGTTTAGGTACATCAAGTATATATATATAGGTAGCGTACAGCGCTCCATCGCCCAGCCCCGTCACAGAGCACATCACATCAACAATAGATCGCATCGGATCGCATCGGATCAGATCCGCCTGCAACCTGCACTGCAACGCAAACTCTTGCTTGGGTAAGCTGCCAAGCCAGCACACGAGCACCGTACGCAGCACCGTACCATGACATGGAAGTACCTAAAGTCATAGCACACGACTAACACCATTGGACTAGCACGACTAGCACGGCTACCACGACTAACACGATGACGACCACGACGTCGACGACGTTCTTGGATGTCTTCATACTCACCTTCAACGCTGGGAAACAGCAGATTGATCCCTCCGTCTTTGGCTCTCATCTTCGCAATGCCTTTGCTCAGAATACCACGGGCTTGCCAGAGCTCATTGTCTTGTAAGCCAATTCCCCCTCTTGCCTCGATCCATGGCCGAAGCCCTTCCAATTAACAGCTACGCCCGTTCCTACAGTTGCCTCCAAGAGATGGCGCCGCTCGCACACAGCTTCATTGGCTCCTACATGGTAAACAGCTACTTCCAAAGCTACGCGTCTGCCGTGAACATGGCTGCTCGCAGGAGCGTCGCTGGGTCGGGTGAAGCTCGAGAAGGATGGCAAGTCGAGCATCAGGACGGACAGCAAGATCAAGATGAGACTATGGATTCTCCCTACACCCTCGTGACCACTCGCAATGTTGGTATGACCGGCATCATGCTCTTTGCTCGCGATCCCAGTGCCTTGCACAATCTCAAGTCTACCGAGGTCAGCTTTGGCGCTGGCTCCATGGCTAACAAAGGGGCCGTGGGTCTCCGCGTGCTCTTTTCTAAAGAGGATGCCGGGGGCCGGAAGAGACAAACCGAGCTGACCTTTGTGGGCGCCCACCTGGCCGCCCACGAATGGAACCTGAAGAAGAGGAACAAGAACTGGGAGAGTATCGTATCCGGATTGCGTGAGTCCTCCCGCCCCTGAGCCCCTGAGCCCCGGAGATTGGCATCTGCTTACCCCTAGTCCTTGCAGTGTTCGAAGACCCGGAGAAGCTCCGTGGCACCAAGTCCGCAAAGCCCACCCCGCCCACGTCCAGCGGTGAGGATGAGAGCGAGGCTCTCCTTCTCCAGGGCTCAAATGAGCGGGCATTACACGACATTACCATCTACAAGCCCGGATCCCATCTATTCGTCGCTGGTGATCTAAACTATAGAATATCCAAGACACCCCCAAGCCCCGAGTCGGATTTCCCCGACTTGAACCCACAGAGCCCCAGCTACTTCAAACGGTTTCTCGCCCTAGATCAACTAATGTTGGAAAAGGCGGCAGGCCGAACATTGCAGGGGCTACGCGAATCCACGATTCTCTTCCCACCAACCTATAAACTCGAAGTGACAGACGAAGGAGAGGGCCGTGATGTGGTGGCTTGGAAGTGGGCGCCACATAGGTGGCCAGGCTGGTGTGATCGTGTGCTGTATCTCGATATCCCCCCCTGGGCTTCTCGATCCGGACCTCCTGCCACGGCTGATCTCAAGATTACGACGGTAGCCTACGACGCGCTGCCGCCCGTCAGAACCAGCGATCACAGGGCCGTCTTTCTGCGCCTCGAGGTTCCGGTTCTCGAACCTTCAATCTTAGTCCCCTCCTCCGAGTTGCGCACCTCTGACAGCAACGACCCTCGCATCAACCTCCCATACCCTATTGATCTGGAATCATGGGATCACCGCGCTCGGGTCAAGAAGTGGGAATCGGTGATCGGCTGGTCAATGCTTGTTTCACAATCGAAGCAAGGCATCGCCGTCTTCGTGGCCCTCTTGTTTATTGGCTTGGGAACTTGGTGGCTGAGGTCGCGGTAGGACTCGACTCTTCGGCATATAAGGCGGTGGACCTGGCCCGTGGCTGCGTGGCGGCTCCCTCACATCTTTCGGCGATCCTCTTAGCTCCCACTTTGCCGCGAATACCCTGCTTATACTAATGCCGGGTCTTGATACGTTTATTTGTCTATCCAATTTATGGGTTTTGGTTTGGCTTGGTTTGTTCTTACTCTTGGGGAGGCTTGGTTTTCTGTATTTCTCCTCCTTCCTCTTCCTCTTTGCCTTGGGACATAGGATGTATTGTGCACTTATATAGTTAGCAAGAGTGTGAGGTCTAGAAGGTGTTGGTATGGAATAGGCCATGGCAGTGGATATACCCCTTGTGTCACTATAGAGTCTAGCAAAGCCTTTTTAAGATAAGCCCGCATCTCTATCGATGATGTGTATTTGTTCTGGTTGGAACTAACTGACGTGCGTGACAGACTTCTAGTGTCTATATATCCCGCATATGACAGTAGCTACATTTTATAGATCTGTTCATAGACGTGTGAGTGGGTGTCATTGTCTCCGCTCCCTCCTAGACAACGAGAATCTCTACTACAAACTCGGGCAATCCTCCTGTTAGGTACTATCGGCTGTTCTCTTCTCTCTATTCAAAGGGCTAGAGCGAGGTGGACGATGGCGAAGCAGGCACCCAAAACCAACGTCGAACGTCCTCGTCATGATTAACGGCCTAGTTGGCCAAGCTGGCGTAGAATCGCCACGTGTACGTGCTCACGTGTTAAGCCATCGGGGTTTTATGGTGGCTTACGGCCCGCCAAATCCCTATAGACTTCACTGGTGATCCCGATACGTACGGCCGGGGTCTAGCGGAAATAACTCCGTCATGAAGTCTGGCCCTGAGCTCGGCAGTGCCTAGCCCATGTGAATAAAAAATACCCTCGCCCTGGAAGGTCCCTGTACTTGGGGTTGTCGATGCGGCTAGCGAGATAAGAGAAGGAATTCGGTGTGCCCCAGCTGCTCATGAGCGTGAAGGGGAATATTGCAAGCAAAGTGGCTGAGTGAGGCAACGGGTAGGGGTAGGACGCGGCGGTGTTACGTGCCAAGGTGGTGGTGGTATACGCTTCAGGTGGGACCTCTACGAAGAGAATCACTTGACAAATCATAATGTATTTAGAGATTTGCTTGATGAAATACTACCGTGATTTATATAGCGACAGGAGCCATAGTTTTTCACGAGCCCGTCTCCATATTCATCTTTGTTGCGGAGCCGAGTTTATCTGAGCAGTGTGTGTATAGTTTTATGGTGCGCGAGCCCTCTGGAAAAGCGCATCGAAGTTTGGTTTCTATATTGGGATATCCGCCTACAGTAAGACAGAGCAGACCAAGAGAAGCGAAGAATGAACAGCCCTCGTGATATCTAGGCAGAGACATGATGTGGGAAGGATAAGGTCATCTCCTTACTGTGTTCTCCGACTAACACAGCCACGAATGGCCGGATCGTGATCCTAGACTCGACTATATCCACACACCGAACAGGTACGAGGGGAGGAGTCCAAGACGGAGCTATTCGGCAGCTATCCTGCCAAACGTGTGTGCCATCTGGTACGGTTCGTGCCTGACACTACCCCCACGTGGAAGAGAAACCGACAACAGATGCAAAATGGAAGTGAGCTAGAAAAGCACAGAGCAGCAAGGTAGACAAGACAACTTATTTGGTGCGTCGTTCAGCTGGTCACATCCGGCCATTAAAACGTTTCCCTCTTCAAAAAAATACGAATCCCATTGGCTCAGACCAAGCGTGGAAGCCTGTAATGCTGTACTGGGACTGAGGTGCTATGAAGTCGCCTCCTGAACCGGTAACTAGTTGTAGCGAAGAAACTTGCCAATACTGCTCTTTAAAGCACCTGATACCTAGTATTTCGTCGAGGGACCCTGGTGCGGTATCAGTCTATGACTAGCGACATTGAATAGTGCACAAAATAACAAGGGAAGTGTCGTAGGATTAATTATATATTTGCGGCAAGTCTACTTGTATTTATAAATAACTCTGGTAGGCTCTTATGTGCCATCAGCTGCAAAGGTATCCCGATCAGCATAGACCATGGAAGGAGGCACTTCAGGCGACCAGAGTGAACTTCTCTAAGTTACACCATGGAGTTGCCTAGTAAGCTGAATGAGGTCGAGTCGTGGTGAAATAAATGTAAGAAAACGCAACGCCGATCTCCCTGATTAAGAAAATGTCACGAAACTACCCAATTATCGTGTCCCAGCTGCACGCTAGCTCATGAAGAAGATTTTTCTTCAAGTCATACCTGGGTTCTGTCGATCTTTAGAATGCTACAAGCGCCCCTATCCGTCTCTCGCCCCGACCACGCAGAAACCCAAGTCCGCCCCGTGTAAATTATGCTAATAAGCCGCAGGTCTCTCTCTCTCTGCGTCTCCGTTAACGTCTTAAAAGATGCTGTTTACCAAATTGCCGCCAAGCGTCGCGCCGGCACCGAAGATGGCAGCGTTACCTAGTTTCTTACCGATCTTCTTGCCCGCCTCGCCCACCTTGCTCGACGGGCCACCCTCGGCCCCGTTCGGACCGCCTCCCCCGGCAACGGCCATGGGCGGGACGTGCGAGTTATAGGGGTTCTGGGCTTGAGGCGGCGGGGGGTAGGCGCCGCTCGCGCCGCCGGGTGGTGGCGAGGCGTAGTTTGGCTGGTAGGTTTGTTGTTGGGGTTGATAGGTTGGCTGGGCGGGGGAAGACGGGGCGTAGTAGCCGGCCTTTTCACTGCTGTTGTCGATCTGCACGTAGCTCTTGGGAAAGATGCCCTCGGCGCCAGTCCGCTCGTTGCGTCCCATCCACCAGTCGTCGTTCATGTACTCGTGCACGGCGACCTGGTCGTCCCTCTCGAAGGACAGGTCGCGGTCGTCGGCAGCCTGGTACCTGTAGAGGGCGCGGGCGCGGGCGACGACGGGCTTCGAGGGAGGCGGAGGCGGCGGCGGGTTGTGGCGCGCGGGGAGACTGGGCGGGCCTGTGGTGTTGTAGGCCGGGGGCGCCGGGTTCGGCGATGGGTTCTGGTGAAGGGCTAGGCTGGCCATGGCGTGGACCGGCGCCGGCGGCGGAGACACGGCCGACGAGTTCCGCGATGCCGGCGTCGGGGCGCCTGAGAGGGATGATTCGGCCGGGAGCTGGCGCGAGATGGAGTCGAAGACATGGTCAGTTATGATGCCCTTCTCTAGCAGGTGCTCGAGCTCCTGGAAGGACGTCCGTCAGTACTCTGTCGCTGGCCGGATACACATTTGCATATTTCACATGCATGAGAGAAGAGATGGCGAAGGAAGATCTCACATTCTTGATAAGACGCAGCGACTTGTTGTTCGCAATGATCTCTTGGCGATCGAGGGTCACCATGTCGGCGTTTCGGTACTTCGTACTTGGTGCTTTATATGCTTAGCAGATTGGCGTTGCCTTGGTGAAGAAGAAGTGCGACGATGTGTGGTATGTTGTAGGTATAGAGAGAGGTGGCTAGACGTTGATAGGTCTCCTCGGCTGGGTATTAGAAAGTCTTTGGGATGGGTTGGTAGGTGGATGGTATGTATGGGTGCCTACTTCAAATACATACTTGCAGTAGATAATGGAAACTGGAGTAACAACAACCGCCACCCATGCCGACAAGACTCGGGTGGTGGCCTCCCATAGTTCGGCCTCTTTGTACCAAGTACTAGGTACGAGGTAGATACTGCCATGTAGGTAATAGAAATTCGTACAGGTACCTAGTGATACTACCCCGCCACCCAAACCCCACCTACCAAAGAACGGTTCTTTGCCGATCACCGAAGATGTAGGTAAGTACTTTCCTATCTCATCCAGGTGGGTCGTCAATTATCACATCACCTCTTACGCACATCTACAACATGAGTGTAGGTAGCTGGGTATCTATATATATACCTACGTCCATATGTATATAAGCCAGCATAACCAGGTGCTTCAATATTCATTTTGCCAAACCCTCTCCTTCGGGCTGCCCTCGCGGCGGGAGGAGAATCGGCCCTTCTTGTCCGTCCAACGTAGGCATCACAATAAGCATGTATATCTATCTATACCTCTTGTGTCCACGAGGGTATGCGAGTATTAAAGTAACATCCTCTATCAACTGATGGAATATGCCAACCTCAAAAACCCGTGTGAAAGAAGGACCAAGAAGATCCTACCTTTTATAAATTCTTTGAAATGGCATAGGAATAAGTTCAGAGGAATTTGCTATCCTTAACAGTGTATTTGTCGACATATTCATCAACGGACATGGCCTCCAGTTTCTCAGGGTCCATGCCCAGCGCCACGAGCTCCTTCACCCGAGCCTCCGAGAAGTGCGGTGACAGGTGTCGCTGGTACTTAGCCAAGATGTGCGGCTTAGCCTCCTCTCTCCGGAGTCGGTGGCCGAGGGGAGCCTCCACCACGACCTCGTCGAGGACGGTACCGTCGTTGAGCTCCACCGTCAGCGCGTTCGAGATGGTGCGGAGGGCCGGGTCGTGGTAGTCCTGCGTGAACTGCGGGTCCTCGACGCACTTGATCTTCTGCCGCAGAGACTCGACGAGAGGCGATGTCGCCGCCTCGCCACCGTCCGTGTAGTCTGTCGCCTCGAGCCGCCCGAACACGAGCATGACGGAGCACATGTACTGGATGCAGTGGTCACGGTCCGCAAAGTTGTCCATGGGTTTGAACTGCTTGTCGATGATACGGATGCAGGCCTCGTGGGTTCGGCATGTGATGCCCTTGATGTCAGCCGCCGACTTGCCCATACCCTTCAGCTTCTGGAAGATCTTGGACGACGCCTCGACCGCTGTCTGCGAGTGGAATTCCGCTGCGCACTAGGTTAGCAGAGTAACGAAGAAAGAAAAACCCCCAAAATCAGGGGCGGATGGGGGAGCGGACGAGGACATACCAGGGTAAGAAACTTTGAAGAGGACGTTCTCCATGACGTAGCTACCGTAGGGGCGCTGGAACTCGAACTTGTTGCCCTTGAACAGCACATCGTAGAAGCCCCAGACGGGGGCCGACAGGACGGTGGGGATACCGGGTTCGCCCTTCATGACCTTCAAAGCTAGGTTGACGGCGCGCTGGCAGGCATCGCCGGCGGCCCATGATTTGCGGGACATGGTGTTGGGGGAGTGACGGTAGGTACGCAAGCTCTGGCCATCCACCCAGGCTTGGGTGACGGCGTCGGCGATCTGGGCGTCGCTGAGGCCGAGCATATGGGAGACGACGGCGGTACTGGCGACTTTGACCAAGACGACATGGTCTAGGCCAACCTTGTTGTAGGAGTTCAGGAGGGCTAGGCAGCCCTGTATCTCATGAGCCTTGATCATGCCCTCGAGAACATCGCGGATGGTGAAGATCTTGCCGTTGGCGAGGTTGCCGCCGGCCTTGTTCGTCCGGTTGACCCAGTCGGCGACAGCTAGAATAGCGCCGAGGTTGTCAGAGGGATGCCCCCATTCGGCAGCCAGCCAGCAGTCGTTATAGTCGAGCCAGCGGATCATGGCGCCGATGTTGAAGGCACCATTGACGGGATCGAGGACGAAGTCGGTGCCGGGAACCTTGGTGCCGTTGGGAACGACGGTGCCTGGAACGATAGGTCCCAGAAGCTTCGTGCACTCCTTGAAGCGCAGGCCCTCCAGGCCACAGCCCAGCGTATCGAGGAACACCCATCGTGCTGTGTCGAACTGCGACGCGCGCAACCGGTTAGCAGCGGCCCAGGACAACGTAGGCGGGGGCAGAGGGAGAAGCGGCAGATTCTACGACGACTTACGGCCAGCTCCGAGTCGATAGGTCGAGTAACGTATTTCGCAATATCCTCAATCTCGGGGTCGTAGCCCTTCTGTTGTGTGGGCATGGGAGCAGAAGACATCCTGGCGGTGGTTGTGGAAAAGGCACGGCGGCTGTGAAGATGGAGGGCAGAAGAAAGGCGAGTGGTGGTAGTAGAAGAGGAAGAAGAGGAGGATGACGCTAGCGATGTTGTAAGTGCCAGAGGGGTTGATCGGAGTCGCAGCGACCTCGAGGCGGTTCGGATGCTCCGATTGACGACGGACATGATGATATGGGATACCGTGATGCGACGAGAAAAGGAAGACGCAACAGACGGAGGACAGACCCGAGGAACCGGGTTGGGGGAAGGGGAGGAAGGGGGGAGGTTAAGAGTTTGGAAGAAGAGTCTAAATGGTAAGAATCGGGAGTTCAATTGACTAAATCCATTGGCCAGGTCGGGGGAGCTCCGTCGGCTACGATAACCGACAAACCAGTCCAAGCTGGAGAAAGAACATTTTAAAGCCTGTGGGGCCGGACTGCCTAAAATAGTAGCCGTTCGCCCGTCGAATGCCGTGTCTATCCCCCAGAAGCCGCTCATTTCCTCGGTTAGAATACCTATTGAGCAACCTTGAAAACCTAAACAACCTCGCATCTCCTTAACCCTTCTACCTACTTTGTACCCAGAGGTTATCTACTTGGGTATCATACAGAAGAAGAGACGCCGAAGACTTACCTATCAGTCCATCATTAGATAATCGGTGTCTAACTGGGGCACTTATACTTTGCAGTGCTACTTATTTATGTTTATAACTACAGTTGAATAGAAATTTAGAATGTCTTGGCCTTTTCTCTCGAGGCTTCATAAAGCTGCCTCTTCTCCTCTATACTCCTGTCTTGGTCTTTGTATTTAAACACCAGACATGGTGAGCTAGCCGGTCGTCGAGTTTCGTCTTCTACGCCTCTCTATAGGTAGGTAGCCATGGCTTGCTCCGTCTATCGCTTCGGGCGTCTCCGATACACCCAATACTATCGATAAACCACCGACCCCGCCAAGCACAGCACTGTTTAGAAAGAGGCCTCTCCTCATCCTATCTCAGATACCTCTAATCTGGAGCACTCATAACTCATAGGTGGGATAACCAGACCTGCCTTTGACGACAGCCGACGTTCGCGTCCCCAAAGTGCATCATCGAAAGACACCATGACTTAGAAGATTTATGAAAGAATTAATACGAACATGATAGCGGGCAAGGACTTAGATAGGGTATACGAAAATATACGAGAGCGCCTCGGGGTAGGAAAGACTACATCCACATGTGCCAATTATAGAGAAGCGATGTTTCACTGAAATATTCCATTCGCAGAAATAAACCAGGCTTAAATAGCATATGAATACTAGGTGAGGGGTGATGCGGTAATGTATAAGTAAGTAGGCCACGAGCTATCATCAGTACTAACTAGCAAAGCTCTTATTTGATTAAAGCATATACAAGCCGAAGGAGAACCAAATACCAGCAGTCCGGTGAATCCTTGTACTTCTTCATCATGCGCACCATCTGCACTACTGTATGAGGATGCTCGCCCAGTAACGAGTTAGTTTTTAGTCTATGGCTGTTATTAGACGATGCACCGCGTCCTGCTCGCGGCTGGAATCGCTAGAGGGCTAAGAAATAGAAACAACGTGTGGCCATTACCTTTGAGGCGTGCGCTTTTAGACAGAGACTTGGTTTGAGGTCCGTGATACAGGACGGCATTACCCACGATTCAGAAATCGGTAGACTAGTATCAAGAAAAAAAGAGATCGTCACGTGCTCACTGATTATGCAGAAGCACAGAACCGGGTATTCGCCAATAACAGGGGGGAGACTTTCGAGGACATACTGGATTATAACGGCAGCAAAGCTGAGACCGTATCAAAGAGAAAGGTGGGTGTTATAGTAAGGAGGTCAGTATGCATGGTATATCTTGTTATGGTAATGCTACGTACGACCTGAGTAGCATAGTTCTACAAGTTGGTGTAGAAAAGCGAACGGATGACAGCTGACTTGCTGGCGTTGATTTTATACACGGCGCAAGAGGTTGTTTCTAACCTTATATATACACAACACTGCAACTTAAGGGTTCCAAGAGTGAGGCCGGGCCCGAATGGTAAACACGTACTGTTTGCTTTCTGACGTCTAGAGCGGTAGTTGGTATAGCCGCTTGATCCTGAGGACGACTGATAGCACGCGCCTCATGTTAGTGGCTGTTTACAGGCGATATGTTAGTAATATAATATATATAGCATTAGTTGTATGTAGATACAAGATTCAACCTCTTGCAACGCTGATCGTCGAACCCTCGCTGGCTGCCGTATGAATAGACGATGCGGCGAAGAAAGGGGGATAAAAAGGGCAGCCATGTATCGTATGTAAGTGGTATATATCGACAGAGGATGAACCGTTTTCCTAATCCATTGGCCGAGTCGCGCATGTTGCATAATGGCTCGTTGGAAGACAGATTCTTCTTCAGGGTCCGTTTAGCCGGGTCAGTGAGGAGTTGTGGTCCCGTGAGACGGAAACTGACGCCGCGATGATAGTCTGTGGGCTAGAATGCATATAACATAAGCTTCCATAGCGCCCAGAGCGTCCATTTGTAATCTCGAAGACGACGATGGGAGCGATCAGTCCCCAGCCGGTCCAAGTAGGCTGCAACTTATAAGTTGTATATAGACTAGCCAACTTGATTGGTAAAAGGCGGACTTCATGGAATTTGTGTTTTGAGTGAGTGCAAACACCTGATGTTGGTTCGGCCGTTTTGCGCTCTATATAGATGCCGTTGGGATATATCATCAGTGCAACAACACAACATGAGCTTGACCCGGCAGCTTTTGCGAAGCGCAAGGTCGCTGACACACCAAAGGGCAGCAATGTTCGACACACCGCCCCAATCGTCAGCCTTAGAACTTTGCAATCAGAAAAGTGTTCGTGACCAAGAACCACAGCTAGCAGGGAGTTAAACTTTGAATGGAAAACTCGGAAACGTGAAGGGGGCATATGCTCAATTAGAGGCAGGTTCTTTGATACGCAAAAGTGGATTTCACCCGCCCAAGTCACATTTGCGGCTATCTTATGAACTGTTGTTGAATGGTGGAATGAAGCCCCGTGTCAGCGCGTAGTCACCCTCGCAACACAGCGGCCAGATTGCTGTTTAGTTTTGCTGAAGTTGGGCGCAAGGTGCTTGGAAGTGAACGAGCAGCGGCGAAGAAGCGTTGGGCCAGGCCGTCTGGAGTGAAACTCAATGGTCTGCATCTTTCTCGACGAATTGGCCAGGTGCACCATCGCGGTTGGCTCTCCAAACGCCTTCCTCGCCTTCAAACTCCTCTCTCTTCCATACTTCAACGTGCTTCTTGCATTCCTCGAGCGCTTCCTCGCCAGCCCTCCAGGCGGCCTGGCGATGTGGTGCCGAGACCGCAATGAGGATACTCTCTTCACCGATAGGGACTATTCCAAGCCGATGGATCATGGCAATGGACTGAAGGCCATGGCGCGCAAGAATGTCCTTGCAGATGGAGAGCATTGTCTTTAGGGCCATGGAAGTATAGGCTGAGTACTGAAGCTCTCTGACTGGCTTCCCTGCAAAGTTATCTCTCGTGGTGCCTAGAAGGAGGAGGGATTTAGAATACCGAAGATGACATAAAGCCATAAAGGCGGAAAGAGAGGGTGAGGTAGACTCACCGGCAAACAACACGATTGCCCCGGCCTGGGGGCTGCGAACACGATCCATAGTTTCCTGGACCTGCAAGTGTTCATGAGTGAGGGCTACGTAGCACCCATTCTCACAGATCTCATGTGATTGCGGCTCCATAGGTCGCCGGTTCAAAGAGGGCGAGGTAAGGCCAAGGCCAGATTCAAGTGAGCAAGGGGAATGGCTCTTCGCTGTCTTCTTCTCTTTTCTCTCTTCGAATAACCCGGCGCAATGATGAAGGGACTTTATAAGTGGAGAACTATTTTTTATACCTATTATTCGGAGGAGGTTGTCGTTAAGAGAGAAGAGAGTTGAATGCAATACCTACATCTTAGCAGAATGTGCCATTGGGACAAGGAACATTCAATGTTGTAAGTATGTTCCTTCCCTAAAGTACATGTATGCAGGAAATGAATGTACTTGCTCAGTACATACATAGCATATGCTTATATATATACGATACCTACCATATTATATGGGTTATATACCTATATGTATGTACACGTACTACGTAGTGGCAGAACGTCACTGTAGATGCTTCAGATATGATGCTACATAGATAGATGTAAACTCCCAGTTGTCCCAAGATCCTTCCTGTAGGAATTTGCTATTGTTTCTCCCACTTCTCCCTCTCTCCTCTTCCCCTACTTCGTACTCCTCACTCTCTTTCCCATCTTAGTATTCGATGTCACCTCGACTACCAGCTCATTGAAAAAACGACGCGTCGTCGCAGTCCCAACCGCAACAACCGCAACAATCGCAAGGCTACCACCATCGCGACGCAATGTACGACGACTACGACCATCCTCGCGATTACCGCCAGCGCCGACCCCGTTCCCGACCCTCTTCCGGGGACCTCCATCATCGCTCGCGGCACGGTAAAAAATGATATAGCCTGGAGCATTACGTTCTCCTCGTCGCTGTTGAGCCGGTGCTAACTTGCCCTGCGAGGGAAGACGCTTCCAGGTCACCGCCAAGAGGGCCCCGTGGCGATGATGCATTTCGAGCGCCCGGGCATCGCTCTCCTTCCTACCGAAGGAACAACAGCCATACTGATGGGGACCGCCGGGACTATCCCTCGGAGGATGCATCCTACCGCCGCAGAGAGTCACCCGGCTATCGCCCAAGTCGCCACGGTCATAGAGACTATGATGGTGGCAGTGAGTACGATGGCGACGGCGCTGTCCAACGACCAGGCGGTGGTGATGGCGGCAGCGGTGGCGGCAGCGGCGGCGGCGATCGTAGCCCGCGACGAGCCGTATCTGTCGGTTCTTCCTCGCCTTACCAGTCTCCCGACCATGCCTACAGTCGCGATGCCGGCCATCAACACACCCCGGGCCGGCCTTACCACACACTCAAGCTAGACGACGTGCCAGACTGGCTGAGTCCCCAAGAGGTGGGCTGGTTGATTTAACTTGTGTGCTCCCCGTCTAATGCATCCACCTAGCTCACATGATTGCTCCGTTAGATCGATGAAGCCATGCGTGATATGGGGGCGAGAGGCCTCATCGAGGTTCGGATCAAGTCCGACGACCGTGCTGGTATGTTATCGGTTGCAAGTCTGCTTGATATCTCTATACCTCGATATTTCTTCGACTGCCATGGCTAACCCCAAGTCCTGCCGCAGGAAGCCGTCGGCGCTATGCCTTTGCGGAGTTCAAATATGAGAGCGATGCGGTGGATTATGTGGAGCGGTATTACCCGGCTCTCGACATCCAAGACCGTAGTGGCAAGTCCACTCGAATATATTTTGAATATAGTCGCGAGCGGCGTACGGGACCGAGCATGGACGACTGGAAATGCACACTTGTCAGTTTGCTGCATCCCGATGTAGCTACCTCGAATGTAAATCTGAACTGGCTAACCAACGAATAGTGTCATTTCGACAATTTTTCCCGTCGAGCCACATGCAAGCAGTGCAAAGCACCTCGGTCCTGTAAATTCACCCCTCTCTCACTCTCAATCTTTAACCCCGGGCTCTGCTCGATCTAGTCTCTAACTTGCCGTGAATTAGCGGAGAATGTGGTTGATATGCGACTCGATGGCCAGAGTGACGAATGCCCTCAACAGACTCCGTCCCAATTTCTTGTTATCCGTGGACTGGCTCCATCGACCAACGAGACGATTCTAGCAGCCGGCGTCAAGAAATTGTACATGTCGAAGGAGGATGAGCCAAAACAAACTTCGGGCATGCCGACAAAGCTTAGGAGCACTGCACCCATCGGCAATACACATGGTCTTGGTGCGAAGCCTGGGTCGCTCGTTCGAGTTTTCATGGTACGGGAGAAGTTGTCAGAGATCAGCTGTAACTATGGTTTTGCTGAATTCTCTACTCTCGACGATGCACGAGCTGCCGTGGCGAAATACAATGCCCACCCGCAGTTCACCATATCATCCAAGCCCGTCACGGTTGCATTTATACACTCTGGTGTCTTCATCCCCTATCTACATCCCGCACAGGAGCAGGATCGCAGATTCACCTTCGCAGCAACGCACAACCCAACCCTCAGACTAAGTTATTGGAACCCTTCTGTCTACGCTAGTGAGCACCTGACCTTTGACGAGTCGCTCTACGATGATAAAGAACACAGAACAGAACACGCCAGACAGGGCCCTGATACGCAAGCTGGGAAAGAGTCGAAGAAGCGGAAAGCAGAAAAAGATTTAACAGCACCCACCGGCAAGAAGGTTATTGCCATGGCACCCCAACTCCAGATGTGGGCGAACAAGCATGCAGAACTTCATGGGCCAAAAGAATCTGCTGATGCCACCCCACATCTGGATGACCGATCCCCTCGTACAGGTTCTAATGCTATCGGAGCAATCAAGATTCCTAGCACTACCCTGTCGTCGGTGTCGTATGCTGATCTGGACCAAATGTGCTGTCTTTTGTGTCGACGCAGGTTCAAGAATGAGCCATCACTTCGTCGACATGAACAGATAAGCGACATGCACAACGCAAACCTGGAAGACGACGGACTTATTACTAAAGCAATTCAGAACCTCAAAACTCTGGGTAAGGAGCCCACGTCCAATTACCGAGACCGAGCCAAGGAAAGACGCTTGGCCCACAACCAACCCAATAAACCGAAGCTTCACCTTCCTCGGAAGATCCCGCCAATCGCCAATGACGCCGACTCTACCAAAGAGCCGCTAGTAAAGTCCGCCACCTCCAAGGGTGCAGGCTTACTTGCCAAGATGGGCTGGAGCACTGGCGAAGGCTTAGGGGCGGAGGGCGGCGGACGAACTGACATTATCGAAACGATGGCTTATGCGCCAGGCGTCGGTTTGGGGGCGGAAGGGGGCAAGATTGGCGACGCGGCGCAGGAAGCTGCTCGGGCGACGAAAAACGACTACGCGGGCTTCGTTTCCAAGGCCAAAGATAAAGCAAGAGAACGGTATGAGAGAATGGGCTAGACATGTAATCTCCTACCTATTTGAACTATTCTCTACCCCTCCCTTGCTTCTGTATATTGTATGAATGTTAAGTGAACGGGTTGGCCTTTCATGATACCTAATCAGAGGCTCCATACCAAGACCTCAGCCTCGATGGCTAGGTAGCAGGGTCACTATCTCAGATTGGCAATGGGGAGCAATGTTTCTCCCGCGCATACTTCGTACCCTGCTCATTGTCTCCTTTCGAATATAGTCTCTGTACATCGGCGGTGGTGCAATGTCAAATATGCGCAGTGCATGACAGGTATGTCTGGGACGTAAATTGCTTTTTTCGTGAGTCTACTCGAATCGTATCCTCTAGGAGGTAAGCAACGGCTCGTGTGAATAGGACCATAGAATACACTCTTAACAAACGACTCTATTTCCCCCCCTTGCTATCTACCCAGATCACATTCCTCATCATATAAGCCCTCAAGCGGGCTTCCATTCATCTCTTTCTCAAACGACCCTATCGTATTCATTATACAGTTGAGCAGAAAACGCAGGAATGTTTGACGCCGGGATAAGCCGAATCACATTGAACCGACAATAACAGAAGGGTAGCAAGGTTGCTAATAGAGGATTCATGGAGCAAAGTGGTGTCATTTACTTCACTCATTCCATTACGCTGCGTTCTGTCTGATTACATGTATTGGGGCGGTTGACGGGCCTCTATGTCATCCTTTTTGTGACAAATACACAAATCTCGTTGCCATCTACCTAAAGTATAATTCTATGAATCCAGGATGAAATCAACCAAGGCCGGGTTGCTATCGTGGGTTCATCGTTGATATATGCTGCTGGCGGTGTGGTATTTCCATAACTAGAAGTAAAAGTGCGGGGCCCGCCCTTATATATGCAGAACCTACAGTGTTGTTCTTGCAGGCATAGGATAGGCATCATGAAATATGCAGTTTGGGAGGTGGAGTGATGGCAGATATATAGGATATAAGGATAGCTTTAAAAAGCGAATAGACCAGCGCCTACGAGGCCGAGAAGGGTTGCGACGAGTGTTACGGCAACCGCCTCCCAATTCAGGGTCGGTACAGCTCGAAGGGCAGCACTGTCGGAAGCAGCTCCACCGGCAGCTCCACCGGTAGCCTGGTTGGTAGCTCCACCAGTAGCCTGGTCGGTAGCTTGGTTAGTAGCCTGGTCGGTAGTCTGGTCGGTAGCCTGATCCGTCGTCTCAGTGCTTGTGCCTGATTTATCCGTGCTATCGCTGTGGCTGCTGGTCTTGGGGGTTTGCTGGGCCGGGACACCGCTCACGATGGGGATGCCAGAAGCTGTAATCTCCATTATATTGGTTTCCGTGGCATTCACATTAGCCTGTGCTAGGGCGATTTTTCTATTGCTCAGATCGTACACGACATACGCGGAGCGCAGAAATGTGTCACCAAGCAGGTAGATACCCGAAAGCGACTGAATGCCGAAACTGCAAACGTCGTCAAAGGGGAGATCTGGAAGCGCAAGCCCAAGGCTCATGTATCCCTTGAGATTGTCGAGAACTATCTCGTCTATAGGGACGCGTATCAAGGGCCCGTTAGGACCTCCTAGTCGAAAGTCGACGGTCGTGTCTTTCGCAGAGGAAAGAAGATCGCAGCTGACATATACGAGACCGGTGACGCTAGTGTCATCTACGGCATTGAAGGACTTATAAATTCGCCTGGCGACGCGTGGCGGAAGGTATGTTAATGTGGTACCGGAATCAAGAATGACGGGAGTTTCCTCGTCGAGCAAGTCCAACCCCTCGGAGCTAGAACCCGAGCTGATTTTCAAGGACTCCAGCGCGACGGTAAAGGAAGAGTATGTCTGGGAATGCACATCGGGCAAGATATCAACAACTTTGAGCTGGCCTATAAACTTCTTGGTGTCAAGACCTCCGAACAGGATGGTGCCCGTTTCAGCAGCGAGATCGTTCTAAAGAGAGAGCGAGAGAGAGAGCAGGGTCAGTATCCAGATAGCAGGCCAGTTAAGAGGCCGATAACGAAAAGAAGGTGATGCAAAGAATGCCTCAACGTACAAGATACAGACTGTAAGCCTTGATATCGATCAGGTCCTGGTTGACAAAGAGGTCGATGATGTTGGGGTAGGGTTTGTCAGCGGCAACGTTTGCGTTGAAACCTATGCCAAGCAGGCCTGAATTGATGGAGGAGTTTTCGGCGAGGCCGACCTGCAGAGCCTTGATGCTCGTACCGCCGATGTGGAATGTGTCCTTGATGTAGTCACCCTCGGCGCCCGAGCCGTCAAGGTACTGGATCTGGAAGGCATCCGGGTCGACAAGCTTGTAAGTGGAGCTATCAGCGGGTTCGTAGGTAGCGAGACAAGAGCCGTAGAGGTCCTGCAAGCTCCTTGACTGGCAGAGGTTCGCATTGGCGTCCAAGACCCAGACATCACTACTCCCGGTATCGAGGACGAGGGTGACGGGTTGAGGCGGTGATCCCAAGGCGACCTGAGCGTAATAGCCGCCTAAAACCGAGACGGACGAGTTAGTAGGCGGGACGCGACGACGGAAAACAACTGTTCGTTGGTCTAGTTGTACACACCGCCGGTCAGGTTATTGTTCAGTTCCTGAGAGTACGTGCCAGCACGTTTGCGGAGACTCTTGTGTTCGGGACCAGCTCGCGAGAAACTCAGGGGAACTACTCTCTGAGCGACGACGGACGTGAGGATGGCGCCGAGGCCGATGAGGGATAGCGAGGTCCTCATTTTAGGCGATGGTAAAAAGAATTAAAAGGAAAAAAAAACCAAAATAAAAAAGGAGGGAGAAGAAGGAAGCAAAAAGAAGTCAGGTCGAACGCAGTGCCGAGTCGAGCCAAGTATCAGCCAGCTGCAAGACGAGGCCAGGCGAGGCTTCGGGCAGCCCAGCTGTTTCGGTGTTTAGGTGTATATCGCTATGTTCGCTGACGTCTATTACAATATAGGTACAGCAACAGATCTTCGGCTGTCGCAGATAGCATTAAAATGCGCCTACGTAGATGAGTCGATAAAGCCAAAAAGCGAAACGAGTAAGGTGGGAGAAATGAGCGACAGAAACAATAATCAAATATCGTGTCTTCTATTCATACTGCATATTTAGGTAGTAGGTAGGCTGCCATCTAGATTCGCATTGGAGAGAGGAAAAGCATGAACAAATGAGATGAGCCCGGCTAGAAATCAGTTTATCCCGCCAAGTGAAGTGAACTGGAGGCGATGGTTCCAATTGTGTGTAAAGAGATTAGTTGTAAGGAGAGCTTAATGTGCCAAGTCTAAGCTAATGGGCAGTGCCTACCTAACTTAACGCTAACGTGGAGACACTAGATAGGAAACTGGTAGTCATTTCTTGGTGCAGCCCTCCGATTGGCTGCCAATATGTTAGGTTGGACGATCTAGCTACCCGTTATTAGTGCCAAGATCTCCTACGGGGCCGCACGTGCCGCCTGAGCCCTTGGTTGGTACTCTCCAGGATATCTAAAGTACTTGTAAGATAGAGGTAGGCAGGCACTTGCGAAGTATCTCGACGTGGTTAAATAAGGTAGTAAGCGTGTACTTTGTATTTGACTAAAGTATGTGCATACCTTAGTTGTAAATAAAAAGATATGGATGCAAAGAAAGTTATAAATGGTTAGAGAGAATTATGTAAAGTGTCTGTTCGTGAGTTTAGTTACTAAACACTATTGGAAGCTATTAGTTACGTATAATTAGGTGTAGGAAAAGACCGACAGAGAAAGATTAAAAAGCATGGTCAACGGCCCTTTAGACGGTATGGTATATAAGCCCAAGCTTGCGGCTCCAAATAAAATTACCAGAAACCTTAAGCTGTAAATATTTTACTCGCCAAGTCCTAGAATACGGTAAACCGTAGAGCTATATATATGATGTATAGGAGATAGGAGACGAGAGGGGAGACAAGGCAACTTCTTGGTATTCTCCGCGTCACACAACCGCCACATATCGGCAGCGCCAACCATGTTTGCTCATTTGAATGAAGAACGCGGCCTTAGCGCCATCTTCATGAGCATAACTACTTATGTTCGATCCTTATAACTTTGGCCTGGGCTAATAGCACCGCTAGCCTGACAGCAATGGCCATCACAAACGACAAAGGGCCATCGCAACCACATGCTCTTCCACGCTATCAAGGTACGGCCATCGGAGAATAGTAGCTGTATAATACCACCTCGCAGTGCGTCTTGTAGGACAAGATGTAGAGTGAGTATGCTGCTCGGCTGCCGTAGCCAGTATCGACAATTCCGTATGTATGCATGCCTCAGGTCAGCTCATCTTCATCGCATAGATTATACAACTCTTTCTTTTCTGTTTCTTCTCTCCTTCCTTCGTTTCGGGGAGTCCTCAACCACGCGCAGGCTCTCGTCCCATCAACCTCTGACAATCGATCTCACAAGTTTGGCATGATCCCCGTCGCGCTGTGGTTGTGCGACACCCAGATCTGGCGACGGCTCGTTGCCTTGACCTGCACGACGCCGAGACAGCCCCAATGGGCGAGAAACAGCCCGTCCAACACGAAACTCTCGCCGGCGGGGGATCAGGGTCCCTTTAGTGCACGTCGTCTGCAACACTACCCTTTGACAACCGCCACCGCCACCGCCTCCAATCTCCGTTCTCCCCTGTCTCTCTCAGATCACTGTCTGTAGCAAACTTGTCTTGGACACCTCATCATCATATCTCACGATGAAACCCAGAAGGGAATAGGAGATTCGGGTAGGCAAGCTCTTACGCAAATGCGAGCCTTGTGAGCTACGTGAAAAGGCCACCTCGATAATTCCTTCCATAAGCAAGCAATGTCGCCCGGGCACCTTTGCCAGCAGAGATGAACTCTAGCTCGGACCTAGAATAAGCAGGTGCCGCTTTCATGCCATGCATTCATGTTGTAAACATGTAAGTACTTAAGTACATATGTACTGCCGTGTTTTCATGTAGGTACCGTGGACGTGTGTTGCTGTTGCCGCCACCAAGGGGATCGCCAAATGATGGAGTTACAGGCAGCTACCCGGCCAAGTATGTACCTACCTATCTCTACCTAGAGGTAGACGCATATGATGTGGCCTTCCTACATTTAGTATATGATTCGGGAGTAAGTGGCACTCAACCAGAGTGACTACATGTACATGTAGCCATATAAGGTGCAGGTATCCCAACTTGTCGAACAGTCCTACAAGTACGAACTTAAGCAACCCTCCGTTCCGCGATCCATTATACATATCAGGTTAAGTAAGTACATACCTGGCTAGATTAGAAGCATCTGGCTACGCAAGGAATTTTGGGCAGATCATCAAATATTCGCCGATGGTGACAAAGACCACAGTCTCAACCTTCCCCTATATATCGGGTCTAATGAGACGTCGAGGCTCTCAGTTTCCCAGACGCGGGTTGTTGCATTCGGCACAGATCCTGCCTTGTAAATACCTTGGGAGCCTACCTAACATGTAGTTTCTGAGTACATGTATGTAGCTGCCTTCTCCCTCTTTGCCGGCTGGCCGTCTCTCCATCAGCTTTATTGTAAAACTCACAAAATGGCACATCAACAAACGTAGCCAAAACCAATAAGATAACAAGCCCAAGTCTGTGTCGTGCCGTGCTGTGTACCGCGCTATACTCTGGCCGATTATTTTCTTCTTTCTCCTTTCCGCTTCTCCTTTCCGACTCCCCTCGGCCATTCCAGCTTGCCGCTGATGGCTGTCTCTTCGTTTGGTGTCGGCCATTCTTCACGTCCGCCCTCAGCCATGGCGTATCAGCAGTTGCTCGATGGCTGGCGCCGGGCCATGCTTGTGGCCATGTCAGTCGAGTTTGCTCTTCCTACCTCACCAACCGCACCACCCCCATATGATTTTGACTATGCTCGCTGTGATTTTGAATATGCTGGCTGACGCTGCTCTATCTCCCAGCTTGCTCCTCGGTCTCCTCTTTTCAAGCTTGGACGCCTCCATCGTCTCCACGTCACTAGTCACCATTTCGATTGACCTCCGAGACTTCCTCAATGCCCCCTGGGTCGTTCTGGCCTACCTCCTGGCCTACTTGGGTCTAGCTATCGGCTTCGCAAAGTTCAGTGACATTTATGGCCGCCGTGACTCTTTATGTGCCGCCTGGGTCCTATTCGCTGGTTTTTCGATCGGCTGTGCTCTTGCGAGGACCATGTCGCAACTGTACGCGTAATCTTCGTCTTCTCTGGGAGCGCCCCAAAGGCTTGAAATTCATTGACAATCTCGTAGCATCATCTGTCGTGTCTTTCAGGGTATGGGAGGCTCTGGGCTTTACAGCTTAGCCCAGGTCGCCCTGTTTGAAGTCGGGCCAGCACATAAGCCAAGTCTTATGGGTGCTATGGTCGGCCTTACCCTCGCCGTATCCTATGTTCTCGGGCCGGTCTTGGGAGGTGTTATATCGTCAACCGCCACTTGGAGATGGATTTTCTGGATCAAGTACGCGTGAAAGATAGCCCCTTCTGTTTCGCACTTCTTGCCCTTCGCTGACCAACTTAGCGTCCCGTTTGGTGTAGTGCTTGTCGCTGGGCTGTATCTTGCCTGGCCAGAGAGTCTCGGCCGTCAACCACGTGGATGGGACTCCATCCGTCGGGTGGATTTCTTGGGAAACATCCTCATCATAGCTGCATGTACGTTGCTGGTATTCGCCCTCCAGGAGGCTGGGGCCTATAGCTTCCCGTGGAACCACCCGGTCATTGTCTCAGCCTTGGTGGTCTCGTCTCTCAGCTGGCTAGGCTTCGCTGCGTGGGAGCTATCCTTGAACGCCAAGAAACATACTAAGGTTGAGCCAATCCTACCGCTTCGCCTCATGGGGCGGGTTTATTCCGCCTGTGTCATGTAAGTGGTCTTGTTTTCCGGCTCTCGCCTTCCTACCTACATGTGCCCCTAAGGTTAACCCGAATAAACCGGACAGGTGCACCTTTTGCACCGGTTTTATTTACCTCTCCATACTAGTTATCTTGCCAGAGCGTTTCCAGATCGTCAACGGCGACAACGCTCTCTACTCGGGAATTCATCTTCTCCCGCTGCTTGGTTCCACGGCGCTTGGCGCATTCCTTGCCGGAGCCGTGTCCCGTCGAAGCAATAATACGTCTTGGACACTCCTCGTTGCTCATTGTTTCCAGCTGCTAGGCTCGGGCTTCATGTTGATGTTGCACAACATCACAGTGGAGATCAAGGCGCAATACGGCTTTCAGGTGATTCTCGGGCTTGGTATCGGGCTCTCGCTTGGTTCGGCGACAATCATGGGCTCGGTACAATCGGCGCAAGCCGATCTCGCGGTCGCTCAAGGCATTATTGCGCAAGCCCGAGTCCTCGGCGGAAGCATCGGTATCGCCCTCTGTAGCATCATCTTCAACGCCAAAGTGGCACACGACTTGAGTGGTAAGATGGATCCGGATGACCTCGAGGCGCTCCATCACAACCCGACGATTGCGCCATGGCTACCCCCAGAACTCCAGCTGAAGGTAAAAGTGGCGTATGCCGACGCCTTTACCGACGACATTAAGCTCCTGATGGGGGTTGCCGCGATAGGTATCATCACGAGCTGCTTTACCTACCAGAGACGACCACCTCCCATGCCTGGCACCCCCGCGGCAAAGGAAGCCTTGGGGGCAGAGCAGAGTGAGACAGAGCTGGATGAATTCGCTCATCGACCATGATGTGATCGTTGGCATTCGAGCGAGGCAGAGGAAATTGTGGATGCCCAAAGCAACTATGCGGAGTTCTGGGCCAATATTTTGCATACTAACTCTGGATCTCACTTGACCAAGAACCATAGTATGCTGTTGCGTGGAGAAGCGATGTTTGCAACGTGTTAACGCCGCTCGAATCATGATCAGCATGATTCAGCCCCCTGCTCTCCACGACACTCTTCGGCACCCTGCCGTTGCGGAATCCTCTCGTCTTTAACGCGGTGCGGATGGGGCATGTTGGGAATCGGATGGTCGTGGTCGTGGTAGGGTTGTGCCCAGGGAGAGAAATTCTGCACGTCGAGAAAAGGACCTTCCGCGTGATGCCGAGCGTCCAGCCGAAGCCTCTGGGGACTCGTCCAACTTGTATCTAAGTAGCCTGCTCGTGCGGTCCATATAAAGAGTTAAATGTATGCAGCAGGGTCTATGTGGGGAATCACATGGATTACGTCTCTAATATTGTAATTGTTGCTGTTTATTGTCGACTTTCGTGGATGTGACTTTTGTCGTATTCCTCTGCTTCTATCAATATGCCGATAATACTATCTATATATGGCATCTAACTTACCTAGGTAGGTAGTGAAGGGTCAGCCGAACGTCATCGGATTCGACCACTAGAGGGACGGCTAACCTAGTACTGCCTATCTCACCTAACCCACCTCCCTCCCTAGACGAAGCCACAAGCCACATCGGAGTCGGCATCTCACGCCCGCCGTATGATAGATAGTAAGGAAGGGTTTCTCTTCACCGAGGCCATGGTAGCATTATCTCGTATCACGACGCGGTTAAGCTCTCGACAGCAATCTCAATTGTTCCGTAATACTTTGCCTCTGTTATCGACCTCCGCCACGCGCCACGGGACCCCTAGTGGACTTGTCAATCGCCGATTTGCCGAGATGGCTGAGTCTCAGGATCCTATCGTGAGAGCACTCCATAAGTATACGACGTAGGTATTGGCCCAACAGACGTCGCATTGCATTGAGCTTCCGAGTCCAGTCACCTGACAGTATTCAAACTCTTCGCGTTAGATGCGACGTGTCGGATGCGCTCTGTAAATTGGAATACCGGAATGGCGGATTCCTCTCGGGCCTGACCATGTGGTCACCTCTCCGCCAAGACGGCCCTACTAAGATCGTGGGCCCGGCTTACACGGTCAAATACGTAACCCTTGGTGATCCGGCGCCGAAATACCCGACCCATTACGTAGGTCGCCGCCGTCTCTCGTTCCGCCTCGCCGTTACTCGCTCATTGGCTGCGCCTCCAATATGGTCGAAGCTGACGGCCTCATTTGTCTCAGATTGACCAAGTGCCCAAGGGAGCTGTGGTCTTTGTTTCTTGCCCTCCAAAGACCCCCAATGCCGTCTACGGCGGATTAATGTCGATGCGGGCTCGGGCATTGGGTGCCGTTGGCTCGGTAATTGACGGTCGGTTCCGTGATGTGCAGGAGCAGCGGGAGCTAGCATACCCGGTGAAGAGCCTTTTTCATCCCTCGCTATCTCTCTCTCCATCCCTTACCGCCTGGGCGACAGTGATGTTAACGGGTCGATGAGGTCTAGGTCTTCGCGCGAGACGTGGGAACAGCGCCCCCGGCTGAACTACTCAAGGTTGCGGCCGTCAATGTGCCCGTGAAGCTCCAGTCGGATGAGCAGGACATGGAGATCCGGCCTGGCGACTACTTGATCGCTGACGTCAACGGCGTCGTCGTCTTGCCTGTCGAACTAGCGGAGAAGGCTCTGCCATTGATGCAGAAGCAAGTCGAGGTGTGTTCCAAAGTTCGCTTTCATCACTCCACCCAGAAGAGGTTCTTATGCGCTCTATGTTCATTACCCCTCCCCTTTTTCAGCCTGGATTTACTAAGTGATTACACATTTGTTTGGAGCCTGCATTGCTAACAAATACACGGGTGAAGGCGGACGAGAAGATGTCAGTGGAAATCAAGAAGGGCATGAGTTTCGTCGAGGCTAGCAAGAAATTCAGGTCATAGGATCCTGTTGTGTGGCTCCTATGTCAGCATAGCTATGAAACTCTACGGTAGCCATCTGTCTTCCTTCACATGTATCGAAAGGCGCTCGGTATGCCGTCCACCTGATCTTAGCAGGCTAAGCTGCCAATAGACTCTTCAGTATACAACTCCTTCGTATGTCTAGATATCCCCACCCTTCCGTGACACGATTCGGGGCAAGGCAGAACAAGATTGCGGCGTTGGTTCAAAAACAAGTGTGAAAGAACTGATGGATGGCATTCTTACGTTGCCGCCGCCAGTGTATTGGTATATCTGACTGCGTATTCGGGGGCGGACAGTCCTTGAATACTGAATGATGTTGTCCTACTGCATGCATTAACGCAGTCCTACGGGTGTTTAGGGACTGGCGGTCTCTTATTCTAATTGATTAGATTGGGAGTTTCAAACGTCACTCAGAGGCTAATATCATACCTAAGTGGTACATGTAGTAATTAATTAGTTGACAAACGGTGGGAACTTCGTCTCGGTATCCGCATTCTACCCATAATATAATAAACAAGAGAGGCAATAGCACAATCCTGAATTAGGCACGAGAGAGTCGCCGCTTGTGCTACTGGCTACCTAGGTAGCAACAAAGATAGCTCTCGCATGCAAGTGATGATGTGGGAAAGGGCTCCTGCGGGACGAATCGAAGCTGGTTCGGCCATACTGTGCAGATACAGTGCGGGTACAAAATACACACACCAGGCAAATTCAATTTGTAACCACGCCACCACGCCAATTGTCACACAAGTTTCTTAGTCACAGCCAGACGTCTCTTGGAGTCACCACACCACCATCAACTACATACAACCATTATAGCACACAATCTTGGGTCTTTAAGCGCCTTCAAACCGAAAACTATAAATATAAGAAGACAAGAAGAGCGGAACAGGGAGCAAAAGGGAGAAGAGAAAAATTGTAGACCGGCACAGCTCAATGCATCTGGCACAGCCACCCGAGTCATTCGGCGACGACGTCGATTACCACAGGAGCACCTTTCCGATGGCAACAGACCAATCGGCTTTTGATCCGCTCGACGATGTCTTTGGTCCCGGCCCTGATTCACCCCAACTCGGACCAGCTGCATCGGGAATCCAAGGCGCCGCCGACATCTCGCTCGACACACGGAGGCTGCAAGCTCAACATAATACCGTCGGCTACCGCGAGGGCATCGCCGCCGGCAAAGCCAGCAGCATTCAAGCCGGGTTCGACCAAGGGTTCGCCCTCGGCGCTAATATCGGCATTCGAGCCGGTCAGATACTCGGCCTCCTAGAGGGTATCAGGGCCGCCTTGGTCGATGTCGGTGCCGCTGACGAGTTCGTCCATGCTGACAGTCTTCTGTCTCGGGCCACGGCTCAGTTGAATCCCGAGAGCCTCTTCACCCCGGAGTTCTGGGCGTCGGATGGCACGTGGATATACTCCGTCACGCCATCAGACGAGGGCGGCGACATCTTAGACTCGGATGTTGCTGACCAACACCCCCTCATTGCAACATGGAATCAGATTGCTCACGGCGCGATAGAAAGGTGGGGTGTTGACCAAAGGGTACCTATTCTGCAGATCAACGAGGCGATTGAACCAGATGACGGCGCAACAGCACCGAGAACTTCGTCTAGGCTAGATACTATTTCCCGGGAAGCCGTTGAATGGTGATAAAGTCAATATAAAGGGGCAGCTATAGGGAGAGACATACTATGTACGCCCTTTAGTATACTGGTGGACATAGTTCTCACAAATGTCGTCCGACAGGGTTCTCAAGATAGTTGCACTGATATGCGGGGACTTTCGCGATATGGTCCGGAATAGTGAGGTAGATACCTAAATCTTGTGCGCATAAGAAGGTATTCAATAGAGATTGGGGAGAGTACAAAAAGCCATACTCCGCGCTGCCGCAGATACAGAGAGAGCCTTAATCTGTCAAATATAAGCAAGTTATGCAGTTAATTATAATTATATAATGATATTTACGTAATTATCTATATTATATCTTTAAAGTTTTATTTATAATATTTTTGTAGCAAAATTTATAGTAAATATATTTTAAAGTTAAATGTTAAAATATTTTAAAAATAGTTTTTATAAATATAATATATATTAATATATTTTTTATTTAATTAAACTATTTAATTAAAATAAACTATATATATAACTATATATATTTTATAATATAAATATAATAAACTTATATTATAAATAATATCTTTTATAGATAATATTATAAGCTTTAGCTTATTTACTATATTTAAGAAAAGTTAGATATTATGTTTTATTTTAGTAATATATTTTTAGCTACTTTTGTTAAATTTAGTAATTTTAACTATAGTAGTATTAATCCTGTTATTTATATTTAATAGGCTTTTTTATCGTTTATTTTATAGGTTTAAATATAATATACTAGGCTAACTATTAATACTAGTTATATAATTATTAAAGCTTGCTATTAATCTTTATTAAGCTTGTTTATATATTTAATATTTAATATACCTTTTTAAAAATAGCTATAATAAAAGGTTTTTTTAAATAGCTTTACTATTATAATATTGTTACTTTATTTTCTAATAAATATAAAGCTTAGTAATTATTAAGTATTATTATAACTTTAACTTTATTTTTTATAAATGCATTTATAGTAGTATTTTTAGTATAATAGTATTTTTTATAGCTATATATTATAAAAGGAAAAAAAGCTTAGTTATATAAGTAAATATAAAGAAAATATCTAGCAAGCTAGCTATCTTTTTTTTATAAGCTTTAAAAAATTTTCTTTTTTTTCTTTTTTTTCTTTTTTAGCTTTATAAGTTAAAGGACTTATAAGTTGCCTATTTTTCCTTTTATGTTATACCGGTTCCTTATTTTTAGTAAGCTTATTGCTAACTTTTATGTCTATTTAGTTCATAAAAAATAATTATATATATACTATTACTATTTATAAATATAACTTTTATTATATATAAAATGTAGGCTTATTTATAATTGCTAATAAATATAGCTATTATTACTACTACTAATAGTAATACTGCTACTATATTATTTGTTATACTACTGCTTACTACTGCTAAGCCTTTTATTCTTTTTTTTTTAAAAAGCAATAGTAATATTTTAGTATAACGCTTTATGCTAAAAAAAGTAGGCTTTAAACTTAAGTAACCTATTAAAGTTATACTAAGCTTTTGTTTTTTTTAGCTTTAGTTATACTGCCGTTTTTATTTTAACTTAAAATAAAATATAATAAGGTATTACTGCTGCTACTAATACTTTTTTTAGCTTAGTTAGTTTAATATTTCTATTATTTAGTAGGTATATTATATTTAATAGCTAGGTTATTTCTATAATACTAGTATTTCTGCTATACTTACTAAAATATACTGCTATTATTTCTGCTATAGCTTTTTTATTAAGCGTTTATAAAGCAGAAGTAATAAGTTTTAATTTTTTAGCTAGTATTTTTTGCTTTTGTTTTTATGCTAGCTTAGCGCGCTTTTTGCTTTAGCAAAAAATGCTATATTTATGTTATATTTATAGTATTTTTTAAGAGCGCTTAAATAGCAAATATTAAAAAACTATAAATAGAAATATAAAATACTTTAAGTGCTTTTTTAGTTATATTTGCTAGTTTATATATATATACTAATAAGCTTATTAGCTATTAAAAAACTTAGTAATAAATAATAAATATAGCAAAAATAAAAAGCAAAAAGTAAAGCTTATATTAACTTATTTAAAATAAATAGCTTAGTAGTAAAATTAAAAATTAGTAATAAAATTAAAAATTAGCAGCAATAAATTAGTAAGAAATAGCTAAAAATATATTACTAAAATAAAATATAGTACTTAAGTTTTCTTAAATATAATAAATAAGCTAAAGCTTATTTAAACTAGCTATAAAAAACTTTATATATTAATAATTCTTAAAAATAATAAACTTAAATTAATAATTTATAAATAAACTTTAAAAAATAAAGCTTATAAATTAAATAATTAAAATATGTTTTTAAAAAACTGAGTATAATTAATTTATTATTTATTATTATTATAAAAAAAAGGTTTTAATTAAAAACATAAATAAAAAAATATATAATAAATTTTTATTACTTTTAATTATAGGTTAGTTAAAGTAGTTAGTATAATTAGTATAGTTAGTATAATTGGTAAAAAAGATAAGGTTTTTGCTATATAGAATTTTTAACTTCTTTATCTACCTTTATTAAGCTTAAGTATATATAGCTTCTGTTAAAGTTTTAGCATAACTTTTTTAGTAGCTTTAAACCTTATAATAATACCTTTTATAGGTAGTACCTTAGCTTTAGTTTATTATTTTTACTATTTTTGCTTTTTTTTTTTACAAACTATATTTAAATAACTATATTAATATTACCGTTTATTTAATATTATATTTATAGTATATAAAAAAAGAGTATAAAGCTTTTTTTGCTTTATAAAATAAATTAAACTTAATATAATAAATTTTTAATAAATATTTAAAAAGTAATTAAAATTTAGTTATTAGTACTAAAGCACTTTAAAAATATTTAAAATATAAAAATAGCTTAATTTAATATATAAAAAAAACTAAAAAGTAAGCTAAAATAAAATAATTTTTTTAATTTTTTTTAGCTAATTTTTTTTCAAATATTTAATTTAAATAAACTTTTTAAAACAATAATTATACTTTAATTATATAGAAAATATAAGCAAAAAAAATAATAATAAATATAAATATAAATATATAAATAAATGCTATATATAAAAACATAGTATAAAAAAAGCTTTAATTAATTAATATATTTATTTTATATTTATTAAAGCAGGCTTTAGCTTATTTATAATATTTAAGAAAACTTAAATACTATATTTTATTTTAATAATATATTTTTAGCTACTTTTTGCTAATTTTTAATTCTATTGCTAATTTCTAATTTTACTGCTAAGCTATCTATTTTAGCCTTACTTTTCGCTTTTTGCTTTTGCTATATTTATTGCCTGCTACTAAGTTTTTTAATAGGTTTTTTTTTTAAATGCTTTTTCTTTTTTTACTACCTATAATTGCTTTATTTTTAGCTATATTACTATATAAAGCTTTATAATAACTTTTATATAATTAATAAAGCTTTTATATATTTATTAATTATATTGTTTTTATATAAATAATAAATATTATAATTATAAGCTTTAAACTTTTTAAAGTTTATTTATATAATTTAAAAATAATTTAACTACTTTTTTTAAAAAAAAGTTTATTATTTAAATAAGCTAAATAATATATTTTTAAAAAGTAGATCTTTTATAAGTTTATTAAATTAGTAATAAAAGTATTATCTATTTTTATTACTTTTAATAATTATATAATTGCTTTTTTAAAAGCTAGATTATTTATTAGTATTATTTTTAATTATAAGTATAAATATTTAAACATTTAAGTTATTTATATTAAGTTTAATCCATTTTTTATAAAGTAAAAAAGCCTTATACTTTCTTTTTATATACTATAAATATAATACTAGATAAACAGTAATATTAATATAGTTATTTAAATATAGTTTGCAAAAAAAAAAAGCAAAAACAGTAAAAATGGCAGGCTAAAGCTAAAGCACCGCCTATAAAAGGTATTATTGCAAGATTTAAAGCTACTAAAAAAGTTATGCTAAAACTTTAACAAAAGCTACATATATACAAAGGTAGATAAAAAAGTTAAAAATTTTATATAGCAAAAGGCTTATTTATCTTTTTTACTAATTATTTTAACTATTTTAACTACTTTAACTAACTAATAATTAATTATAATGCTTATATATAACCTAATATTTAAAGCAGCTATTTTATAGCTTTTAAA
>MU396754.1:0-203327 GCA_022578855.1 Nemania serpens
ATTTTTTTAAAATAGTTTAATTATTTTTTATTTTTTTTTAAGCTAGTTATTATAGCTAGCTTTATTAGCTAGCTTAAACTATTTTATAGTTTAAATTAATTTTTATTTTATATTTCTATTACTGCTACATTATTATAAAAACTATTAATACTTTAAAATTTATAATTTCTAAAATATTATTTAATTTAATTTTAGTTTTGCTAGCGCTTTTATATTTTACTAGCTTTATATAACTATATTTAATAATAGTTTAATAAAATAAAAACTTACTTTTTTTACTTATTTTTTTTTATTATTTTATTAAACTATTTATTAATTTAAATAATTTTTATATTTAATTTCTATTTTAGTTTTTATAATTAGTTTTAATTAATTTTGCTTAACTTATTAATTATTGTTTAATTATTATAAATTTATAAAGCTTAAGCTTTTTATATAATAAAGCTAATATAATTTATATTTTATTAAAAATATTATTAAAACAAAATATGCTATATATATAATTACACTTTAAAAACCTTATTAAACATTTTATAAAAATTTTAATAAAATAGTTACAATAAATTACTTTTAAAAATATTTATAAAAGAAATAATTTATTTGCAAGTAGTAGCTAAAAGCTACTATAACTAAAAAGAAGCTAATAATACAGAGGCAAAAGGAATAGCTAAATATATAGAAAAAGCAACGAAAAATTAAGGCATACCCCCTAGGGTGGCTTAAATCGGGCTACTAGACAAGCCACTAAGTGGCTTGCTCATCACCCTACTTCATTGCTGTCGTGTTGCACCTCGCTGATGTCGGTGTGGCCATTTTGGCCGATCGATGCACCAGTATCTGTCGCCCGAGAGTTGGCGGCTTTGATGAAGCAGTTTCGGTGCTGTTCCGCGAGGTCTCTCGCATTCCTGAATGCGGTAACTCCTTTGATCAAAGTCTCAGTATCCTCCCCTAGATCGATGCCCGTGATTCTGGTCATATGGTACTCTGGCAGCCCCCCAGGAGTGGTTGGTGCTTGTAGATGGTGGGCGTATAGTCTAAGCAGGCCGTCGTAATAGGTCGAGCTGAACGTGTAGGCTGAGTTGTCATAGGCAGGGTCTTCGTTGCCGTAATTTTGCAGGGCATGGATAGCACGAGCGCCGTACGCTCCGTAATAACAGGACTGCCTCAATGCCACATCTGCAGTCGACGTTGGAGCTTTCGCTTCGAGGAAAAAGTTGGGGGCCACTGGAACGTTTACATGCTTTGTGGGTATGATTATAGTATCAAGATCACGTCTCACTTGATTATGGACTTCTGCTATTCGAGCCCCGTCGAAATAATCCGGCACCGGCTTCACAGTAGTATCACTGGTCAGCGATTCGAGGTTAGTGAATGGAAGATGGCCTTCGTTTGGGATGTGGTCGTTGCCGGCAATGAGTGGTACCACTTTACGCATCACTGTGCCCTCTGACTTCGTCTTCTTTTTCTGCTGGAATTCAAGAAACAAGGAATCATGGGCGCGCAGTGAAGACAGAGAAGCCCTAGTAGCTAGTAGTTGGTGACGGATTTGGCCTAGATTCTTAGGTTTCGGACTCCCGCGGTCCTCTGGATATTCATACCCCTCGAGATATATGGCATGATCTAGCAGATGCTGTTCGAAATTATTATCGTACGCGGAAGACCGCCTAGCACTCTTGGTGCCTCCGCTGGGTTGGGGTGGTTTTGAAAAGTGAGTGGAAGTCATTGTCGTAAGGCCCAGCTCTGAATACTAGGTTGGCCGTGTTAGTCCATGATAGTAGCAAAATCGATGTCTATGCATACATACGCCTCTTAGATGCCGTAGATCAGGACCGCCGTGTCTTGCGAAACGGGCAAGGTTCTCTGGGGATACCTCTTTCGGCGCTGTAGGCTTGGGCGGAGGCCGAATCTCGTTACGCAGATCGAGTTCTCGCAGGGCACGAGGCGTGAGGCACACTTTTGACAGATTATCCCAGAATTCAGGGGGGAAATTCCAACGTCCTTTATAGCGTCTCGGGCTGCTCTTCTTGATCTTCTTATTGGCATGTTCGTCCTGCGTGAGTTCGTCTTGCGCGACGTCGCCTGCATGTTGCCTCTTTCGGCTCTGTGGTCTCGCCATGACCGGCCATATTCGAGAGAGGGGGTCAGACAGAGAGGGATGGGAAGAGGGGTGAAATGGATTATGAAGTCCTGGCGTATGTTATTGGGCGGAGAGGGATGGTTCCGCTGTAGCTTGTAGAAACAGCGGAAATCTAGGAGTAGGGAGGCTATGAAACTGTGCAACAGAGTCACAGACAAGCGTGGAAGAGATTAACAGGTAGTGCGTTACACTATGTTAGAACTGTGGTACAAGTTACAATATTAGGCCGAACTGGTGACCCAGTAATTGACGCGCGCCGCGTCAAAAGCGGAGAACTGCCGGGTTGACTCGCCAAACTTATACTACACTTAATTTATCCCGCCTGGGATACTCTGTACATGACGCACCTACCCGCTCACACTACCTCGTTAGTAGCCGCTTGTAAGTTGTCCCTTGCTTAGCCGCGCTCCGCTTTATTTTAGACCAAACTTATGACTAGGTGCTTGAATTGGGACTCACCATCCCTTCACCAAGTACGTAGGTACAGGTACTACCTTACCGGGACATCATACTTAGCAGAACTGCATGAGCCGATGCGCAACTCGCCTGTTGTTGCTCTTGTTATTGTTGTTGTTGTTGCATTGCACACCAAAATGAAGGTAAATATATCCCAATCTGCACTTGTAACCACACATACTGACTTCAAACCTGCGTAGCCAATTCTGATCGACGACCGATACCGCGTCGATCGCAAGATTGGCCAAGGAGGCTTCGGCCTGGTCTATTCTGGTCTGTCACCCTGGCTTCCCCAGCCCTCGATTCACAGGCTGACAGGCTGTGCTACGAAGGAACCGATACCCAAAGTGGCAATGAGGTGGCCATCAAGCTCATGGAATACCGGAACGACCCCAGACAGCTTGAGGACGAGGTAGAGACCTACAAGGCGCTGGCTGGCGAGGTGGGCATCCCACGAGTATACTGGTTCGGGGAGGAGGGCAGCTATAGTGTGCTCGTCTTCGAGATTCTAGGGCCGTCGCTCGAGGACCTCTTCCACTACTGCGACAGACGGTTCTCGCTCAAGACCATTCTCCTCATTGCTGACCAGGCCGTTTCTCGGATGGAGCGTATCCACAAACGCTTTCTTCATCGGGACGTCAAGCCGGATAATTTTTTGTTGGGGATCGGCAGGCAGGGAAATATACTATACACTATCGACTTTGGCTTGGCAAAAGAGTTCTCCGACGGCGAGCGGCACATGGGCTACCAGGACCTGCCCTTCGGCGGAACAAGTCGCTACGCCAGTATCAACAACCACAAAGGTCTTGGTAGGCAATCCGGATAATTCCTTTGCAGTCGCATTGCCGCTAACACAGTCGAAGAGCAATCGTGGGGGGACGATTTGGAATCCCTCGGATACATGTTCGTATACTTTGCCAGCGGTTCTCTACCGTGGCAAAGTTTCGAGGCTGCTACCGAGAAGGAACATCGTGAACTCATCAAGCAGAGCAAGATGAATGTATCAGGCGAGGAGCTTTGCCAGGGCTTACTGCCCACGGAGTTTGCCAAGTACATCGACTACACGCGATCCCTAGGCTTTGGGGACAAACCTAACTATAGCTATCTCCGTGCTCTTTTTCGCAGCCGCTTTCGATCCGAAGGCTTCAAGTATGACAATGTCTTTGACTGGACTATCAAAAGATTCGATGAGATTCGTAGCTAGACCCGCTAGCCACGACTGTGTCGAGGAGAAGCTCAGTACCGCGGAGTATACTGTGGCAATCACGTTACCTTCGAGCGTCACCTGAGTGCGGGCGCGACGAACCTTGCTGAATTCAGCGGGCTAGGACTCCAAGAAGATCACCGGCTTGCCGATCTCGCCAATCTACTTTTAGGGTCGGTTAGTGGCCTAGTTTCATTGACAAGCGGATGAGAATGGGGTAGACTTGGCACCCGGCAGCTATACCCCATCGGTCTACCAAATACCCAACCCAGGCGGGCCCCGGAATGGGTCCGATAGTTTATGGATTTGCTGGCGTGTATTTTAGCGCCGGGTTTTGAGTCGATCTTCTCAACAACACAACGCGGCCCAGGTACCAGGACTATTCAAACTGGTCTCAGCGTGAGAGATATGCGACCGAATCTTTTCATCATTCAATTCAGCCCAGGCTTGGAACGAAGAGATGACTATCGTCCTAGTCGAAATAGCAACAGACATCGTACTCGGTGTTGCCGACTAGAACGGCTAAACGGGCCACGTTCGCTGGCGATCTGGTATATTGAATGTGACGCACGACACATTTTTTGACGGAATGAATAGCAGAATATCCAGCATTACTTGTCCTCAGTCTTATCAAACCCACCTAATAGCACATCTCCCTTAGATAAAGAGCTCAGGTGATGGGAAATGAGTGCTCGCGTGTGTTGATTAAAGTATTGGATATCATAAGCTAAAGCTATCATCCACGCTGAACCAAACGCCTAGAAATGTGCCCAAAGTATAATCTATAGTATTTTTCGATGCGAATCATATTAATGAATTTAAATTGAAAGATAGTGGGAAGAATAAAGGGGAATACGGCATGTTCGAATTGACTGATTCGGCAGGCCGGGCTTGGGTCATGGCTCCGTAGGTAATTATCGCCGCTGAGGGAAAAAACTGTGGCTACCGGGGAGCTCTCCCTTTATAGGGTCTGTAGGAAGTTCTTGTGGCGGCGGCGCATAGCTCGGGTGAGGCCACGCACCGTTCGACGGTAATCTCATCATCGCATTTCTTTTGTGCAACTGCCAACCCAAAAATGCCAGCGCAAGCGACAGTAAACCTAAGCCCAGTCCTAGGCCCAGTCCTAGACCTAGCCTAAGGGCGTCATTATTGGGTTCGCTATTGGGTTCGCCCGACGGTGAAGGAGCTGGTGAAACACTGCCTTTCGGAGAGGAGGGAGCGGGCGTCGGTTCCATACCGGCTCTGTAAACACTCTTGAATATCGGTAGGGTGATGAACGAGTCGGTATCGCTGCAACACGAGGCATTTTCCCCACAGCAGTATTCGCCCGAGACGCGGTCATTGGTCCGGCAGAGAGTCAAGTCCTGGTACCAATTCGTAGGTGCTCCAGGGCAGGTCAGTCGGGCTTAGTTTCGCTAACGATTGGGATGAGATGTTATTGTATACTCACGCGGCATATCCGGACAGTATTGCTTGCATGGCGCTTCCCACGTGCTCGAGGTGCAGCCCTGGACGGTGAAGATGTTATCGCCAGCTGCGTCGAGGCAGAGGCCATTGTCCAGGCAGTAGTCGCTGTTGCTGCAGCAGACGCTTACGTCTGCCGAAGTGTTACAAGGTAGGAAGACGTCGTGCTCATTGCCGTTGGTGTCGTAGCATATCGCATAACCCTTGGCGATCGCCAGCGAAAGCGCGATTAGGAATACAAACATTGTTACATACGCAGTGTTGAATCAAAAAGCATACGGCAAGTTTGTCAGAAGTTGTATATTATCTAGGAGAAGAGAAAATGCTTCCTACGTTTTCCCTGCGCAATGTGGTGACATACACCACATTTCTTGAGTGTGCCAGTGTCAGCTCAATTAAGCCCCACGCCGAGAATGGGATAGGGGCTGCACTGAATGTCTTAAAAGAGAAATCGACTGCGCGCCCTGATACACCACGTTTCGTCTGCGGTGCTCACGGGAAAATACCACCCTACCGCTGCGGACATGCGTTTCTAGGGAAGCCATTGGGCCATCATGGGGGCCGCCAAGAAACGACCGGCCTTTCGCCGACGCAGCTCAGTAACTAAGCTTTCTACAGGACTAATTATAGTCCAGATCATGTCGCATATATAATTACATGGCCAAATGATTGACCGGTCACCCCAATCTTTTGGCGTAGTGGTAGATCTGATAAGATGACGAGTTTACATTGATTAGCACAATGAGCCTCTGACGGTTTGCCGCGCCTTGTTCTAATTATTCCGCAACGTGCCGGACTTGTACCGGCCCCAGGGTAACATCAGAAGGAGCACCACGTCTGCAAGCGCAATCCTTTCGGGGGTCACCTGCTTATTATATGCAGTGTGGGCTCCTAATGTCTGACCGCCCGTCCCAGTGCTTTATAGAAATCAACGCGAACGCCGAAAATAAGGCACACCCCCTAGTTATGATTAGTTCCTGGTCAGTAGACAAGCCACTTGTGGCTTGCCTAGTCGCTCTATTTCATTATCCGAAGAGATCCTTAACGCATTGGCTCTTGGGGATTATTCAGCATAGAGGGAGCTAAGCTATGTTTAGTGGTATCTCGCGCAACCTATTTTTCACAGGCATGCCATCTTTAGGATGAAAAGTGCTGATGCCGACCTGATACAAGCGTTGCCCATTCACGCCGTGCGATGGTGTGGCATTAGAGGGCCTAAATTGAATTTCCAAGTCAGCGCTCGACTGCGGCGGCGGAGGTGGCTTTTATCAAGCCCTTGACAGAAACTTGGGATGGAATTGGGGTTAAGTTCCACTTACTGTTCCTCATCACACTCGTCCCAAGCCTCCTACACTTCAAATGTGCGAGCCATCAAAACCGACACAAGTTTCAGCTCTATCATGGTCAGTTCCATCCCGATGCAATTGCGAGGCGCTAGCGAAAAGGAGAGGAAAGAATTATGAGGTGGGTGTAACGGATCTCCGTCAGCTACGGTCCAACGTTCAGGCAGAAATTCATCGGGTCTCGCCCAGTAATGCGGATTACGGTGAATGGAGGGGGTAGACAACCATGCCCCGAACCCCTCTATTGGATATTGGCTCGACGGATTTCTTACGAGGGAAAAGCCACGCGGAACTTCTCGAATAGTTCCAACTTGTGGATAAAGTCGCAGCGTTTCTTCGATGACCCCCAGCGTGTATGGAAGCGATAAGAGGAGGTGAGGCGACATTGTTAGAATGTGAGCGGCTTCATCTGGATCCGAGCCGAAGATGCCGTCATGCTCATTTCGGAGTTTTTCTAAGCACTTGGGATTGTCTTGTAGTAGTTTAAATATAGATCAAATGATCGAAGATGTAGTATCATGGTCGGCAAATATGTCCAGCAAATAAAAACAATTTGAGGTTAGCGATGAGTCTAAGACATCAGGCTTAGAATTGTGGAGGGAGTCAAGCACTGTGGCAATGATGGTATTGCTCCGGGGGTTTCCACGGGTTTATCTGACCTAGTCCTTATCTGCGACAGCAAGATGTCGCTCATGGTTCGGTTATTGCGGGCAACAGCAGCGGTATCCCAAGGCATACGACCGAAAATCTTACTCCGAGCGGCGTTCGTCATCATTGTTACACGGCAAAAGGACCCTCGCGGCCGAGACAGCCACCTACGGCCGAAGGCTACGGCCGAAGCCGCCAGCGACCCTAGGAATACGAGGGCCTGCTAGACATTCTGATACTGCAGAATGTACTCGCCCTATATTGATCCAAGACCCTTAGGAAAGGAAGGATTAGCCGGATGTAGAGATGAAACTGCTATTCTGATGCTGTAGATAAATAGGCTGAAGGGAGCACCCTTCGGTATGAAGGAGGGAAACCATCGGACCTTGAAGACCAAAGAGAATTATAGCTTAATTGAATACCTGATTCCAAGCCCTTGACCCCAAGCCCTTGTTACAATCATTCCCATAAGGCGGAGTTGATCCATTAGAGCAGCTTTTAGGGGACTGTCGGAATCCCGAGATTGCTCGTGAAGCTGCATGTCTCTATGAAGTGTAAGCCCAAGGCCTTGTCGCGTTGGTGCTAAGAGACATAAATGGATGTTCAAAACGTCGAGAATCAACATTGTCAAGTTCCGCTTACTGAAGACAGGATTCAGTCTCGTATGCCATGTCTTCCATAGCTTGCCCTCGGCGCAGAATATATCAACACACGAGGTCAGAGGTTCGATGTACTGTTTGACGATGTCAACCTTAGGTAGGTTGCTGGTCACCGTAAACGGAGCGGCAACGTTAGGGTTGTTTACTATGGATAGTGACCTGGTCACCCGCCAAAGATCTAAATAGACTACTAGTGGCGGATAGTCGTCACCTGGGAAATACTTGTTGCAATTATCACCGAGCCATGCATGGAAAACATGGATATTGACATCTGGAGGGCGAGTGTCAGGTGACTTAGTGCCACCACCCTATAGGTTGGCTATATAACTGGTTTGACTATATATAGGGGGCTTCGCCCCCCTAGATATTAGGAAAGGTCAGGAATCAATTGATCTCTCTCTCCCGTATGGTCTATTAAACCCTTATACCTGCTACCTAACTGCAGCTTGCCTGTCTATTCACTCTGTGTGTATCTTCTCCTGACAGTGAGCTCGTTTAAATTCTGTGCGAATAGGTAAATGAAGTGATGCAACACTGCCATTTCCCCAGCTATACCCAAATGTCTCGAATATCCATCCTGCTCTATTTCAGGGACAGGGAGACCAGCTTGAGCTCGTTCTCTGTCCACTCCCATACCCTTCGCGACAGGTTTTCGTCTTTAGCTATTTCCGACTCCCTATCTGGTACACCAACAGGTTCATAATACTTCCCACTTATAACCGCCGAACTAGTCGCAGCCCATAAATGATTTCTGATCCCGACGGACACCGGTACGCAGATGAATTGTGCAATGGGCGTCGAAAGGCGGACAAGAAGACTTTCCGTGGCTAGCGACGCGGCCATGCCCGTCAGGATCCGGCCGGGATGAACCGCAGCCGTTCTCAAACGGGGATAGCGCTGCGCAAGCTCACGAGCGAGGCCAATGAGTGCTAGCTTGCTTTGCCCATAACGCTGTGAATACGACTGCAAATGGAACCGGGCGTCAGCATATGAGGAGCAGGGATAGTCCGCAAAAGAGGCCTGCGGCATAGGGGACAGACATACCATATCTGCACAATCGGTCTTCAGTTTGTCAAACTGAATCCCCCCTTTCGGGACCACCTCATGCCCCTCGCTCGAAATAACGACAAGGCGAACGTCAGCCCCGGGGTTTAGCTCTGTTGTGCGCAACAACGTTGGCAGTAGCAGTTTCGACAACAGTGCGTGGCCGAGATAATTGAGCCCGAAGTGGATTTCGTACCCGTCCGTTGTTGTGCCTGGTTTGACACGGATAATTCCTGCGTTCAGTACGAGAATGTCAAGGCGCTCTTCTTGAGCGATGAAACTAGTCGCGCATTTCTCAATGCTGGCAAAAGATGCAAGGTCCAAGTCCAGGAACCGAACTTCGGTGTGCTCGTCTCCTTCGGTCCCAGACTCGCCGCCGCGAGATTCACGCCAGATGCGGTCGAGAACATATTCCTTTGCTTGGTCACTTCGCGGCAAGTCAGCTACGTAGATGCGCGCGGGACGGCCATATCGCGCAAGCTCGACTGCAGTCGATCTGCCAAGATCTCCTGCAGCCCCTGTGATGAGGATGACCTTGCCTGCCAGGCTCGGGATGTCGCGTGCAGGCTCAAAAGAAGCGCCGTTGCCAGAATTTCGCGACCCAAAAAGGGTGACACGAGCCATGTCTATCAATTGGGACATGATGACGAAGACCGCAGTAACAATCGTGATCAGGCTAGAGATAGTTGAAAAGGACGTGCTATAAGAACTTTGAGCGTTGGGGCAAGGGAGGAAATTAACTACTGGGCCCTGACAAAGCCCAACCCATGGATTCTTGGCGGGCCCGCAAGTAGACCCGACGGGTTAGGTTAACCCAAAGCCTAATTGGGGGCCCAACTACTTGAACTGTTAAAAAGGCTTAAAATTGTATAAGCTATTATTAAATATAAAGGAGTTACTGGAGGTATGGGTTACTTCTTGACATTTGGTAATAACTATGTTTGTGACAACAGCTTGGTGACAGCTTGGTGACAGCTTAGTAACTGTCAGATTTGGTGATTTTAACTGTAGTAGTATTAATCCTGTTGTGTGTGTCTCACAGGCTCCTCCGTCGCTTATCTTGCAGGTCTAAGTATAGTACACCAGGCTAACTATTAATACTAGTTACATAACTATTAGAGCTTGCCGCTAGTCCTTATTAGGCTTGTTTGTATGTTTAATATCTAATACACCCTTTTAAGAATAGCTGCAATAAGAGGTTTTCTTAGATAGCCTTACTACTATAATATCGGCGCTTTATTTTTTAGCAAGTATAAAGCTTAATAATTACTAAGTATTATTATAACTATAATTTTATTCTTTATAAATACGTTTATAATAACGTTTTAGTATAATTATTATAGATATTATAGTTAATAAATAGGTATATAATTAAGTACTTACTGTAGCTACATATTATAAAAAAGAAAAAAGCTTAGTTATATAAGTAGGTATAAAAAAGGTACTTAGTAAGCTAGCTGCCTTTTTCTTATAAGCTTTAAAAAATCTGCTTTTTTTTTTTTTTTTTTTTTTTTAGCCTTATAAGTTAAAAGATTTATAAATAACCTATTTTTTTTTTTATGCCGCGCTAATTTCTTATTTTTAACGAGCTTATTACTAACTTTTATATTTATTTAGTTTATAAAGAATAATTATATATATGCTACCGCTGCCTATAAATATAACGCCTATTATATATAAAATATAGGCTTATTTATAATTGCTAACAAGTATAGCTATTACTACTACTACTAATAGCAATACTATTGCTGCTGTACTATTTGCTACGCCTTTGCCTACTACTGCTAGACCTTTTATTGTCTTTTTTTTTAAAAAGCAATAGTAGCATCTTAATATAATGCCTTATGCTAAAAAAGGTAAGCTTTAGACTTAGGCAACCTATTAAAGTTGTACTAAGCTTCTATTCTTTTTTTAGCTTTAGTTATGCTGCCGCTTTTACTTTATCTTAAAGTAAAGTATAACAAGGTGCTACTGCTACTACTAGTACCTTTTCTAGCTTAGCTAGCTTAACGCTTTTGTTGCTTAATAGGCATATTATACCTAATAGCTAAGTTATCTCTATAACGCTAGTACTTCTGCTACGCCTGCTAAAGCATACTACTGTTACTTCTGCTGCAGCTTTTTTATCAAGCGCTTATAAAGCAGAGGTAATAGGCTCTAGTTTTTTAGCTAATGCTTTTTGCTCTTGTTTTCGTACTAGCTTAGCGCGCTTTTTATTTTAGCAAAAAACGCTATACTTATATTATATTTATAGTACCTTTTAAAAACGCTTAAATAGCAAGTACTAAAAAACTATAAATAAAAATACAAGGTACTTTAAGTGCTTTTTTAGTTATATTTGCTAGCTTATATATATATACTAACAAGTTTATTAGTAAGCTAAGTTAACTAATTAATCTTATTTAGCTCTGCTAATGCTGCCTGCGCCGCCTACGCCTTCTATAATACCTTAGTTGCCGCCGCTTCTACCTACTATATAGCAGCGCTTTATACTATAGTACAAACGTTTTTAGCCCTTAAAAACAATAATAATAACAATAATAACAACAATAACAATAATAATAAATAAAAAAGGTTTAATTAAGAGTTTTTTTTTTGCTTTTTAATTAGCTATTAATTAATAACTACTATTTTTTTCCTTTTTTTAGTAACTTTTCTAATTTTTATAGCATAAACTTAAATTAAATATTAATAGCTTATTTTAATAATTCTTCTCTTAAAAATAAATCTTTAAGCTTATTAATACTAGTTAAAAAGCTTGCTAAAAATATCTTTCTATTTAATAGTTTAACTAAGTTTAGTTAAGCTAAAAAAAGTAACTATTTTTATACTAAAAAAGCTTTTATAAGCCTATTAGCAATTATTTTATTAGTAGGAGTATATTCTATATAAAAAGCTCCTTGTTTTACTTTTTACTACAACTAATAATTGTAAATATTAATATATTATAATTTAGTATGTAATAGCCTAAGTTTTTTTATAATTAAGCTAATAATTTGCTAATTATTGCACTAAATTTAAATATATTATATATCTAGCGTTACTCTAAGCTTATTAATTAGCTTATTAATAAATATAGCTTTTTTTATAGCTTAAGCTAACGCAAATAGCTTAGCTTTAGTTATTAAAGTAGTAATAGTATCTTATTTATTAGCTCTCTAGCTAATAACTCCTCTAAAAAGCTTTATAATATAGGTTTAAAAGCTTTTTTAATTAATTATATTATTAGTAAAAAATGCGTCGCTTATAACTATAAAGTCGTTCCTATCGCTAAATTATAATGTATAGTTTTTTATTAATAGTAAGTAGCTAATAAGCCTATTAGCTGCTCTATAGTACTTAAAAAAAGGATTATAATTAAATCGAGCTAATTAAGACGCACTAAACGCAATATTTAGCTAAGTAATTACTACAAAATATAGTATAAATCTGACTTTTCGTTAGTAGCGCTTAGTACTTTATAGTAAAAAGATCTCTTTATATAGAAGTAGTTTTTTTGTTTTTATTAACGTTATAGCATAAGTAGTAAAAAAGTTATTTTATAATTTAGCGATCTTTTCGATATAAAAAGCCTATAATAACTATAAAAGCTGTTTTAACCTATTATAAATAATTTCTACTTTTAAAAACTACTATAAATTATTACTTTTAGTAAGATTATAGCGGTTTTTTAATAAAGTAATTAGTTTATTTATAATATACTAGCGCTTCTTTTAATAAGTTACTATAATATTGTTTATATAAACAAATAATAGCACCTTACCTTTTAAAAAACAGCAAGATTTATATAGTATAAGTATAAAGCTAAGCTTTTATAATAAAAAGGTTAGCTTTTTTTACTATAGCAAAAAAAACTTTTATAACTTATATAAAGCTTGTAACAACTTTAGTATAGTGCCTAGCTTATAATAGCTTAAAAGTATCCTTATATAGACGTTTTTAAGAAATTTAGCGTTTATAAACGCATTTATAGCGTCGTATTACTTTAATTCCAAGTTAAATTTTGCTGCAATTATTATTAGCGTTCTAAAAAACCTTTCTGTTAAAGTATTAGTATAAGTGTCTTTTTTGCCAGTATTTAGCTATTAATTTCCCTAGACTATTAAGCAAGCTTTATATTTTATATAATAGCTATACTTATTAAACTTATATATATATACTTATATATAGTCTAAGATTAAGTTTTCTTATAATAAGCTTTTAGCTACCTTTTTTTAAGTTTTTATTTCTTTATAACTTTAAAGGTATACTTTTTCTGCCTAGCGAAAATAAGTTCCTATTAGGTAATTAAGTAGCTTATTATGCTATTTTGGCAGTAAAAGTAAGTTTTTGCAATAAATTTTCTCTTGTTTTACTAGTTTCCTTTTTAGGCAAGCTTTTAAGTAGTTTATAACTAGCTTGCCGTCCTTTTCTTCTAAGTTAGTAAAACTTCTAGCAGAATTTTATAGCTGCAGTAAAATGCTTAAAAGAGCATTTAAGCTATTTCTAATAAGCTTTAGTACTTTTCTTTATATATAATTGCTTTTATTAGAATTTGGTAGCTAAGTTAAGATTTTATAGGTATTAAAAGCAGAGCTTTTAGCAGAATTTAGTAGCTATAGTAAGTTGTAAGAGTAAGCTTATATACGGTTAATAATACGCTTTAAAGCTTTTTTTAGTTTAATAGTAAAGCTGCTATCAAAATTTAGTAGCTAAGGTTAGATTTTATAAATAGCTGTTAAGCTTTTTAGTAGTTTAGCTTATTTAGCTTTAATAAATAATTTACCGTTAATAGTTAATTAGCTTTATAGCTAAGCTATATTAAAACAGGCTGTTTAAAGCTTGCTTAGTTTTTTTTTTTAACTTTAATTTCTCTGGTTTAATAAAGGTGTGCTTGCTAGTTCTTCTATAAGTAAAAGGTCTAGCTTTTATAGTTAAGCTATAGCTTAATTAAATAAGGCAGCCTTTAGTAATTTAGGAAGTATAAGTAAGCTTATATTAAATTTAAGATTTATATAAAAGTATACTTCTTTTTTTTAAGCTTTTTAATCGTTTTTTATAAGCTTATTCTTGCTAGAATTACTTTTTACTTTAGCATTATTTAGAACTTCTGTAGCCTTTTTTGATACTATAGTAGCATACTTATTATTTTTTTGTTTAAATATAATATTTTTAGTATTTTTAGTAACTTTTTAATAAGTTATACTTTAAAGTAATACTTAGTACTTCTTTATTATTATTTTAAAAAAATTGTTACAAAATTTGTTAATATTACCGTTAAAAAATTTGTTTTTGTTAAAGTTAATATCTTTAGTTATAATAACTTTATTATCTTTAAGAAGCTATACCTAGTAAGTAGTAATTAACTTATAGCTAACTAAGTAGCCTATCTAGGCGTTTAAATCGAGCTTTTAATGCTTCTTTTTTTTTAGCTATGCTTTAAAAGTTATAATAAACGTTAAATACTTATATACTCTTAGGTACCTTATATAAAAAGATTATTTCTAGCTAACAATTTTTTAAATATAGTTAAAATAAGTATAAAACTTCTTATAGAACACTTATTAGCCGTTGATTTACCAAAAGGTTTAATTATAGAAATATATTACTAAGTATATAATCTTTAGCTATAAAAACATAGAAAGCTTGTAGCTATTTTTTATAAAGCTTGCTTTATATTTAATAATTCTTTTTACTTTTTCTACTATACCGTTAAACGCTTAAGTATTAAATAGAAAAGGTTTAAATTTAACTTTATAAGTTTAAGTAATCGATTTTGCTAGTTCTATTAAGTGTTTTTCTACTTTTACAAGCTTGTTATTATACTTAATAACTTTTATAGTTATATTATAATATAATTTAAGTTGCTTTATATAGTTTTTAAAAGCAGCTTATATAGTACTTATAAGCTTATTATTAGTATAATAATCCTATATATAACTAGAAAATCGATTAATAATTAGTATTACTTTCTAAAAGCGCTTATTGCTAATATTAGGCTAATTAAATTTATAAAAATCAATAGCTAAACAACTTTCTACTTTTATTACTTTTAACTAAGCGTTTTATATAAGTTTTTAACATATTTTTAACTTGCTATAAGTTACGCAGTCGTTTATATAAATCTTATTATCTAAGCAAGCTATAATTGCTGCTTTTTTAGTATAATTAATTAGTTGTTTTAGAAGTTTTAGGCCAATATGTCTAAGCTGTTAATACTAGCGGTATAAGCTTACTTAAGCTTTTAAGCTTTTAGTATATAAATTTAATAGATTTTGTTAAATATAAAAGGTTTAAGCTATTAAGCAAATAAATAAATACTTAATAATATACTGCCTATATATATGTAATAGGCTATATAAAAGAGCTTCTTTTTAGTGCTTAAAAAGATTTAATTTTGGCTTATTTTTCTAGTATACTTTTTTCGATTTAGAAATTAAAAAAAAACTAAGTTAATAGCTATATTAGGATAAAATACCATATTATATAGCCTATAAATTGCTAATCTTTTAAGTTTTTAGATCTTAATATTAAGCTTACTATAGCTATATATTTAGATTGTACTATCTTTTGCTAGTATTATGTCTTTTAAATTAGCAGTTCTAAAGTTTAAAAATTGACCTACTTTATTAAATATATAAATTAATGTTTTAAAATCTACTATTGCAGAGTTTTATAGGATATAGGTCTTAGAAAGCTTTTTATTTACTATAAATAAGCTTTCGATTTAGGCTATAAGTAGGTATAACCGTTAATCCTTTAAGCTAGGCTTTTTAGAGTTAAATTTAACTTGTTTTTCTTGTTTCTATTATTGTTTTACTTTATTTATAGCTTTTTTAACGCTTTTTTTATTCTTTATTTTAAGGTTTGCTAGTTGTTTAATTATTTAATTTAAACTTTAGCCGTTTAAGCAAAGCTTTAGAAATACTAGCTAGCAAAGCCCTACTATATAGCAGCTAAAGCATATAATATATTTGGTTATATTTAGGTTTTTTTTTTTAGCTTCTATTTTTATATCTGCTTAAAAGCGCTTTATAAAAATGCTTTTAGAGCTTTTAAGAACTTTAAGGTTTAATCTTCTACTTTTAGGTTTATATTATAACTTATAAGCTTGTTTATCTTTTTAAAACAGTCTTAGGAGATCTTTTCTAAAAAAGTTTATAGGCTTATTTATTGCTTTATTATTTGTAGTATTATAAGTAGTAAATGCGCCTTTAATAAGCTTACTAAGCACTTATATAATACTTAAAATTGCTGCTTTTCTGCAGAAATTATTAACAATAGTACTAATTATAAGCATATTATCGATAATTTCTTTGCTATAGTTGCTTTTAAAAAAGGTAGTCTATATAAGGTATATAATTTAAAAAGCTTATTCTAGGTTAGTAATAAGCTTAAACGCTTTTTCTATTTTTACTTCTTCTAATGCTGCTTTAGAAATTTTGTCCTACTACTATTCTGTCTAGCTTGCTAGATCTTTAATAAGCTTCCTAAATAACCTATTAATAAATGCTTTATATTTGTTCTTGTACTTAAATTTAAGCACTCGTTAGAATATCTCTCCAAGCTCTTTAAAGTTGTTATACCATTAGTTAATTGTTTAGTCGGCTTTTATATATATTAAACGGTAGGTTAGTTTAACCGTTTTATGCATCTACTTAGAAAGCTTAGTTTGTTTTACTTTATAGGTGTTATAGTACCTTATTACTAAATTATACTACTGCTAAATAGCTTAAAACGCTGATTTTGCTGCCTGCGTTAAGTTTATTATAGTTACTGTCGCAAGATTGATATTTCTAGTTGTAAAGTCTTTTACTTTTAAAGCGCTCGGTTTTACTAGCTATAAAGCTTATTCTAGAACTAATTTTAAGTATTCCTAAAGGTTTTAGCTATATACTCTAGCAATAAAGTCTTTATTCTATAGTAAGAAGTCCTCTAAGAAGTTAAAAGTAGTAGCAGGTAATTTTAACATTATATTAATCTTTTAACACTCTAGTATTAAGCTCACTAATAAAATATAAAGATTAATAAAACTTTTAATTATTAGATTTAGTAATTTTAACTGTAGTAGTATTAATTCTGTTGTATATGTTTTATAGGCTTCTCTGTCGCTTATTTTGCAGGTCTAAGTACAGTATACCAGGCTAACTATCGATACTAGTTATATAACTACTAGAGCTTGCCGCTAGTTCTTATTAGGCTTGTTCGCATGTTTAATATCTGACAGTAACAGCTTGGAATTATATTAAGGTAAGGTTTAGATTAAATTACTAGCAGATCTTAGTAATTTACTGTAGAAGTTGCCTAATTAAGCGTGCTATACCAAAGTAATTAAATTAATAGGTTAGGTTAAGTAAAAGTTTGTATGTTTTATAGCTTATACTTAGCTATTCTTTAGCGGCTAACTCTTTAGTAACCCTTTTTTCCTTCTATATTATTAATACTATATATGCTTAATTATAATTACATACCTTAGATTTTATATAAAATAGTTTAGCAAATATAATAAAATAAATTTATACTTAGGTTAATTAAATTAAATTGTTTTTATTTTATTTCTTAAGCTTTAAAATATATATTATATAAAATAAGTTAGCATATTATTAGGTATACTATTTATATTAACTAGTAAAAAAGATAATTAAGGGTTTATATAAGCTATATAATATTATAAAAGCAATAAATAATATAAAATATAAAATATAATAAAAAAAGGTAGTGCTAAAAAGTATAACTATAAGTTTAGTTTATAGCTAGTTATATATTATATATTTTAGCTTTAAAGTAGTAGTAAAACTTAAAAGAAAAAAAAGCTAGTCTTAAAAACGCTTTATTTTTTATTATAATAGCTTTTAGCAGTTTTATAATAACTAATAACTATATTTTAGCTAGTATATAGTTACTAGATTTAATAATATTTAATAGTTTTAGCAGCTAATAAATACTATATATATTAATATTAAATCTTTTTTTTTAGCATTTATATAAGCTATAATTATTTAGAACTTTTATAAATAGTTACTATTATTATATTTTAAGCATTTATTTTAAGCGCATATTTATTTTAAAAGCTAAATAAGAAATTAAACAATCTTTTTAACTATTAAAAAACTATTTTAATTACTTTATTTTCTTTTTTTTATAAGTTTATAAATCTAACTAAAATAAAATATATAGTTTAAATCTAGTAGTAATATTTAGAAATATTATTAATGCTATTTTATAAAAAGCTATTTTTTATTTTATTTTAAAATATTTACTATTAAGAATTTTTTATAATTTAACTTTTAAAGCTAGCTATACTTTTATACTTATTTAATACTGCTTTTATAACCTTTTTTATTAAAAAGACTATTTATATATATACTTAAAATTATAATAGCATTTTAATTAAATATTAAAAGTAACTAAAAACTATTTAAGGCGCTTTAAATACTTATTTTTATTAATTTTTAAACTATATTTTCATTTATTATAAAAATAATAAAGTTTAACCTAAGGCTTTAAAGCTATTTATACTATTAGCTATAGCTTATATTAAGTTTATTAAAGTTTATAAATAATATTTATTAGATTTTAAATGCTTAATAGTTTATAGCTTATACTATGGGCTTTGGCTTATTTACTGTGTCTAGGGAGACTTAGATACTGTGTCTTATTCTAGTGATATGTTTTTGGCTACCTTTTGCTGATTTGCTACCGCCGATCCCTGATTCCGTTGCCGATCCCTGATTCTGCCGCTAAGCCGCCTATCCTAAGCAAGTTAACACGAGCCTTACCTTTTGCCTTTTGCTTTTGCTATATCTATTGCCTACTACTAAGTTTTTCGATAGCTGTAGCTACGTTATCGTATAAAGCTTTATAGCAACTTTTAAGCTATTAATAAAGCTTTTATATATTTGTTAGCTATACTTTCTCTGCTTAAATAAGCTTTAAAGCTATTTTTGTTTTAAAAGTTTATTAGATTTATTTATATAATCTATAATAGTTTATTAATTTTATAAATATTTAGTTATTAGTTATATAAATAAGCTAAACAATATATATTAAGTAAATATATATATTTAATAGCTATTAAATAGTTAATATTAATATTATTTATTTTTAAACGCTTTAAAAGCTATAAAATAGCCGCTTTAAATGTTAAGTTATATATAAGCATTATAATTAATTATTAGTATAAGTGTTTAAACTAGTTAAAATAGTTAGAGTAGTTAGAATAGTTAGTAAAAGAAACAGACAAGCCTTTTGCTGTATAAGATTTTTAACTCCTTTATCTACTTTTGCCTAAGTGTATGCGGCTTCTGTTAAGGTTTTGGCGTGACTTTTTTGCTTTAAACCTTGCGATAGCACCTTTTATAGGCGGTGCCCCAGCTTTAGCCTGCTATTTTTACTGTTTTTACTTTTTTTTTTTGCAAACCATATTTAAATAACTATATTAATATTACTGTCTATCCAGTATTATATTTATAGTATATAAAAAGAGAGTATAAAGCTTTTTTGCTTTATAAAATAAATTAAACTTAATATAGCTTATACTATATAGTATTTATTTTATATTAATAATACTAATATTATTTATAGCATTTAATTAATTATTACTTTATAGCCGCAAAATATTAGCCTTTTATAACTATATATTTATTATGCCTACTATTTTTAACTAATAGTTATTACTATTGCAAAAAACAGCTTTTAAGCTATTTATTTTTACTACTAAGCCTTAAATAAAAGTATAGCTATTAAAATAGTTAGTTTATTATTTAAAAATAATATATAAGTTAAAAAAATACTAAATATAATGCTATACTTACTGTTTTTATAACCTATTATATATATTATTAATTTTCTGCTATTTAATATATTTATTATAGCCGTTTACGCTTGCGCTAAACTTTAAGTTATTTTAAATAACATATTTTTAATAGTTTATTTTTAGTAAAATACTTTAGTACTAATTTATAGCTAAAAATCTTATTTATATTTTATTACTACTTAAGGTTTAAATATATACTAGAACTTATAAAAGCTAACTAGTATAAATAAAAGTTAAAATAATTTAATTTTTAGATTTTTGCTTTATGCTTTATATAAGTTTTATAGCTATAAACGACGGCGTTACCTTTTATTGCTTTTATATATTTTCTTAAAACAATTTTATTAAAATAATTTCGATTAAGAATAAGAAAGCGTTTTAGCCCTAGAATATAGCAACGCTTACTTTTTAGAGTGTAATTGCAGCTATAATATCTACCGATAATAAAATTATACTTTTTTTTTAAATATTAAACGCCGATGTCGAAAGCATTAAGCTTAAAGCAATAACATTTATAAGATTTGCTAAATTATCGACAAACTCTTAGCCGATAGCGCAAGCAAAAATTACAAACATAACTTAAATATTTAGCTTTGCTAGCTTAATTACTATTACTATTATATAACCTAATTTAGTTTTTTATTTAAATTATTAGTTAAATAATTTTTGTTTATTTAACTATTATTTTTTAAACTAATTTAAGCTATAATATTTAACTATAGTATTTTAGTTATTAAACTACTTTATTATAAAAAGTGTTAAATATATAACGGTGTTTTAAATCCTAGTTAGAGTTATTAAATAATATAACTAACCTAGTTAGGCTTTCTTGCTAATAGCTCTGTTTAATATTATCCCTGGTGCTTTAATTACTTGTTAACAGGATTAAACTTGTTTAATTAAAAAATTAAATATCTATACCAAGCATTGGACTTATATACTAGGCACAGGCAGCCGGGACACCTCGCCGTTGGGAGGTTACGCTCCCGGTGGCATGCACTTTATAACACCATCCTGACTACTATGGCGGATCTTGAGGGCAGCACACTCGAGCGAAATACTACGGGGGCTGAGTCGCGTTGAAGCTTGACTAGTTGCTGTTGGGTTGCCGACTTGATGTTTAACTAGGTACTAGGGGAAACATTGCTTTTATTAGTGCTTTTGTATTTAGCGAAGGAGGTATTTCATATCATTTTACTATTTACCTCTGCATCATTCTCCCCATCGACGACGCAGTATAATTCAACTCATTGATGAATATTAGCTGGGTGCTACTGCTCTACGAGTAAATTGAAGTCCAGCTCACTTGACGACCGACGCAGTCCATTTGCCAAATAATCCCCTCTACGATATTCCTTTGTACATAATCATCGATTGCCTTCACAAGCTTTCCTCTAAGATAGGTCCGGTCAATATGGAGATCAAACCATGATAATGCTGGAATGGTCGAGGGCCTCTAAGTTTATAAGAAAATTAGCATTGCACGGAGCCTGTTCTTAGTTCAGTAAAGAGAATATGTATTGACGGACGATCTCACCTTCAATCCAGGAAGACCCCTTTGCTCTGAGGACAGTGCCCAGCTTTGCAACCTTCGCAGAAGCGCTTTTCGTGTGGTCCCTTGCTCTCGCCCGAGCGAGGAGGACGGTCTAAACGGATGCCGCACCACTTCTTGAGCCAATACGCGATACGCTCTGCATATGAGTCGTCGTCCAATATAGGCTTCCCAAGATAGCCACAGCTCTTGCAACGCTGGTGATATACTTTCGCATTGTATCTTCGCTGGGGATACATCCGAATGGTAATGGCGATTTGCTTACTGCCCCATCCCTGCGCTCTGCACTTCGAGTTATAACATTTGAATCGACCCATGACAGCAGTGTCCCATGAGTTAGTACATCCGTCATCGTCATCGTTGTTGTTAAATGTGAAGACAAGATTATTGTCCTCAAGGAGACTGGAAACGTCGGAGTGTTTTGCTGGATGCATAGACGATGTTGCAGGTGGTTTACGCTGTCCTCTCGTCATCGTGGTAATCGGCCGCGACTTATTTTAAGTGAAACAGCCGTATCCAGTTGATATAATTGAGCAAAAGGAGTCCTGTGGCGAACAGCTTATAAGAGGGTGTAGCACAAATTGATGAGTAGGCGGATGGAAGCATTAGATAGAAGTATTAAATGAGAGATGTTGATGAACAGTAGCAGCGTGAGGTCGTCAGGCCTCCCGTTTTTAAAATCGCAACTGTGCAAAGAAGCAACGAATCAGAACTACTCAACTACACGGAAGATACGGCCAGGATTACCTGGCATCTTTGGTATGAGCCCACGGTGCAGCCACCCACCACATCCAAATTCTACGTCAGTACCCTTGGTAATGATAGGTCATTTCGACTTATAATTTATGGCCTGCAATTATCCGCCCCTGAAACGGGAACAATGCACGTTTAGAGGCAGTTTCTTTGACGAAACTCTGTGCAGCACATCCGTTCATTGCTGGCAGATTCTAAGTGGTCTATATAGCTTCTGAAATATTGTTGGCTGCAAGGCATATGTTGCATTGAACCCCAAAAATGGAAGCCTCTCGGGATTATTACCCCGCTTAAACGCAAGTCGCTTGGTTACCTATCTAGCGGTGACGTGAACGTTCTTGATATCGAGTCTGGCCTAAAAGCAGGGGTGGCTGCAGGAAAAGCGGCTGGGACAAACAAAAATGTCCGCTATATGGCAGTCAGCTGAGGCGGTTCGTTTGTATTTCTCTAAAGCCGCAGGAAATTGCAAACGGGGCGTATTCTGGCAGACAACGTAAGTTCCCGCGTCTCCATGAGACTCGATGTCTTCACCCGGGAACAGAGTGATGGCGCATGCTGCGCGATCATTCCTGTTAAGCTGCAGCCCTGTGTATATGGCCGCGGCTAAGCCTCACTGCGGAAAAGAGGCCTGTTGCCACCGCGCCAGCTAGAATTCGTAAAGCGTCTAGCGATTCAGTGAATCGAGCGTTTCATAAGTAGTACCACGTGTTCGCAGCACAACACCCTCCTGAGCCTGAGTCAATACGCCACGAATGACAGAGTGACAGCTGTCAAAGTGAGAGTCTCCGCATTCTTCTTATATCATATCACCTTCATATCCCCTGACACTCCAAATTTGGTACTTTCCAAGTGAGGACCACGGCATATTGACAGCGCACATTCTACATCGGTGGTTAAACCGGTTTACTGTGGGCTTTCTGTGCAAACCCAAGCGGCCTTCAGTCGCACTTCATTAGCAGCCACATCGCTGCCATAGATATGCTGGCGCTTGATACGCCACTTGAGATTGTTGTTGGAAATCTCATCCGAATTTTCCCCGTAGCAGAGTAATCATTGCGAAAGTCCAACATAAGTTTAAGATAGAATACAAAAGATTAAGAAAGGAAGAACAGCATGAATTATATGAAAAATAGCCGCTTCGTCAAATTTGAGCTCACATTTAGCTGCACAGTAAGTCACCTAACCGTAAAGCTAAACACTGACGGGTTAAAAACTATTACAACTTTTACAGTTAAATTACAAGATTGATAACTTTGAATTCAACCAGGAATAGTTTCGGAAGCCTCGTTATGCCGCGGCGTAGAGGGGCAATATCATTAAATAAGCCTGTTAAATAGGGGGGCTAGCCCCGCTAAATAGTAAGTACCTAACTCCGCCATTCCCCTACCAAGTCCTACATTTTCAACAATAATTAGCCAGATAATAGCGAGCATATATGTTAATTATAGAGGTTATCAATTGCTCCATCATGATCTTTGGGAGAGCACTGGTGCACCGGGTATCATGTAAAGTCATTGGAGATCTCGCCTTTTCCTCTTGCTTTGCCTATTAAGTTCTGGAACCCATGACGTCACTGTTGGAAAATGAACGCTAAAATAGTGCGCCCCTCTTGTTGGTTCAGCAACCGGGTCGCACATCCCCTATTGGTTAAAGTCACTAATGCACCTCAACCACAACGTGTATATACTTTAACCAGACTGTGTGGCTTGTGCTAACCGCCGGAGGCAAAAGGGGTTCAGGGGGCCAGCCCCTGTGTTTAAAATAAAAGTTAAAAAATGATAAATCCCAAGCTCTGAAATTTGCCTACTCTGCGCCCCATATACTGCATATCATAGCTCCTACTGAATTCTTATTCTTTCCTCGAGCTTATCAAACGCAATGTCGCATTTTCTCAAGACACCTACTCCGACCCTCTCGTACACAGCGACGTTGTCGGCAACCTTTTTTTGGTGAACCAACAGGACCCAGTGCTTCTGAGACTCATCCATCGGTGGCAACTTGCTCTTACCAAGAACGACACATTGTATAGGCTGGCAGAGAGCTCTGCTAGGGTCGTCCACGATCATGGTCCTCTGCTCACTCTCAGTGTCAAGGAGGGTCCAAACCGGTGCTTCCAGTTCTAGTGGAGAGGTCGCGATAAATTTGTCACCCCTCAAATCTCCGCTCGCCACCTCATTTCGACTGCTGTCTTTGGAAAACGGCGAGATGATGTTCTCAGACCACGTAGGCTCTCCGAAAGGAATGGTCAGGTAGCGGATCGGACCGTCGTAGGCCATCCATGACCACGAGGGGACAGATGCATCGCGGAAACTCGTGATAGACTTAAGAGTGTCGCCAGCTCGCTGCCAGATCAGGGACCGGTGCAGATATATATCGAAAATGCCAACGCCGCCGCTAGTGCCGAACGTATTGATGAGTCTGCTCTCGAGCCCTCTAATAGCTATAGGTCGATCCGAGGGGTATGACAAAGCTAGTCTTGAATATCGCTCATATAGATCTTGGAAGAGTTCTATTCTCAAGCCCCTGGCGAACTGATCGACCGATCGTGGAAAGTCGGGGTCACCAAGGAAAGATGCCTTGCGACTATGGTAAATCTCCAAGTTAATTCCTCGATACGTTGTACATAGAACACGAATGGCACAACATTAGGCGCGGGCAATGGCGGAATCACCTACTTCTTCATTCTCGTCATGGTCTCGCACCGCACCCCTCCACCGCATTCCCAATACGACTGTCTCTCCGCGAAGTAGATTGTACGTCGCGATAGGGCCCTCTCCTGCAAAACCCAGCCGCGCTGGTTAAGCTCACTTTGTTCCACATCCCAAAAGAAGTCGTCGATAGTCTCGCACACAAAATATGTTGCATCGGAGTCCTGGGGCTGCATCATAATGGATCGTCTCGCCGGGCGCGGTTTAAGAAAGCCATCTCTGCTCCCGAAAGAACAACTAGCGGCGATAGTGCAGTAAGCTGAGCTAAAAAACACGCTCCATAAGTTTGGACTCCGTATCCCAATCTAAAGGGTCGTCTTGGATGATGCAAAGGGAGTCGATCCAAAGATATTGCAGACCGAGGCCGTAGGCGACGCGCACGGCGTCCTGAAAGGTGCGTGGTAGGTCTGATATCTTTATTCCCTGTTGTAGTTCCTCGATGTTCGACTTGTACGTACAGAATCTGTGCTGCTGGGGTGACCCCCATCGGTGCGAGAGCGTTGCGTAACGCCTAAACCTACTATGGGCTTGATTGTTGACCAGAAGCTGGATATTACCGGAGCCTTTGTTTCTGATGTCGAGGAGTCGCGTTGGAATAAAAGTGTTGGCTTCAGAATAGCACTCATGGTTGTGGTCACAATCTGCAATCCATTCTTTTAGGATCTTAAGATGTGTCTCGCTGGCGGCTACGGGCAGCTCAGGGAAACCAATCTGTACGTCACGAAGATAGGTATTATGGGAGACTGGCGGTTTGTCAGCAATCTTGACTAAATTCAGAAGGGTAGTGATTCTCTCAAAGGCAGGACGTACTGAGCGGAGTACAAAGATTAGCCACGATCTGCTTTCGATCATCACCAAGGGACAGATAACAGCCGACTCTTGAGAAATGGACATGTTGGTTGCCAGACTGGCTAACTCGGCCCTGTATACTCTGCAAAATTAGATGACAAAGATCACAGCCTTTATCGTTCGCTTTTGTCTTCAATCCATCTGGCGAATCTGAGAAATGGCATTTCTGAGACCAAAGCTCCAGGCCGCGGCAACGGTCACAGAGTCTATCAGAAGGATTATTCAATAGCGGCGAGAAAGCACTAAGGTCAAGGCCGTCGAGAACGTTTCCCGTGACGGTATCATCGGGGGCATAATCCCAATCGTCATTTAACTAAAAAGTATTTAATTATAACAGGTTATTGCATAGTTGGTCAGATTCCCTCAAGTCCAAATGGCCAAGGGTTGAGGAGAACTCTTACCGGCTGGAGAAAGGCGCCAATTTAAAGCGTTAGGTTATGACAGCCTATGGAACAAGTAACGCAAACAATAATACTTCAAGATGAAACTCACCGTCTGTAATAATAGAGCATTAGCCGACCACACATACAAGCACAACATCAGTCAAAATTGACTCTTAGCACTAAGGAGAACTCACAAACTAGCAGTCGACCTCTTGTCAGTCTTATCACCTTCAGCAGGAAAACTCAGGCTCGGAACTTACTCCCTAAATGACCGGGAAACCCAATGATTTGAATCAGTTCTGAACTATCCAGTAAATTGATGATTTGGCTTATTCAAAATCTCTCACAGTGTACTAAGCAGAAGCATCGGTAAGAGACTACTTTTCAAGGCTCGATTAGAAAAGGGTATGTAATTAACCCACAGCCTATTAGATTAATGAGATAAATGATTCGTGGCCACCGAATTAGTGTTTATTTTAATATCAACTCACGCGGTCCTGGAGGAACGAGGAATTAGCACCTCTTTATCCTGAGGAAGGCATATTCAGCATACACGATAGGCAATATTGAGGAGACCTGAAGTCTCGGAGGGTTCGGCAGCCTTGTCGTTGAGCTTAATCGCATCGATGCTCCCATTCTCCAGGCTGGCAAGAATGCTCTCCAATTCTTCCTTGATAACACGGGCATAGGGCCGACCCGGCTTGCTGGGGCTGTAATTCTCGGCTGTATTTGAATTGAATGTTTTGCTCCTCTCCGTCATGGAGGCTTCTGATACAAGGATTTCAGGCAACGGTGTCTCGGTGGTGGGGTTTCCTTCCGGGGTAGTTTCCCGCTCTGTGTCGGAACGATTTTCTGCAGAACGAGACAATACCAAATGGGCACCTCGGACACATTCGCAGACCGGTTGGGTCTCTGTCTCAGGTTCGGGGTGTTCTTCATCACTGAGGTTGATGACCAGCATTTTGTTTGATACTAGATCAATGAGGCGTCGAATCGCTGTGCCATTGGAACACCAAGGGTGGTTCTGCATTTCGGATATACAGCTGTCCACCGCGGGGTGCCGGTCAGCGATCTGCCTTGGTCCCTTGCCGGAATCAAGATGCTTATTGTTCGGGTTGGTGATGAAGAATTTAAATTTCTCTGTCTCGGAAGGCTTGCCACTAGTGAAATCCTGCAGTTTCTTCCTTCCGTATATTAGCCAGATAGCAAATTCCAAAAATATGCATCCCATGGACCAGACGTCGAACCGACGTGATAATGTGCCGTTCGGGTGGGTTTCTAGCTCCGGGGCTGCGTATCTTCTAGTCGAGACCCTGGTGTCAGTTTTGGCCCGTAACTGAGTCTTTTCATCGTGTGATTTGGCAAGCCCGACATCTGAAATGACTAGTCTAACCATAGCATCAAGTTTCTTCCCTTCCCCAGCAGGCAGGCCGTTGTCTGTCTTGAAGCACAGGATGTTCTCGGGCTTCAGGTCGCCGTGGCGTATACCTTTATCGGACAGCTCGTTAATAGCACGTGCTAAGCACGTGAGCTGTCGAAAGACTCTGATGAAGTATTTGCCGTCTCCCTGTGCGCCTTTTTGACTGAGCCAGAAGTCCCAAAGGTTTCCATGCTCGGCCCAGGGAAACACAAAAGAGTACTCTGTCTTCGGCTCTGTGCGGATGTAGGCAATGGCTTTTATCAGGTGCACGTTCGAAGATCTACGTATATCTTCTAGCGCTAACGCCTCTTTCTCGGCCTCCTCTTCGATGGAATGGATTAATGTCTTGACTGCGACGCAGAAATTCCCATCGTCATCCAAAACTGTTTGCTATTGCAAGTTAGAACGTTGGGGACATAGCCAAGGAGTGATGACAACGGGACATCTAGAGACAAGGACTCTTACAATGCTAGTTTTGAAGCATTCACGGTAAATGCTCCTCTTTTCAACGCGACTATTATTTGAGTGGGCAGTCTTGAGGTCCTCGGCAGCTGTAGTTGGGGTATACGGTAACCGCATTTTGGAAGAAATTTGATAGCGAAACTTTTCCTCGGTAAATACCAGCGGAAAGAAGAGCCATTGGTTAGTACTGCAAAAATCCGCGACGTTAGAATACGTCCATCCATCTTGAGTGAAGATTTCCTGGAGGGCCACGTCGGAAGCCGTGCTAGAGGCCTTGTTGAAATAAGACTTAACAGACCAGTCGGATCCATTTCCATTATACGTGATTGGTAGCATATTTTCGTTGAAGTCATCCCTGTGAAAACTCTTGATCAAATTCGGTTTGTCCATCTTGATCAGGATGGCGAAAACCGAAAGTGCCCGGGCTATAATGAACTCAGCCAATGTCGGGATTTTTCCCGCGTCTCCAATGACACCTTTCACAGTCTCAATGTTCAGGAGATCTACTAATGAGCTTCGTGTAAGAAACCCCTCTTCTTGGACCGCGTCTAGCATCTCGGTGATACGGTCCCGAATATCAGTGCGCAAATTGATCGAGTTACCTTGAGCCTGCTGGGATGTTTTGGAGGCCATGAGAGTTGTGACTTGTCGCACAGTGAAGTCACCTGTTGTTGTTAGGCGGCCTTGCTCTCCACTCAGTTCCAATTCGTTATTCTGAAGTTCATCTGTAGAGTAGTTATAGGTCGAAGCTCCGATCCCGGTGTTCAGTAGCTGTCGCTCGATGTACTTTCTAACAGCCTATAGCGAATTTCATTTAGGTAAGCGGTTTACCGCACCAAAGGCCACAGTCTTGTTCCTGTGAAGGACACGCACCTGAAGCGTGGTCCAGGCCCAATAACAGACTCCTCGAGTCTTGGCCATCGCGAATTGCGGTATTTCCAGCAGCACCAAGGCTGGGACAAAGCAGGCAGACTAGTCAGCCTACATCAAGGTGCGGGGAGTGTACAGTTCCTGTTCTCGAATCAGGCACGGGAATCAAGAAATCGCTAGTTCAAAAGACTACAAGCATGAGAACACTGCCAATCAGGCCTTCACACTTGTTGCAGAACTTCAGAGGCGGGGTGGCAGCAAAGGACAAGATGACTCAACTTGAGGCTCTGCAGATAAGAAATTTTATCGCTGTGAGGGGTTTGGTAGCTTTTGGCACCCTCAACCGGCCTTATCAAAGACCTCCGTAGCTGGCACTATTATACACATGATCTGGGAAGCCCTTGTGACATGCATGACGCCTCATTAATATCAACAGATGATTGGGGCGATTATGGTTCCAATAGCTGCTTTCGAGGCTTCTGATGGATTAACGGTTGACCAAGGTAGCATGCCTGGATAAGCCACCTCCAAAGCAAGAAATTATCGAGTGGGGACCCGACGTCTTTGCAACCCTCCTTGTACCTATCCCGCATGAGCGATTGACCAATAGTCCTGTCCCAAGGTAGCATCCCGGTTTCAATAGACAGTCGGTGTGAGCAGTAATTGGTGGCCAGCCATGGCAACGTTGGTGGCAGTCAGGGCGGTGCTCTTGGACTGGTCACGCTCCAATAGATGATAGGAGATTGCATCGGGTTCATGTATCCCCCGACAACCGAGAGTTCAGCAAGGACATGAAAAGCAAGTATTTGGAATGTGACTGTTCGGCAAACATATTGTTCAAGCAGATTAATACCACCCCAACCTAGCATCATCTCCTGCGCGAGGGGACGAGCCCCGAGTCTAAATAGCAAAGGGTATTATTCTTTAACTTTTGTCCACATATATAGATAGCTTCACTCCTAATTTCCCTTTATCATACTTTTTCTTAGTTACGGTGATTTTCAACACTTCTCGTGCATAGATCATTTCCCTTGTCATTCTCTTCGAGTAATGTATTCGACAATATTTTATTTAAATCTCTGTAAGGTGCCTAACTATAATTATGTCTTAAGAGTACGGTTGTGTAGATACGCACTCCCGGCTTCGGCACAAGTGTCATTTTCTCGAGGGTCTAAGTCCCTATATCCTAGACCGAGCTTTAACACTCGAGAAATCTCTAGAAGACTATATCAATAGGCTAGAAAGTGGTTTAATAGAGTAGGTATGGAAAGCAAAGAAACAAGCAGACGTCGCTATGCTCTTCTACGTAACTCATAATCGTTCCAATGCCAAAGATGTGATCAGGATCAAATGGTCTATCTCGACCGTGGATAACGTAGTAATATACTCACATGAATATGTCCAAAGCTAATTGGGCTGGTGCGGGTGTGGTGCAATTGGAGGCTGGATAAAAGGACTTGATCTGGGTTGTGTACTGACCGAGTCAAGTGATGCTAATCCATAGCAATGAGTAGACCAAAACGGACGTCTATTCTTGCTAGTGCTGTAACTACCACCCCCTGATGTCACGGTATCAAACTAGCACTTGGTGCACGGGCCACATACAAGGCTATATAAGCTAACCAGAGATAACTAAGAGTAGCAGATAGAACTTCTCTCTTTGTGCAATAACAATAAGTCTATACTGGAGTCACCAGCAGTCGGCACTGTGACACCTGACGTGATGTGGACATCAAACTTGTAATCTCCAATCATCTCTTATCATTAATATACTAATAAAGACTTTTACTTATCTGCGCGCCTGCAGTCATGGGTTGTACCAGTACCAGGAACCCCGGTGCACACCAAACCTAGGTGCACCTCTGCGCTCTATCGTGCATAGAGGCTGGAACACGGGTTTAGGCAACGGGGAGGCTATTGAGCCTCTCCTATACCACGCCCCCTACTATTTCATGCCCAGAGTATTACTCTGTGTCGTGGCTGACTTCAAATGGCTGTCACCCACGCGTAATATGTCACCCTCCTTCACTCCATTAGTAGCCAATCGGCTGGGTCATGGTCGGATGCGCCACACTCAAGTGCTTGTATGTGCAGTTATTGCAGTGCGCCTCAATTGGCACGGGAGATGATTCGTTCGGTTTCCCTACCCTTCTTCGGGAGATAATAAGCCCACCCAAGCTCATAGTGTAATGCGTATGATATCGGCTGATATGGAGCCTTGATAACGACGACAGGAGACTTAGAGTGAATGAGGAGAAGAAGGCTATGCGGGGTCACTGGCGTATATCTAGGTGATTGGCCCTCTGCCCTTGCGCTTCGCGCGCAGCGGGATTAACCATACAACACAGCGATCACCAATATTGTAAGACTAAATCAATCCTATAACCTTAGCCCACATTTCTTCAATGACGTTACGTGAAGAGCTCAAGGCTGCTCAGGAGGGCTGCCCCCTTACAAAGTGTAAACGTATCCGGCCGGACATTATTCACAAGGTAATTACGGCAGAAAGTGTTAAGGATGAGCTCCCCCTCACTTGGGGCCGACGGCTTTTCCCTTGCTGGGACTGGGAGCTGGAACACAGAGTCCAACGAGCGAGCAAAGTCATCGCTATCTTAGTACTCCTAGGCAGACAGGATTGTATTGATGCTTTGTTATCGGATGGGCTAATCGACGATCATCTTCCCCTTGTAAAAGATGGGGATTGCCCCCGATCACAGCGCGGCGAGAAGAGCTTTAAATCGTTCAACTCATGCTGTGGCGCTAGAGATCTCGCAGATATCTTCCTTGAAACTCAATGGGTTGTCTGGGCACCTATTTTGGATTTTAAAGCCGGCGATTTGACTCCAATTGACCTCCAACCGTCCTCCACGCTCCCACTTGATTATGAAAAGGTCGATATTACCGATTACAGCACAGTGTACAAAGGTACAATGTGGCCGTTGCATTACAAGGGGATCAAGGTTAAAGTGAGTTCATCTCAGATTGTCTTCTCCTAAGCGATACTAACGTAAAATGGAATGAAGCCACGGACTGAAGTCTGCATTGCAATTAAGCAATTCAAAGATGGACCGACGGCTGATAAAGACAGCCATTATCGTAAAGAATTAGCCAATCTAAATCTGATTCAGACGATTAATGATGAACACCTCACTAAGCCCTTGGCCTGCTGTGAGCAAGCATGTTCCATCTTCTTCCCGTGGGCTGACGGTGGGAACTTGGGGAATTTCTGGGATTCAAACGGCCCGGAAAAGCTCAAACGGACACCAGATATCTTCTTGTGGGCCCTTCAACAAATTACCGGTCTTACACATGCCCTAGAGTTGATCCATGAGGTTAAGACTCGCCATGGAGACTTGAAGCCATCCAACATCCTTCATTTCAGAGATGGTACTACAGAAATGGGAATCTTGAAGATTGCAGACTTCGGCGTGTCCAGGACGCATGAGACAGAAACCAGTCTTCGGTATAATGAAGTAGGGTGATGAGCAAGCCACTTAGTGGCTTGTCTAGTAGCCCGATTTGAGCCACCCTAGGGGGTATGCCTTGATTTTTCGTTGCTTTTTCTATATATTTAGCTATTCCCTTCGCCTCTGTATTATTAGCTTCTTTTTAGTCACGGTGGCCTTTGGCCACTACTCGCGAATAGATTACTTCCCTTGCGAATACCTTCAAAAGTGATCTATTTTGACTATTTTATCAAATCTCTGTGAAGTGCCTGATGAGGTCTCCAGAGTGCGGTTATGCGTATGGCATGCTCCGTTTTAATAACCCTACCATTACTAAGGCTTCAACTGTTATGTATGAAGCCCCAGAGGCACACAGCTCGATTGAGAACCCACAGAGTCGATCACGAAAGTATGATTGTTGGTCGAGTAAGTAGTTCTCAGCATTATAACTCCTCTATTCTAGCTAAGGCTAGATCAAATGGACCCCCTGGGTTAATATGATTTTCAATGGGTCCGCATTCTTCTGAAATCACAGTTCTGACGGCTACTGATCCCGAGTTTTGTAGTGGGCTGCATTATGCTAGAGTTTGTCATATGGCTTCTGTACGGCTGCACGGCTATTACAAGCTGTCAGGACAAGCGCGACCCCCCGTATTGGGAATATTACCGACCTGTCGCTGGGCCTGGCTCAAAGAACCAGGCCGTAAAGGATGCAATGGAGGTTCATCCCATGGTGAACGAAGCAGCTGAGGAGATGAAAAACCATGTCTGGTTTGAGAATACAGCCATGGAGGCCATCGTCAAGCTCGTCAAATCCAATCTGCTTATAATTAAGCCAGAGGAGCGCCTTACGGCGGGCGACACACACAAAGCGCTACAGGCGATACTGTCCACTGCACAGAAGGACCTATCCCCCTTTACCAAAGAAGTCGACCAGACGCTGCCGGTACCCCCAATATTCAGTCAGCCAGCACAGAGGGTCAATATTCCAGCAACTTATGACCAACGTTGAGATTTTGGCGTTGAATACCAATTGTATAATTAGCTCGACACCCAGTGACTCCCAGTCCCACTCAGAGACGCACTGGGACGTCCAAAACGGGTTCAGAATACCAACGTAAGCTGCGCTCATACTGAACCTCGGTATTTTGATTTGCTAGCATATTATACGGTGACAAAATTCATTATACCGTCCCACGTTCCAGAGCTTAGTTCGCGCACCAGCTTCTGCTCAGGGTCGCTCTCGCGGCGCCTTCGAACTTTACTTTCAGGTGTTACAGTAAAACGACGCGCCGTTACTGTGCAGTCTGTGCTGTACAGTAACGGCCCTTATATCCGCGACATCCAGCAGGAGTCAGGACATTCATTCCGGTGATGGAGTGTCTCCAGGTAGAAAACTAAGTACATATGGACCGTGGTCCTTCAGATATAATGATGGAGCCGAGCCTGCTGCTAGGCGACTGTGAGAATCGGATGTGGCACGTTACTGCTTCAGAAGTTCAGAGCTTAAGCTTCTTCAGGCAAATTTCGAGGTCTTTACCGCAGAGAAGTGAACTGATCAATATAGTGGATGTTACAAGGAGTCGTAGGCTATATATATCTGCATGAGGCGGGCTGGTACGGATGGTCTATTTGGTAGAAAGCTATCTCTCCTCTATTTAGGTACTTTATAGATACCCCGGATATAGGTTCTGCCGCTCCGCAGGCCCGCAGAGATCCTGGTGGTCTAGCTTCCTATCAGGTGACTACCAAGTCATGTGATTTGCGGCCCCAACGCCAAGCCAATTCGGCCCTCTTTCTGCAATGATATTTTGAACTAAACCACCCTTGCGAGACCCTATATTAGAATAAGCGAAATTACTCACGTCGAGAATAGGCAGTGTCGGGCCTTGCGAGAAGGCTGTGAATCACAAGTGAAGGCAGCCGTGATGTGCAATTATTAGACGAAGACCGCCTGGAGGGGTGTCCATTACTCTTTGGCTTCTGGTGAGAGTACTCTCACTTTCTTTGCATTAGGGCCGAGATCTCGAAGCTTTCTCTCTCTTTCCATTCTCGCCATCTCCTGTTCGGATTCTTTCCTGTTTTGAATATCCGTCCAGACTTCGTTGGTCAGGATATCCTGAATGCTGGGTCGATCGTCTGGATCCCATGCTAACATGGACAAAACGAGATTACAAAATGGTTTCGTAAGATAACCCTTCTTGAATTCATTCTTTACGGTAGCTTGAATACTACCAAAATTCGCTCGAGTTATTTTGACGTCTGCCGGTATTTGTACATACGTAGGCAACCAGGACATAGCCAGGCCCCAAATATCCGCCTTGTTCGTATACGGTGCCCTAGCGGAACTTGTCCAGACTTCCGGCGCAACCCAGGCGCCGGCGGTATTAGGCTTGTCATCACGACAGAGACTTACCTTGGCCCAGCCCAAGTCAGATATGGCGGCTGTCATTGGTGGATATGGTGGGAGTGTGAGGTCGTCACTGAAAGGCGGAAGCTCCCGGTTCAGGCTGCCTTCCTGATAATTTTCTTGCGTAGGCACAAGCACTAGCGATTCTGGCCTAAGTTGGCCGTGTATGAACCCCTTGTCATGAAGCTGACCAAGGCCTTTCAGGGTTTGATGGAAATAGTCGAGTCGGACATCTAATCCCATCCCTGACATCAACCAGGGCATGGACAAAAAGTGATATTCCACAAGTTGCGTAACGTAGTAGACGTCTTCGTCAGGGGCCTCGCTTTCGATCTGGCATGGTGGCGATGTTCCGTGCTCGCACCAGGCTTGGCCAAGCATACCCAATACACCGGAGCAAGCTGTAGCATCGAACATAGCGGTCACGCGCAGCTCGTTCTGCACCCGACGCTGCGTATCTGGGTTGCAGTGTATTCGCCTTAGGAGGACGGGCTCGCCAGTATGCAGACGGATGCCGCTGTATGTATAGCGTCCAGTATGTTGAGAAAGTATGCGATGGACGCTCACGTCAGAAGATATCGTGTGGGATGGCGATGGAACCACATCGAGATGTCGCGATGGCCACTGTCCGTAGCTACACAGGAAACGTTTGTTGCGCTGCGCCCTGAAGTCGTCATGGTCCTTAGGGCTATCTAAGCTGAAGCTTAGGACGAACTCATAGTCCCCGAAGCGAAGGTGGTTGTCTTGATGAAAAAGAAGGCAGGAATCGCCGCCGTAGAGCGTGAGATGCCCGCCGTCTGCACATCCCCTCAAATAGATGATGGGCTTTTGGCAGGTGCTGCGTAGCTGGAAGGCTCCGGACGCGGCGTGGATCTGCAGTATGGCGTGGCTACTGCCGATAGACTCGCGGGCTACCTTAGACCCTACGCTGTGGCCCGGAGGGCAGATGAGCAGATCCACCTCGCAGCACGGCACGCCTTTCTTCCGCAGTTGGGCTGTTGGACCGGCTCCGATCCGCCACATTCCCAGGCGGCGCAGGGCAGACGCAGTTATATGGCCGGTCACAGGGTGAAAGGAGAGTAAATACAGAAGGCGCTCGTCATCGCTAAGGAGGCACCGAGATAAGTAGTGGGCGGGCGAGGCCGTGATACCGACCATCTCAAGCAGGTGAATGGCCGACGTGCTTCCAGGCCCAAAGGTCGCAAAGTGCAACGTTTCTGGCGAGGCTTGATTTTCGCTGCTTCCCTCTAGCTGTGTCTGTGGCCCTTCGCGTTGTCGATCTTCCTCTTGACTCAATTCCATCTTTGAAATTTACGAGTTTATCTGCCTTGATGGTGTTCCGTTGTCGTTGTAATCAATTTGCGAATGGCTGGCATATTGTTGAGTAGGTAGGTACCTATATACCTACAAACTACCTCACGACATGTCGGTACCTACCTACTAGTAGTATGTGGGGTTCGGCATAATAGTGGGGCTCGGCATAATCCGGGGTACGACAAAGACCCCACTCGCGCGCACGGTTGTCTACTTGTAAGCCTGAGGTAACCAAATTTGGTTAGAATTGGAGCAAGTTTATGTAAGGGTACAGCTGCCTTAGACCCGGAGCAATTGGGTTAAGTGGGGCATCTTCCAAACTAGGCTTAGACTGATATCCGCATTGGACGACGCCCCAGATTCTTGGACATGATATTCCCTACATTCCCCTCCCCTTCCCAATTTCAGCAAATATAACATCCACGGAACACGCGACACGCGACACGCGACATTGAGTTTAAGGCACTCCGCAGCAGAGAAATATACTGGATAATCAGGACCGATCTGACGCCCCATCTAGGAAGACCATTAAACCAGCCCTCTTCCTACCCACACGGTAAGGAGTCATCGAAATGCGTTGTCAAGAAACAGCCAACGCTACCCCCGAGCCTTCGAATGCCAAAAGGAAAGCCTCAGAGTCGGACTCATGGGATCCGCTGGTAGACGCTGCCGCCGACTCAGACATGCCTCGTCCACTTCCCAACCCATCCAAACGACCAGCCTCTGCGGTCGAAGTCGAGGACGGAACGGAGTATCAACACACCCACAAGAGAGCAAGAACAGAGGACGAGGCGACAACCATCGAACCCGGACAAGTCTCGGGTAGTGACTGTATTTCGGATGCCAGCCGCAGTGCTAGCCCCTGGCCCGGGATCGAGGACGGACAACCCCAACAAGTGGATCCATCTGAGGTACTGCGGCGACGAAGAGAGATTGAAGAATTGCGCGACGTGCGCAACTATATCCTTCGATGGGAGGAACAATGCAACCTCCAATGTGAAGCATACAGGCGATTCCGCCTACAGCGCCTTCCGAGCCCGGCGCCTTCCGACGACGACGACTTTCCGCACGACCCAGACACAGACCAGTTCGGCTACACCCCGTATATGCTCGGCCTAGACCACGATGATCCGAGGGTTGAGGAGGTATTCGGCCTCGCATACACGCTGCAATTGGAAAGGACCGGGCTGAGAAAGCCGACCCACCGCCCTGCCGTCCAAGCTGTTCCTGACGGCCCTTCCTGCATACAACACCCACTATCTTCCGCGGATGACCCCAAACAAGAGCCGACGCTCGAGATCGACGATAAATCTTCATTCGGAGCAGGGATTTTGTCTTCCAAGACGTCGACAACGACCACACCACCTGGCCAGTCTTCTACTTCAAGAATAACTAGGCAAAGTCTGCGACAAAATTCAGTGTTTTATGAGTTGGATCGTCGCACCCGAGCACGAGTAGTAAAGCCTTAGAGCTTAAAGTGGACATCATTTTCGATCTGTTTCTATATCAAGATTGCCGGCGAGCTGCTACATCTCGGTAGGGGGCTTCTTTCAGCTTGTAAGCACTCGGGAAGGTCTGCCTGGCGACGTGGAGCGATCGGCAGAGCAACAACCAGGACTGGAATTTGCAGTGTGCCCAAAAAGCGTAATTTGAAGATGCTACCTTTTTAGATGGGTTTTTACGCAACCTCTAATTATCCTATCACCCACTCGGTCGCAGAAGTATTACTATATTTGGCCCTACTTTGTGAACATATATTGCCTTCCTGACAATTTGCCACTTGTGACAGTTAGACTCTTGTAAATTTCTTTTTCTTATTGCTGTTAATTTAGTAAAAAAACTATTCTTTCGTAACCTCCTTAATACTGTAATGCATTAGTGAGCACGTTTCACTATCACAAAAGGCAGCAGCAGGGGGGGAGCCCGGCATTTGATGATTGTGGCAAGAGGAATCTGTACCTACGCAAACGAGAACACGCCTATGACATCCGCGCCCGGGTTTCGGGGGTTCCCCGGAGAAGAGCACGCCCCTGCAAGCTCGACGTCCGTCTCGTGGACAAAGCCTGCGATGAAGATGGCCAAGAGGCGGGATTAGCCATAATCATGTTGATATCTCGGTGCACCACATTTACCGCACTCTTCGCTTAGGGGATCGACACGCGACACTTTCTATGAATTCCTTCTAGCCTACCGCAAAGCTTGGACAAGAAACACATGTATCATTGAAACATCTACGCACTCTAGGTACCTATCTATATATAAAAGGCGGTCACTTGTTCTTCCACACGCAGCTAAGATGCAAGGCAAGCAATACTAAGATCGATTAAAGTGATATGTCAGAGCATGTAAAAGCGGCATTACTCAGGTGGAGCTGCAGCTTCGGTACATACGTAGAATATGTGACATATATGACACATCCGACGGAGGTGTGGGGAGATGTTACCCGGCTGAGGACCCTCTCGGCCGGAACCACTGTGTACGGCCGAAGCCTGGAGACCACCCTAGGGATACGAAGGCCTGCCAGACCAAACAATGCACTCACCCTATATTAAGCCGAGACTCTTAAAAAAAGAAGTATTAAGTATTAGCCGGATGCACGGAAGGACTGATAAATAGCCCCAGCTGACCACAGAGAATTATGCATACATAATTCCGAGCCGTTGACTTCAAGCCCTTGTTACGTAGGTGACCAGTACCTACCTGACGATAATCACGGATCAAGTGTAGTCAATTCAGCTGAGCTTGCTTCCAAGACTCTATTTATAAACCTAGTCAAGGCTGCCCGGTTTCTTTTAGAGACATACCTAGGTATGTTAATATAGTATAGTATAGTATTTTAGTTCTCCTTTGCGCTAACAAGGCGATCCCATGTAATTTGGCTAGATCTACTACGTGTGTAAGTTGTATATATCCATCCTGCCGTGATACACAAGCCTTCCCTTATATTGTATTAAGATGACAGGAGAGATGACAAGTGTTTGCATGAAGCTCTGTTAGGTGACTTGGTGCTGCCACTCTACAGGGTGGCAATATGTCTTGTTTGACTACATGTATGTATGGGGCGCTTTGCCCCCTTAAATATTAGAAAAGTTTTGGAGTTAATTGAATATTGCCTTGATTTTTATCGAAGGCAAAGGCAGCTAGGCAGATAGGGGGCACTTGGGGGCCACTTGGGGCCTTGCCGATTCTGTTAAGAAGCCGGAAGAAGTGGGCATAATTATAGCGGAGGGAAACTTGCTGGGCTAGCAGCGACGACCCTTTTAATAGTTTTGGAAATAGGGCAACTAACATAGTGGGCCCTATGTGGTAGTGTGAGCTGCTGTTGCTTCGGGTCAGTGGCTTTTGGATTACACTAGGTTAGTAGCTGTGGCCTAGCTAGAAACTAGTAGCACCTATTGAACCAGCTTTGTTGCACCAGTAGCTTCGAGTAGATGATGTCGAAGGCGCGGCTTCGAAGGAGTGGCTTCAGGCTAGGTAGCGATTGCAGAGTTGTACATCTTATTGCACGAAGTAGTTAGGAAGCAGCAATAGCCTGCCTGCGACCTATTTAATGACACTGGAATAGAGACTCAAGACTCTATTCTATCACGCTGAGTACTAACTCTATAGGGTGGGCAGCTCGTGCTCTGCCGAGGTAGCTCGCGGTTTACTAGGAAGAGGCTTGTGTTGACTACAGAAGGAGGCTTGTGGCCTATATGTTGGACCAGCTTATGAGGTAAGTGCGAGACTCCACCGACCTCATAGCTCCAGAAGCAGCTATTTTAGAATGAGTACGGCTGAAGCGAGCGACGAGGGCTACGAAGGACCTTGGTAGCCGAAGGAGCGAAGCGAAGGCTAAAAAACCAACAGAATAACGGAAAGAACAATAACTACTCTACTCTACAGACCACCCAATAAAAAGCCTTTGGATTTGGTTATTTTGGGAACCTGATGAGGTTGTAGCTAGGTCGCGGCTAGGTCAGCGATGGCTTCGTCTGACTATTACCTACCTACCTACAGTGTTTCGAAGACAACCCTCTGGCCGAGCAGGTATTCTGACAGGTGACTTAGTGCCACTACTCTATAGGGTGGCAATATGGCTTGTTTGACTATATATAGAGGATTAACATGGCCGCATTGAGCAGGTGATCATTCTAGACCAACAGTGCGTTCCTATTTCACTCTACGGATCTTTCACAAATCTTGCCTCCTTTGCTGCTTGCCTCACTAAGCAGGTCAACTCCCACACACGTTTCATCAGCCAGCTAACTCAACATGAATGCCAGAGTTGTCCAGGCCATCGCGGCCCTCCGACAGGCCTTGCCCCACGCTCGTCTTGTCACCCCTGAAGCGACGGCGGAATACGAAACCCTAAACAACAGTTATCTCTCTGGATTCGAGAGCGACCTGTCTCCCGCGTGCATTTTTCTCCCCGAGTCCAAAGAGGAGATCGCTGCCTTTATTCTGGCAATCCGGCCCTTTGTTGGCGACGTCCAGTTCGCTATCCGAGCCGCCGGACAACAGCCTTTACCCGGCTGCGCGAACATCCAAGACGGCATCACTATCGATCTTCGATCGTTGAGAGGTGTCCGTCTGCAAAACGACACCGTCCAGGTCGCCGCTGCCGAGCGCTGGGGATCCGTCTACGAGTTTCTGGAGCCGCACGGTCTGGGCGTTACGGGAGGTAAATCAGCAACTGTGGTATCGGTGGCCTGGTGACGCAAGGTATGTATTACGGAGTGATCAAAGTAGCACCTGAAGACGGAAGTAACAGATCACCTTTTTTTGCCTGCGATTAGGTGGTCTCTCATTCTTTTCATCGCGCGAGGGCATTATATGCGACAGTGTTGTGAACTTCGAAATTGTCGTAGCCTCGGGCGAGATCCTAAATGCAAATGCTCAGGAGAATTCCGACCTATGAGTTGCGTTGAGGGGTGGCGGAAACAACTTCGGTATGGAGTCCCTTCAATTTAATACCATCATTTTATTCGGGATAAAGTCGAAAGACGAAGCAAAGAAGTCACCCATCGCCTGACCAAGTGAAAATTATAGGCATCGTCACCCGTTTTGACTTTAGGACTTTCAAGCAAGGACCTATGTACGCGGGCATGGTCTTTTACTTCAAGCCGAGCTGGCGGGACCAGATGGCCGCTCTGGTAAAGGAGCTCACATCACCCGATGCCAGCGTCGAAACACACCTAATGCTCAGCATCGCATATTCTCAGATTTTCGGCAATGGAACCGACGTCCTCTGCCTCAATCAGCTCTATTACACCCAGCCGGCCCAAGACCCGCCTGTTCTGGCCCCCTTTACCAACGTACAGCCGCAAATAGCCGAGATGAACAGCATGAAAATGAAGACGCTCGTCCAAGCTGCCACTGAACAAGCAAGTGCCGCGCAGAGCAAGATTAGATGTCTCTACATGAATGTCAACGTCAAAGCCGACGTCGAAACACTGACTGCAACTAGAGACATTTGGTGCGAACAGTTGGAGCCGATCAAGGACGCAGCCGGTCTCGTGTGTTCCTACACCTTACAGCCGTACCCGGTGTCACAACTCGAGCGCACCAGCGCGAGCGGTGGCAATATCCTGGGACTAGACCCCAGCAACGGCCCCCGTTGTCAACGTTCTGCTGTTGACGTACTGGGCGGATAAGAAAGACGACGGGCGGGTGATTGGCTTTATGAAATCCGCTTTGAAGCGTATCGAACAGAATGCTGATGCCAGGGGCCAACTGCTCCCCTACATTTACTGGAACTATGCCTTCTCTCACCAAGACGGTCTTCGGTCTTATGGGGAGGCGAATGTGCGCAAGCTCCAGGAGGCCAGCAAGAAGTATGACCCCGACGGGATGTTTCAGACCGCATGTCCTGGCGGTTTCAAGCTATTCAACTAAGTAAAGAAACGGACCGAAGCTCTAGTCGAGGTACCTTGTGTAATAATATCCTACTTCGGTCATACCCCCCCGACCCAGACCCATTACTACTTTGTGTGAAGGCTGGTTACTAGTGGTAACACAAGCGTAACATCGACATCCCTAATTTGTAGTTGAGAGTACTTAACGTCGGTAGCCATAGATGAATGTCCGCTACACACCGCTTGATATATATTATTATTCAGTAACTCAGTAAGCCCCTGTGAGCGCACGAGGGCCCGATGCAGATAGAGAGAACTCAAGATACACGGGCTAATCCAGCTTTGTCTTAGACATATTCATGCTTCATGACCGCTCGCACAAATCCATGTGCACGCTTCTATCCCAACAGTTATCATTGCTTGATCGATGCTTTCCCAGAAGAAGAAGGAGAGAAAAACAACAACGCCCGCCAAAGGATGCAACACATAATTTGGCAAGTGCAGTTGGCCTAAGTCTCTTTTTTTTCCTTTTCCCTTTTGCCTTTTCACCTCTGACTCCGGCCCCAGCGTTTCCAGAATTGCCAGGCCGGGGCCTCTCTCCTCCCGCTCTCGCGCTTGGTCACCTGGTCGCGCCCTTGTATCCGCCAGAAGAAGATGGGTATGCCCGTGAGGACGAACGCGACGACGATGACCGTCTTCAGCGGTTGCGCGAAGACGGCCCTGCTGAGGAGGAACAAGCTTACGCAGCAGAAAATTATAGGCGTGGTTATCCAGGTTTTGTAGGGCCTTTCCAGATGCGGCTCCTTCACTCGCAGGATGATTAGGCCGAGGACGGTGAGAAAGTAGAAGGAATACCCCGCCACGCCGTAAAAGGTCAGGAGTTCGCTGAAATCACCAACGATCATGTAGGCTGTAGTAAGAAGGGTGTTCAGAACGAGCGCATTCACAGGCGTGAAAAATAGGCCTGTTTCTTCGTCACCCACCATGCTTCGGAATCGCTTCGAAAGCCAGCCACGCCTCCGCGTGGGGGGTCTGGGTTCCGCCGAACCGATTCCAATGCGGCCGATAAACGAAGGGACAAATCCCTCTTTAGCAGCGGCATATACTAACCGACTGCTTGTAAACGTCGTCGAGTTCAGCGATCCGAAGCAGGAGGCGCTCACGATTAGCGCGAATATGAGCGCGCCGGCTGGACCGAAAACCTTGCTGCCAAATGCGACGGCGACGGTATTGGTGCTGTTGAGGACGTCCTTCGGCAGAACAAGGAAATAGGAAAAGTTGGCGAGCATATAACCTATGATGACCAGAGGCATAGCCGTGTGGATGACCCTCGGGAGATCTCGCGACGGGTTACGAAATTCGCCCACGACGTAGTTTGTCTAGACTCATATTAGCACCACCGTCAAGTAAAGAGTGGTAGCTCGGCAGGAAACGTACGTTGTCCCAGCCGTCGTACGCCCACAGCCCCGCATACAAGGCAACGGCCCAATGACTCCCATCCGCGGTCGTGCCCTCAAACCAGTGATGACTCTTCCACTCCGTATTTGCCTGTCCCGAGAAAGAGAAGCCGGTGAAGGCCACGACGATTCCAACAACGGTCACGCCAACCAAAGAAATGAACTTGAGAAACATGAGTGCATCGTTGATCCGCGTACCCAAACGAGTGGAGACGCAGTTCAGGAAGGTGATGATCAGCAGTCCCGCGAAGCCGACTCCTTTGCTGATCCAGGGATTAATGTGTTCTGCCTCGGCCCCGATAAAGGCGCGAACGAGGTATTCCCCCATAATAATAGCGATAATTGCAGCACCCCCGGGTTTCAGGACGAGAACAGCGACCCAGGTAAACAGAAAGCCGGCCAGCTCGCCCATGATTTTCGACAGATAGGCCTGCGCTCCTCCATTCAGAGGGATCGCACCGCCTAACTCGGCATAGCTAGCGGCGCCTGTCCATGCCAGCACGCCTGCTATCGCCCACACCACCAGAGATGCGCCAGGCGAGCCAACATTCACGTTGACCTGGCTGGGCGAGGAGAAGATGCCCGAGCCGATGATCAGGCCGACGATCAGACCTAACCCATTCAGATATGTCAACGTCTTGTGCTTCTCCAGCGAGGCGCCGCCTAATCCACCATTATGTTGCGCAGCCGAGGTAGCGGCACCCAGGGGGGCGTAGCCAGGCGCCGTCGAGGAGGAGAGAGGGAAGAGGTTCGCGGCGTAGTCGAAGTTGGAGGTGGTCGAGTAGGCTCTGTCGCGCGCACGGCCCAGCGCGAAGGGGCCAGCCGGGTTGCCATGGTCCAGAGGGTCGTCTCGCTCGAGGGAGAATTTGCGGGAAGACGATATCGAGGGTCTCGAATCGGTTTCTGAGTACGTGTCGGGGCCGGGGCTCGAAGAGGCTAGGGAGGCGAGCTCGAGAGAATCCCGTTCGTTGGGCATCGCAGTTATCTTCCCCCGACTCTATCTATATGCTGTAGATTCGATATCCGGTCGACTCTATACCTTTGGCGATGGCACGCGAAGCATGGTCGGTGAGGAACGGGTCGGAACTAGACACGTCCAAGTCTCTCTATCTTCCTCTATCTCTCTCTATCTCTTTTTATCTCTATGACGGCATTCGCCAAGTTCGACGGGTCGCCGAGGCGCTGAGTCTTTGTGCAGGTCCAAGGGTTTGGATCCTCTGGAATCCCTGAGCTCCTCGGCAAAGGGAATGAGGCAAGACGATGTATCGGTTTCGATCGGGAGATAAGATGGGTTATGGTAATGGTGATGATGCCGGACTAACAAAGAGAAAATAAGACACAATTTGATACCGCAAGAACAACTACAGTAATGTGAGGTTGGTATCGTATTACTGTTCTTGAAGAGGTTGAGAAAGCAATGGTCAAGTCAACACGCCTACCAGTCTTTGGGTCAATTCAGAGGTACGAACCTACATGTACCTACACTATTATCCCCTAGAGGCCTTCGTGACCTACCAAAAGCAGCTAGTGTGGGTCTACGGCTGTAGGCCAGTGTTTGACACCCGTGCGCTAGCATTGCAAAAGCCGCTAACCCGAAATAGCACAAGGGGCTTCTCTACAAGGAGCAAGTATAATACCGTATAATACCTCAGGCACCAGCCTTTAATAACACAGTTAGGCCCTAATAAAACCCAACTTATGGGCGCCTATAAAAACCCATGGGTTCTTGGCGGGCGCCTAAGTAGACCTAATAGGTTAGGTTAACCTAAAGCCCATCTAAGCGCCCAACCAAAATAAGAAATAAATAGAAAATAAAAATTAAATGTTTATAATTAAGTTATATATAAAACGAAATTATAGTTAAAATTTACAAAAGTATTAATTTTTAAAAAATATATTAAGCTTAAGTAAGATTAAAGCTATACTAATCTCTGTCTTAATTAATAGCAAGTAGTAGGAATGCAAAAGTTAGTTACTTTTAAAAGTAATAAAAAGGTTGCCTAAGTCTACAAAAAAAGGAAAGGTTTGTAATAGCTAGTTAAAAATAGCTATTAAAGCTATAACAAAGTTTATAAAACGGAAAGCAGGCAAATAGCTTAAAGCATCTAAAGTATAAAGGAATCCGTTTTTATTGCTAAGCTAAAAATGCCTAATATTTAGCGTTAACTAATATATAGAAAAGCTATTGTTATACTTTTTTATAAAGTAACTAAATTTAATAAGTTTTTAGAGCATGCTTATAATAGTAAGAATACTATATATTTAAGAAGAAGTAAAAGCCTTCTAAAAAAACTAAACTTAATAAAGCTTAAAGTAGCAAAATAATAAATAGATAGTATAACTATAAAATAAAAATTAATATAGTAATTAGTATATATAGAATAAAAGTTTAGCTTATTATTGCTGCTAGTATAAAGCTTAAGCTTTATATGCTACTTTTAGGAAATATATAAGCTAGTTGTAAATATTACTAAAATTAGCTGCAAAAAGAAGATAAAGTAGTGTTTTTTTCTTAAAAGTTAAAATAGTACCAAAGGTAAAAAAGATTAGGCATAATCTAGCAAGAAAATACTATTTCTAAACTAATAGTTCATTTATAAATAATGCTAAATAGTTAACTAGTAAGACAAGATATAAGAAATAGAAACATAAGATTTTAAATTTATAAAATAAGGTTTTAAAAGCAGAAACTTAGGTATGTTTTTATATAGAGTAAACCTAGTACTTAGTTGCCTAAATAAAAAGTTAGCAAGTATATACTAATTTATGTACTAATTGCGGTAAGTAAACCTGTTATAAAGCTTAAAGCTAATAGTTTTAAAAATATTATAAAATAACTTTTGGATCTTTAGCTAGCATTTAAATATAGAGAGCGCATTTGTTAGAAATATTATCTATAGTAGCTTTCTAATGCAAATAAATTAGTTAGCTAGCATTTAATTAAAGCTATTTTAGCTAAATAAGCTATAAAAAGAGTTAGTAATATATTAATTTATATATTAATTTAAAGGTGGTATACTTTATAGCATTTGGTTTTTGCTGCAAGTATTTGCTTTTAAAATAGTAGTTTTTAGCTACAAAAGATAAAAATAGCGGCTTAATTATAAGCAAACTTATCTATATACTCCTATAGCCTAAAGTATTTAGCATTATTAGCTATATAATCTTTAAAAAAATAAAAGAAATACTTTTTATTATTTTTGTTTAAGTTGAAAAATTTAACAGTATTATTAAGGTAAATAATAAATTTTTCTTCGTTATTACTAGAATTAACCTATATAGTAAGCTAAACAAAAAGTTTTAATTGTAGCAGTTAATAGTTATAAGATATAGCAATTTATTTAAAATGCTTATTACTACTACAGCTAAAATAATTAGTATAAAGATTAATATATAAGTAATAGAACTTATTACTAATTGTTAATCTCTTTAGCAATTAATTTATAAGTGCTTCTTTTTTCTTTAAGGGCAGCGTTTAAATTATCTTAATTTTATACCTTTTGCTTGCGTTTTATTTAGCGTTTTAATGTAGTATAGGCATTCTTGTATGCCTGCTAGGCAAAAGTTTAATTAAAGCTATATATACGCGCTTTTTAGGTATTAGGATTAATAAATAGTGCTAAATTATTTTTACAACGTTTTAGTAGAAAGAGGCTGCTTATTTTAGCTAGAAAATGTTTGCTTGCTATCTATTATATTAATTAGTACAAATATTAGTATAAAGCACCAAAAGAATACTTATTATAAACTAGGTAAACTTAATAAATAGAATAATATTATTTATATAAAAAAAACTATTAGTAGAAAAAATAATAAACTAGTTAGAAAATAAGTATTAAAAATCAAAAAAGTAATTAATTTTACTTAGTTGCTAATAGCTGCGGGCTAGTTAGAGCAGAGTCCTAATTAGTCAAATTTTATATAAAGGAAAAAAAAAAGTATAAAAAGTATAAAAATTTTTTAGCATAAGTAGGGCTAAATCTATTTTGCTATATACTAGTTTTACCGCCTGCTTAATTAAAAAGTAAACCTATTAAGCCTAAATAGGATAAGTACTAAATACTAAGTATATATTAATATAAACTAGTATATAAATTAGTACAAACTATATAAATAATTAAGTGCAGAATTATAGCTAATAATAAAAAGCTTGCTATAGCAAATCTAATTATAGCAATAACAAAAAACTAGTTCTAGTAAATTAAAAAAGGTTTACTAAACAATAGTAATACTAATAAAGCTTTTACTATTTTATTTATAAAACCTTTGGCTTCTAAAATTAAAAAGCTTATATTATTTAATCTAAAGTTTATTTATTTTATATTTAATAAAGCAAAGCTTTTACTATCTTACTTGTAAAACTTTTAGCTTCTAAAATTAAGAAGCTTATATTATTTAATCTAAAGTTTATTTATTTTATATTTAGTAAAACAAAGCTTTTACTATTTTATTTGTAAAACCTTTAGCTTCTAAAATCAAAAAGCTTATATTATTTAATTTAAAGTTTACTTATCTTATATTTAGTAAAATAGAGCTCTTACTACTTTACTTGTAAAACTTTTAGCTTTTAAAATTAAAAAGCTTATATTATTTAATTTAAAGTTTATTTATTTTATATTTAGTAAAGCAGAGCTTTTACTATTTTACTTGTAAAACCTTTGGTTTTTAAAATTAAGAAGCTTACATTATTTAATCTAAAGTTTACCTATCTTATATTTAGTAAAGCAGAACCCTTACTACCTTACTTATAAAACCTTTGGCTTCTAAAATCGAAAAGCTTACTTTATTTAATTCTAATAAAGCTTTTACTATCTTATTTATAAAACCTTTGGCTTTTAAAATCGAAAAGCTTGCCTTATTTAATTCTAAGTTTACTTATCCTATATTTAGCAAAAATATAGAACCAATTATAGCAAATTAAAAAAAGTAGCCAAGTTTTATTTAATTAAACTTTTAAAAATCTAGTTAATGCTTAATCATTATATATTAAACAATAATAGATTTAATAATTTTTAACCTCTTAATACCGTTAGCAAAATCACGTTAAAACATATAGCCTAATAAACAAAAAAGAACTTCTTGCTATAATTTAAAAACAAGAAAAATACTTAAAGCTAAGCTATATACAACTTTAGCTATAATAAAGATTTATTAAAAAGTTTTCTATAATATATATCTAGGTATAACTAATATAAATACTTAAAGTTAAATTATATATAACTTTAGCTATAATAAAGATCTACTAAAAAGTTTTTTATAATATATATCTAAGTATAACTAATATAAATACTTAAAGCTAAGCTATATACAACTTTAGCTATAATAAAGATTTACTAAAAATTGCTCTACAATATATATTTAAAAAAAGAGGACAATATTATATACTAGCGTTAACTAATAATTTTAATGCTATAAAGGAGCAAAAAGAGATTAACTTTATATACTAGTGCTAACTAATGACTCTAATGCTACAAAAGAAGGAGCAAAAGGAAACTAGCTTTAGCAAATTAAAAAAGGCCTACTAAATAATACTAACAAGTATATGCGGCTACTGCGGCAGCAATAGCTATATAGTAGCAGTAAGCTATAAAATTAGCGTAAGTAGCTAAATAAAAGCATATTATAAGTATAACAATATTATAAGAGTAGCTAAATAAAAACGTATTATAAGTATAACAATATTGCAAAAGTAGCTAGATAAAAATATATTATAAATATAATAGCATTGCAAGAATAGCTAAATAAAAGCGTATTATAAATGTAACAGCATTGCAAGAATAGCTAAATAAAAGCATATTATAAATACGACAGTATCGCAAGAGTGGCTGAATAAAAGCATGTTATAAGTGCGACAGTATCGCAAGAATAGCTAAATAAAAGCCTGTTGTAAGTATAACAGCATTGCAAGAGTAGCTAAATAGAAATATATTGCAAGTGTAACAGCATGTTACAAATATAACAGCGTAAAATATACTTACAATTAAATTACTATAGATAGCAAATAGTATATAAAAAGAATAAAGCAGTATTAAATAAAGCTTTATAAAATGCTTATTTATTAATTAAGTATAAGTTATATTAAAGAAAAAATAGCTGTTAATTTATTAAAAGTCTTAAATTTAAAAAAACTGTGTTATTTGGCGCTTAAATTATATTTAAACTATTTTTTGTTAAAGTTAACTACTTGTAGAATTTACTAAAGTAGGACTTTTAGCTCTTTTTTATTACTGTTTAATAGTTTATAAAAGCTGGGCTTAAATACTTAAAGTATTTTGTTTAACAGGAAGTAGAAAATTTATTACTTTAATTTTATCTTTGGCAAAATTTTTACTTTTAAAACCAATTTTTCTGTTTTACTAAGTAGGATATAGCAGCACTATTATAAAGGATTAATAAGCAGTAAAAATAAATAGAAATAACATAGGCGGCTTAAAAGCAGTATAAATAGCATTTATATATTTCTAGGTAACTGTTTTAGCTTTTTTATTATTATATAGTATTTAGCTATTAGAAGTCTAAAAATAAAAATAAGAAAAAATAAGCATAATAGCTTAGAATAGGCCTAGTAATATAAAACTGCGGTTAAAAGTATTAATAAGCTAAGCCTAAGACTAAATATGTTTAAAAGAAATAGTAGCTACCTATATATAGAAAATATCTCAAGCAAAAGCTGCTAGTCTGCGCTATTTTTGCTCTATAGTAGCCCAAAAGTCTAAAATAGTTTATTAACTAAAATAACTTATATACTAATTTTAGTACTAATTAAAAATAAAAATAAAGTTTAATATACGTAGTTATAAATATTAATTAATAATTTACTTATAATCTTAATCTATAAATATATTAAAAAAAAATCTCTAAATAATATATTAGTAATAAATTATAAATGTTTATATATATGCTTTTACCTTTTCTAGACTTAACTGTATTATAATTATAATTTCGCTTATACTAGCTAATATAAGTGCTACTACAAGGATATTATAGTTATATTTTTCTTAATATTCTCGGTATATAGCTTTTAAATATGCAATAACTTTGTACTTTTGTTTAGTATTAGATATTAACTAAGGTTTAAAATAGTACTTCTAACTTTTAAAAAAAGTATTAAAAGTAACTAATAAGCTAAAAAAAAGAAAATAAAGTAGCATAATTAAGCATAAGAAATTAAAACTATTATTAAAAGCTTTCTTAATATATTTTTTAAGCTTAGCTATTGCAGCCTTAATAGCTTAAAATAACAATATAAGGCTAATTAGATCTTTAAAAGCTATTAGTTGGTTATACTATTGTTTAATTTGTTTTTTATACTTTATAAAATATATAAAAATTAACTTAAAGCTAATAAAAATATAGCTAATCTGATTCTTATTAGATAAACTAAAATTATTAGTTAGCTAAGGAAAAATTAACGCAATCTAGAGTAAGCATTATATATAGCTTTAAGTATTAAAGTAAATAACAAAAGTATTTAATAAGCTGCTGTTTTTTTTAATAAACACTTAAATTGTTTAACGTAAAGTTAAAGCCTAAGTAAGCATAATAATTATAAAGTTCTAGCAGGTCTTTATATTACAGATAATATATAATAGTAAAAGAAGATTTAGTATACTAGTACTAATAAAATAAAGTTAAACTTGTTTAAATTTCTTTTATTGCTTAGTACTAGCATTAATATATATTACAAGCTAGCAAAGCTAAAAAAAATTAGTATAACAATTAATACAAAAGATAGTATATAGAAAGATTATACTTTATATATAATGCTAGCAATAATATTAAATTTGTATTAGTATTTTTAATTTATAATCGATTTTAGCTTTTATTAAGCTTTAGCAGCATTCTTTATAGCTGTTCTAATATTTAAAGCTAAAAAAAAAGCGCTAATAACAAGCTAAACAATATATAAGAAGCAAAAAAAATAACTAATGTTCATAAAACCAAACTTAAATAGATTATTAGCTAATAAAGCTTCTTTAATATATTTTAGGTCAAACCTAAAACTATTATTAAAGGTAAACACTTTTACAGTATTATAAAAACTATATTGCTTCAGCTTAGTATACATCTAATATATATTTAGTCGTATATTTTTCTTATTGACTTTATATACATTAATAAAAACATGCTACAATTTCTAATTAGTATTAATAAAATAAACTATAATGCCTTAGTAGCAATAGTAAAAGCTAGAACATATCTATATATTACTTATTATACTAATTTCTAACTCTAGCATATAGTTAAAAAGCTAATCTTTAACTAATAGCTTAACATACTTTATAATAAAGCGTTTTATAATATATGCCTTAAAAGGTTAGTAATTTAAAAATTACAAAAAGACTATATAGTAGTTACTTTCTATTACATTAAAAAAAATATTAAATCTAATTATAAAGTGTAGCTATAAGCGCTTAAACTCTGTAATAGCTAACGCAACCTAAATTACCAAAAGAAATAATTAGTATATAAATTAGTATATAAATAATATATAATATTAATAATAGCATACCTTTTCGCTAATAGTAATATTACAATTCTAAGCCCGCAAATATATTACTTTACATTAGTTTATTCTACTATAATATGTTATTATGTTTATACTAGTAGCTTTTAGATATACTAAGTATATTAATATTTAATTATAACGCTTACAGATTATTTTTGGAGTTTTAGTAGTAATTTTTACACCCTAGTCTTATTTGTTCTAACTATTTATAAACTATTTTTGCAATATTTCCTATATTCGTTTAATTCTCTTAATTGCGTTTTCTGTAGTTCCATACTTTTTAAACCATAATATTGTATATAGCTATTGTTAAAATCTCTTTTTCTTGCTTTTATTGTATATATAACAAGTAAGGGTTCCTTTTTAGACAAAATCAATTATTAAAGACAGTTTAAGATATAAAATCAGCTAGTTTAAAAGGGTTATTAATAAAAAACTGCTGTTGCAACTAAAACCAAATAGTATTATATTGCTATTACTATAGTATAATACTAGTAGTAACAAATAGGGCATATCTAGCAGGTTAAACTAACATAGTATAGATTTATTTAGTAAAATAGGCTAGTTAGAGGTTGGAAAAAAAAGTTAAAATAAATTGTTAAAGTTACTATCAAATAACTTTTCAAGGTCTTATTATATAAAAGCTTTTAATTAGTTAACTATATTAAAAATACTAGTATAAAAAAGTAAAAGAAAATAGAATTTATATCTAATAACTACTAGAAAAAAAATTATACTAATTTATATTATAGCTTTTTATAGTTTTACTAAAGTAGATTATAATTACTTTATACTATAAGTATATAAACTTAGGTTATAAAAAAATTTCTCTTGCTTTTTTTTTTCTTTTTTTATTGCTTCTTTATTATGCTTTTTCTAATTATTTTATTATTATATTTAACGCAATTATTGCAGTTGCAATTACTATTAACTCTAGTTATACTTAGAATTATCTTAAATATAAATTAATTATTTTAAAAAATATAGAAAATACCTGCTTATATTTGTTAAAGCTTACACTAAAGCTTTGTTAGTTTAATATTCTTAAGTAGGTATAATAGTAGGCTTTTTAAGCGTTATTAAAGCTTATTCCTAGAATTACTACCTTGTTACTCTAAAATAAACTAACAACTTTTTTATTTATAACTAACCTTAACTTTTTCTAAAGCGGTAAAGCTATTATAGCTTAAGTATATATACTAATCTATAGTTTAAGCAATATGCTAAGCTATAAGCTTAGCTACTAATTAAGCAACAAACCTAGCTATAATTTTAATATATAAGCAGGCGCTTACTCTATAGTTTAGTAGTTAAAAACGCTACTAGTAGCTAGATAGTATATTTTTTTTAAATTAATACAAAAGTTAATATATTGCTAATATAAGTATTTAGCTGTTATACTATGTAAAATTAAGTACTACTAATAATAAGTTAACCTATTAATACTATATTAGCTGTTTGAGCAACTAGTTTAAAAGCTTACATATAAAATAAGCAGGAAATATCGGATGTAGAAACATGCTATTGCTATATTATAAAAAGCTGCTAAAGCTTATATTAGTAAAATATTTATATATTAATATAACAGCAATAATTAAATATTAAACTATATTAACATATTTTATTTTCTAGGTGCAAATTATTATACTATATATATAAAAAGGGTTACTGTTATATAATCGGATTTTTAACTACTAAAAAATATTAAAAAGAAAGCAAATATAGCGCTAGTTTAGTTTATATATACATAAAAAACCTAAATTAAAGTTTTATATTTAACTAAAAATAACAGCAAGTTTTTTATTTCTATAATAGTTAATATTTATAATTTTTAATTTTTAATTAATATAATTTTTAAGTTAACTAATAAACTTTATTTATATAATATTTTTAATATATTATATATTTTAATATATATTACTAATTATTAAATATAACTAAATATTATTTATATTTTAGTTATATTTAAAAAAAAAAATTTATATTAATAACTATAATTTTTATATTAATATAATTTTTATAATTATAAATTTTTTATATTTATATAATTAATTAATAATTTCACTTGCTAAATATAAAAGACTTTTTTAATTATTTATAATTTATTTAGTTTAAATTTATAAATATATTATATTTAGTCTATTTTATATAAAATTTTAACTATATTTAGTTGCTTTTATTAGTTAACCCTTTTTCGCAAATAAAAGTGGGGCTAAAAGTGGGACTACTGTAACCTTATATTCTAAGGTTTATAGGTCTTTTATACTTTTATATTTACAACTACTTTTTACTTAATCTTTATTACTATTGCAATCTTTTATTTTTAGTAAGTTTTTTTTAAAAAGATTTTTTCTTTATGTAATTATATCTAATTTTTTTACTTTTAAAAGTTATATTTCGTTTTATTAACATTTTATATAGCTTGTTACTCCTTTAATTAAATTTAATTAGTTTTTACCTTTTTCTTTTAGTAAGTCCTTTTTTATTTAATTTCTGTTATAATCTTTATACTAATCCTTTATTTAATTAATTTTAGCTTTGTATACTAAGTAGGTCTTTTATTATCAACTTTTTACCGCTTATAGTAAATTTATTTTTTCGTTAACAATTAATATCAATATTAGTACTTTTTTATTTTTATATTATATCAAACTAAATAATTTTTCTTTAATTTTATAGCTTTTGTTTTATATCTTTTTGTTACCTTTAGTATGTTTAACTGCTCTCTGTACTAATTTTTATACTAATTTTATTTAGACTTTAAACTCTTTCTATATCTTTTACTACCTAACTGCTACTTTAACTATAGTAGACCTAAATAACTATAATATAGAAAAATTATACAATCTTAATTCTTTTTAATTAAGCTGTACGTTTTTTTAGAAGCTAAATGTTTTTCTTACCGATAAAGCCTCCAGTAGTAGTAAACATGTTTACTTTAATTTGCTAAACGGTATTACTAAAAACGTAAGCTCTAGCAATAAAAACGTTAATTCTAGAAATAAGCTTTATGTAACAAAAAATCTCTGGCAGGCTTTTATAACAAATAAACGCTTAAGCCTACTTAAGCTTTCTTTAAAAAAGAAACTTTAAACTCTTGCTAAATCTAATTATATATATATTCTTGTTCAAGATTAGTACAAGAATTAGTACACTTTAACTAACTTATAGGTAAAACTATTTAGCAAATATTCCATATATAACAAACTTCTCATTTAAAGTACGCTATCTTAAAAGCACTATTTATTTGTCTTTTCTAAAAAATTACTGCAGATATTACTAATAAATATTTTTGCTTTTAGTTATCCGCTATTAAAGCCTTAATAAAAGCAGCAGAAAATACTTTTACTACTATTTTTACTAGTTAGCTATATTTTACTCTTTATACTAATTTTTATACTAACTTTTAATTAGTTTCCAATTTTGCTACTATTTATGCTAAATATATCACTTTTATAACTAAAAATATATAACTTGTTCTATTTATTTTCTATATTATATCGTATATTAATACTACCTAGCTTATATTTTACAATATTATAGCCCAAAATAATATCGTAGATAATAAGAACTATAAAACAATTATTTAACTTTTTTTTAATAAAGAATAGCGCGCTAAAAAGCATAAACTTAAATGCCTCCGCAAAGCAAAAGCAAAAAAAGACTATCTAAAAAAGTTACATAAAAAGTAATTATATTTAATAGTTATTTAGTTAATTTCTATATCTTCTGCATAAATTTCTTTTTTAATTAGTATTTAAATTAGTATACCGTGCTTATATCTAGCTTTGCTTTACTTTTCTTTTTTTTTTTACCAAAAGTATATAGTTATATATTAATTTCCTTAATAAATACTTAAATTAATATAATAATAACATATCTATCTTATTTATTTTATTCTAAATATTTTACTTATTATATTTGGAAACCTATAGGCTTTAGGTTTTTTATAAAACCTAACCCAAAATTTGGTTGGACGCCCATAGGCGCGCTAAGCTATAGGTTCTTGGCATTTGGGTTAGGTTGTCAGGGCTTAAACACAGTATTATACAAAGTATAGAATTTATCAATAGAAACCCATCAGACGAGGTCTTCTTCCACAGAACAGTTTGCCACCTACACTAGATATTCAAGAGACACAGCGATTGTATACATTGGCGTGTTAAAGACGGATGTTGTACTTTGTACATTGACCAAACTACTTAAGCTAATCGTGTTTCTAAGTAGTAGACCTGTATCATCACATTTTATGACGCGGAATTGCATTATTACCTCCAGCTCTGCGACAGAATCATCATGTTGCCGGGACATATACACCATATAACCGACTATGTTATAAGTAACACCGACCTCCAAAAGAAAGAGGGGGAAAAAAAATTGATGCATATATTGCTTGGACCGGTGGGGATTTGAACCCCAGACCTCTCGCAACCTCGCTGGCTGCGCCTAAACTGGCGCTGCCTTCGTATTTGCTGTTTTTGGGGGTTTTGTATTTTTTTTTCGCTTTGGAAATCTTCGCTGGAAATCTTCGCTGGAAATCTTCGCTGTACGGTGTGCCGCCCCCGGGAAACTCTCAAGCTGAGGCGGTACGAAGGCATTGCATGATGCAAAGCGAGCGCTCTACCCCTGAGCTACCGGCCCTGTCTTGCGACGATGCTAGACTTGGTGTTATTGCGCTCTAAGAGGACATCGGAACGGGGAGATTATGTGTGACAGGTACGTGGATGCCGTGTCACGATCTTCCGTGACATTCTTGACTGTCGTGGTTGTACAGGTGGCTTGGGACCGTGAGGGCGCGGCATGGTGCCTTGGGTCTGGCCGTTCTTGGGTCTGGCCGTTGGTGGATGGGTATTATGTTACGGCTAAGAAAAAGGCTACGAGGTATGAAAATATATATATCTTGCCAGTACGTCGAGAGCTTGATGCCTGGCACGGCTATCAAGTTGTTTCAAGACTTGGATATTAAAACGGAGCATGCCATACGCATAACCGCACTCTGGAGACCTCATCAGGCACTTCACAGAGATTTGATAGAATTGTCAAAATAGATCACTTTTGAAGGTATTCGCAAGGGAAGTAATCTATTCGCGAGTAGTGGCCAAAAGCCACCGTGACTAAAAAGAAGCTAATAATACAGAGGCGAAGGGAATAGCTAAATATATAGAAAAAGCAACGAAAAATCAAGGCATACCCCCTAGGGTGGCTCAAATCAGGCTACTAGTCCAGCCACTAGGTGGCTTGCTCATCACCCTACTTCAATATGAGCAAGCTTAGTTAGCACCTAGAATGAACTTCGCCGAACATAATGGGCTCGGGGATTCCTCTACGGGGAAATAAACATGCCAAAATACTCATAATACTATGTTATACCGATAGGAGGAAAAACAACAAGTCAGCGTAAATAGGTTGCCGGAGCCGAGCTTGTCTCTCACGTGCTTCATTGAGATCCCATACTAGAAAAACTAAAGGGGCAACAAGAGTCGACAGCACGTTAACGCAGAATCAAAAGACGCGCTTGGATCCCCTCAACATTCGGCACACACATAAACGTACATCCCTCTATACGGAAGAAAATGGATCTCAGTAAGAAGCGTACAAGCAGCTATCTCCTACACTTCATTAGCCTTAACATGCTTCGTACTGCCAACCTATATAAGAACAAAACATTCCCAACAGTCTAATTATAGATCCAAGTGCTGAGATATATATAGTGAAACATAGAAAGCACTTGAATTAAATAACCCAAGTAATTACATGGGTGCTTGCCTAAGAAGCCGGGGTAGCTACGTGGCTTGAACATTAGCTATCACCTAGGTTAACTTATATTGAAAGACGGCGTTGTTTAATTTCTAGCCCATCGTGCCTACTGCGCCTCACTCATATAAAGTATTATCCCCATTTTGAGCCGCTTTTTGCGCAAGCTATTGAATTAAGTATGCCGTACTATGAAATTACGTAGGTGGCTATGTCATGCAAGGTCATCTCCCAGCAACGCAAGTTACCCAACATGAGGGGTATCGACCAATGCCGTGACATCAGTTGGAGGCAATCCCAAAGGGGAAGTCCATCACAAAAGTTGGAGAAACCCGTTCCGCGGCTCGAGATAAATCATTCGCTTCCGTTGCTTCGACCCGCGAGCTGGAAGGTGGCAAGCCCTGATCTTCGATTCTACGCTGTTCCGTTCCGATTTTTTACCAACGCCACTGAGAGCGATGCGTGCTCTTCGGTATTACGGCCCCCAGGACTTGCGCTTGGACGACTTGCCCGAGCCCAAATGCGGCTCGGCCCAGGTCAAGATCCGGCCCGCGTTCGTCGGCATCTGCGGCACGGACCTCCACGAATACCGAACGCAGACATTCGTGCCCAAACCCGGCGCGCCTCACAGGCTATCCAATGAGACGGCGCCGGTCACCCTCGGCCACGAGCTGTCGGGGACCATCGTCGAGATCGGCGCGGACGTTGTCAACTCTGCTAGCCTGGAAGTCGGGGATCGGGTCGCCGTGTTCCCGCTCTTGTATTGTCGAGCCTGCGGGCCGTGCCGGGGCGGCCTCCCGAACTGTTGCGAGAGGGGGGGATTCAGGGGGTTGTCCGGAGGTGGAGGCGGGCTCAGCGATTACATGTGCCTGCCACCCGACGCAGTCTTCAAGCTCGCGGATACCATCTCGCTGGAAGTCGGCGGTCAGCCCGCGTACCGCTTCTGATTGAGTTGGGACATGCTAATTTGCTGGCAGCTCTCGTAGAGCCTTTGGCGGTCGCCTGGCATGCCGTCCGCGAATCCGGTATCACGGCAGGCCAGACTTCTCTGGTCTTCGGCGCGGGGCCCATTGGCCTCGCTATAATCCAATGTCTCAAGGCTATTGGCGCTGGCGAAATCATCGCCGTCGAACTGGCTACCAGACGCCAGGAATTTGCCAAGCAGTTTGGCGCAGCGCATATACTTGACCCGAGCCATGTCGATGTGGTCAAGGAAGCCCAGAAACTGACAGGCGGCCGAGGTCCTGCTGTGGCGTTCGACTGCGCCGGTGTACCATCAAGCCTGGATTCCGCAACTCGTGCCGTCTGTGCCCGTGGGACCATCGTGAATGTTGCGATTGTAGGTCAAGGGTCGAGACTCGCTTCGTCGCTTCCGCTGCTGTCAGGGGAGATTTCACTTATTCCAGCTAGTCTAGTTCACAGCCTCTGACTCCCTGAATATCCCCGTGACTTCCCTTCCGGGGGTGACTGCTGACTCAGATCGTCATAGTGGGAAACGCCTGTCCCCTTTCACCCAAACAATATTGTCCTCTACGAGAGGAGGCTTGTTGGAAGTACGGTATTCTCTCTATCCGAATGAGTGCCATCTAGACTTACTCACTCCTTGGGTCCAGGTTTAACATACGTAGCGGCTGATTTCGAGGACGTTATTGATGCCCTCTGCGAAGGACGCCTGAGACCGGAATCCATGATCACAAGCAAGATTGCTATTGAACGCGTGGTCGAGGACGGATTCGACGCTCTCATGAATGAGAAAGATAAGCACGTCAAGATCATAGTGGATTTGTCGACTCTGTAAATCGATCGGGGGCGATATAGGCGACAGTGACAATGTAGCTTATCATGTTAGTAAGGAATTATAGATATACATCGTCACGGTTTCAGGATTACTCTAAAGGATCCGCGGACTCCAGGTCCTACGATGTCTGAATTTAGGTGATCAAAACTCTCAATTTGCCTTCCTTTCTACATTGTGGCTATCTTTCAGGGTAATGCGAGGCGGCCTTATTTCGTAGAGCCATGCTGATCCGCGTAAATAATCTCGGCAGCTTGCTCAGCCAGAGCGTAGACAGCAGCTTGAATATGACCTGTGATGACAACGGGGATGACCGAGGCGTCCACTACTCGTAAATTGTCAACGCCTTTGACTCTCAAGTCGACGTCTACGACTTTTCCCATTGAGAGGCTACCCATGGGATGCTGGCACGTCCTACCCGTTCGCCATATTTATTAGCAGAGATACACAGCGAGACTTTATTTTTGCTTTGCGTAGACCTACCCCAATCCGGCACGAATGCGTGCGTCAATGTAGTCGTCAGTAGAATTCACGGATAAAACCTCGTCGAAACCCGGTGCTCCAGCTTCTCCGCTGAGAATTTCACGACCGATGACGGTCGTATCGCTTCCGGCGAACTTGATTTGCGTCTTCACGGCCTCGCGCACTACGTATCTGTCCACCGCTGTTCCTAGGTAGTTGGGGTCAATAAGGGGGGGTTCACTGCAGTTGGCTGATGCGAGCTTAATCGAGCCGCGGGCCGTATTGAGCATCGGTGCGGTGCCAAAAGTGACGAGCGACCCGTCGGGCGCACCGACCGACATGAAAATATATTCAACAAAGGTTCGCGGGTGTGCTAAAAGAGGATGGGTGTCTGGATCTGGCACGATGCCTTCATCCTCCGCAACGGCTTCAGCGAGACCTTTCTTTGGCACATCTCCATTTATAAGAAAGTCAAATGGGTATCCCCAGCTGTACTGCGGCTGACTGAATAATGGGTTTGGGGATCCGAGAGCCCATCCGGCCCCTGGATCTTTGACTTTCCATGCGTTGAAGAGGATGCTATGGTCAGCCAAGTTTTGGCCAACGTCGGGCTGATCTAGAAGAACGGGAATATCGAATTTGACCAAGTCCGTAGAGGGTCCAATACCCGATAGCATTAGGATCTGGGGTGAACGGAGAGCCCCAGCAGCTAGGATTATATTCTGCCCGTTCACCTCGGTGCCGTCAGCCAGCCGGACACCTACGGCCTTCAGTCCACCGTTGTCTGCGGCATGATTCTTAATCAATACCTTCTCCACGAGTGTATTGGCTAGTACGGTCACGCTGTCAAGCGAGTAAGCAGCGGCGGAGATAATACGGCGACCGCTATTCCGGCCCTCTTGTAGCTCTGCAATGCCTAAAGGATTGCCTGCATTGCCATCTAGATATGGTAGCTCGTTAAACCCAAGCTCTTTCCATGCTTCTAATGTGTGCTTGCGTAGCGGGAACCCCCGTTTCGTCGAAGTGACCGACTGTATGTGAACAGGGCCCGTAAGACCATGCTGTTCGGGATTCGAGGTTTCGCTCCAGTGTCTCTCCGATTTTTGCATGAAAGGTAGCTGACCTTCATAGGCCCAACGCTTATCGTGTACGAGGGAGCCCCAGAGGTCGTAATCGAACTTGTGGCCTCGGACCCATCCACCTGGCTCGGTAGGTAAGTATTTTGACAATTGGTTAACAGATGATGGATGGCCTCATACCACCGTTAATGACAGTACCCCCACCGAGTGCCTTTCCAGTTGCTAGGCCAACATTGCGACCGTCGAGGTGACGCTGACTAACTGTACTGTCTTTCCAGTCGAAGTCGCCGCCAATGAGATTAGTTGAATTTGGCCAAATGATGTTAGATTCGTTATTAGCATTTGGTCCTGCTTCGATTACAAGGATCTTAAGGCTGGCGTCTAACTGAGACAGTCGGCTGGACACTACCGATGCAGCAAGGCCCCCTCCAACGAATATGTAATCCCAGATGGTACTCATAATCTCAGAAGAGTTTGAAGAGGCCATTATTGTGAGGGGTAGGCAATGGATGTTAAATGAAAGGCTATGAGACTGTCCCGGACGGGCGGCGCTTGATGTGATAAGGGATGGGAAAGCGGTACTCTTATGCTGGTCCTTGATTATGGGGTCAGTCAGATTCTTTCGGAATTAGCGGACAAAGGACATTGGATTTCAGCTCTATAGCCATGCGGAGACTGTACCTTAAGGCTCCGCATGTGCCATATACAAACACAGTGAGACAACACATCATTTAGGTAGTATTCAGTGGCGCGCATAAGCGCATGCATATACATAAACTCAACCGGTCCGATCCAGGGGTCGCCAGCTTTCTTGGATACGGTGTGTCCGTATCACGCCGCGAACCATTAAGTCTTCGTCAAATTCACACAGTATTAGCAGTCTCTAAGGACAATGTAGCATTGCATTGCACATATCATATGGATGAGTTTATCAAGGATGCGGGATAAGGGGATCAGTCTACCAAGACACATCTTCCACCCGTCACTGTCTTTCTATTCTCCTTCTCTTTAGTTACTTTTTATCACTCACTTCTCTCCCACCTTTTCCGCTTTTCTACACTATAGACCCCGCCCTGTTGTCTCACTTGCTTACGTCCAGCCTAAGGCTCCGCAACTCTAAGTACCTATTCGAAACACATAGAAAGATGGACGCAAGCAAAGCATCAATCATTGCCCTAGTTACTGTTATGGTTACGATAGTATCCTTATGGGTCGGCTTACGGGTTTGGGCGCGTCGCATACGGAAACTGTCAATATTCTTCACAGAAGATATCTTATGCTACATCGCTCTGGTATGTCTCCCAGGCTACTATCTTATTAATTGTATTACTAAGACTGACGTGTTAAAGGTTTTCTTTTATGGTATATGTGCTGATGGAATTATACGTTAGCCTGTCCCCACGCCCCTCTTCAATATCAACTGACAATCTACTATTAGTGGTAGTTGTAGGTGGCGCAGGACAACATATTGCACAATTACGGCCGAGTCAAATTGAGCAGTTTTCCCAGGCAGTCTTTGCATATCAGGTCCTCTACGCTTTTTGCCTTGGGTTCACCAAGCTTAGCATCGCCATGAACCTACAGCGCATCTTCTTCACACGTCGATTTCGTACGGCCACACTCGTTGTTATGAGCGTCACGGTTGCTTGGATGCTACAGACAATCTTGATTGGTCTTTTAATATGTCAGCCTATCCAGCTAAATTGGGACCCGACCGTACGTGGCATATGTGGCAACCAAACAGCAGGCTTCGTCTCAGTTACGGTTATCGACATAATCAATGACCTCATGCTTCTGTTGCTCCCATTGAAGCCGGTACTCTCTTTGAATATCAAAACCCGACATAAGATAGCTTTAGTACTTATTTTTAGTGCGGGCTTGATGTATGTGATCTCTTCTCCCTCTCTACTGTTTCTCAGTTTCACCATCTTCATTAGACATTGCTAAACCTCATTTCTGATATTTGCAACTAGAACCATAGTGGCAACCGCTATAAAACTCTACTTTACCTACATTCTCGACTTCGCCGACCTAACGTATTCGGTTGTTGGGGACAATTACTTGAACATCATCCAACCTGGCATCGCCGTCATAGTGTCATGCAGTCCCCTCCTCAAGCCAGTATTGGACAATATTTTCGGCTCGTCGGATACCACTAAATACAAAAGCTCGGGGGCTGACTCTCGTGATAGTCATGGGAATACAAGCAGAGTAGGCCCTAAGCTTTCCAGTCCGAACAATTGGAAGATAGGTGTCTCGCATTCACTCCCCACAGGGTTTGAACGGCTTTTAGACAGCCAACAAAATCTGCAGATAGAGCTAGGAACCGTAGGGTCGTACGAAGCACATATAATACCACAGGAAGATCCGCGCCGAGATCATGACACTAGTAGCGGGCCGAGTGGTGGAATCATGATCACACGCCAAACCATTGTAGCCAATTGCCCTCCTTAGGAGCTTGGGAGCGATTGGCAACATTACCTTTTGGGGAAATAAACTGCCAGGTACATGGTAGTTTCCTTTTCATGTCTAATTATAATACGCAGAGATAGGTCACTTTCTTGTTTCAATTATACATAAGCCCTTGAACATATTTCTATACTTAGATATCTAGGTGTTATGGTTTACGCTGCGATGCCCTCGAATTATAAAGGATTTATTATGTTGCCCGAGGAATTCCAGTCTATGTTCTCAGTTTGTTTAGTCGCAAGGTAACGCTGTATATCCTGTATTTATAAGCCCACACGGACCAAGACTACTTGTTTAAGTTTTGGTTTTGTCACAAGGTAGGTAGATGGGGACTATAATAATTCACTTTGGTCCTTGGAAATCTTCGACAAGTTGACCGAATATAAATAGGGGGAACCTCCCAAGACGCAAATAGAGGGCTCCACTTATAGCTAGATAGATAAGGTAGTTGATAGCTAATAGGTGGGGCCATATCTCTACGTACTTATTTTTTCCCTACCATCAAAGCGAGAGGGAAATAGGGGTGCTGAATTCTGGGGAACGTTGCGTTGCTATCCAAGGACTAACACCCCTATATTTAAATTTATTTACAGTTCAAAATTAGATAATGTTTGCTTAAGGTGTAGTTAAGAGTAGAAATAAGGCTTAACAAGCAAACAAAGTATGTCCTCTAAAGATAATATAAAACCATAGGTCGCCCAATTGGAGAATCAAAGGCTAGACGAATGTCTAATTACAATGGGAGATGAAATATATGCCTCGAATATCCTAGGACAGGAAATGCACTCGAATATAGCAATGGAAGTACTAACTGATTGTATAGCATATAGTTCCCTACGTGATCATAAGTACTCACCATGCCCCCATAATATTAAATACCACCACACGCTTCCTTTATAAAAGGAAATGAGAGTAAGCAAGAGTAGGTGTTTCTATAACAATACTACACAGTAATTCTGACTCCACCACGCAAAGAGGATACATTTAGTTTATATCTGCCAGTGCTGAGACTAATAGTCGTAGGACGGCAATGTCAGCCAGTGGGATCGGGGTCATTTTGCCTTTGCAATGTACTTACCTCCAATTCAAGTTACCTGTGCAGGCATATTTGCAACTGTCAATGTAAGCTCTAACATTGTCGTGGAGTTCTGGATTAGAGCGGCAGGACTGTAATAACCGTCGTTCCATGGCCTCAAAACGTTCGATAGACGAGCACACCATGTCCGTAGCCTTGCTGATTGCCGCCTGGACCGATCCAAGTGTCATTGACAGAAGTGGAATCAGTGTGTCCACCTGGGATTGATCCTATTCAATGAGTAATGATAGGCATCATTAGTTGTAGCGGCCAGAAATTTCTGTCATTTCACTAACCAATTCTTTCTTGAGAGACAAGACATCATTCATTCTAATACAGTTAATTAGCGCACAACCTTCAACGCCAAGGGCATGCTCACGTGGATATGATCATATTTGTCTCATGCCAAATGGCCTGCATCTCGATACTCTCCATTATTTCTGCTCCAAGTTGAAAGCCGACGGCATATCTACAAACAATTGTAAGCGGCAACCACAATCCTTAGATGTGGTTGATTGGGCATACTCATGCAGGGCTAAACAAACCCTAGTCGCACTCGTGCCTCCACGGCGCCTGATATAGTCCTCAACCGATGGAAGGGCCGCAGTCATCTGATTCTTGTGTTCTTCTTCGTTCATTTCAACAAAAAAGCGCAACTCTTGCAAGAAGGTATTCAATCGGCCTGTATTGTATTATTAGCTTCCCCCATATTTCTTTCTATCTGTCTGTCTATTGACTCACGTTCGTCGTAGCTTCTCGCAATCGCTTGTCCAACAGGCAAGAAGTTGGTGATCAGCCGATCCTTTGATGCATTGTCCAGAGTATCTGGATCTAGAGGCAAGGATAAAGCAGCTTCCAGGTAACGGATTGTATCCTTTCTGAACTTGCACGACCTTTCGAAGTCCTTGAGCAAGGGTGAGAACTCAAGAGAATCCGTTTCTTGGACCTAATATTAGCATAGCAGCATCGATGGTTAAATCTCAGGCGGCGTGGTACGAACCATCATCCCATGCGAACAACTAGGAACTATGTCAGTATAACGACGTAAGCTAAGCTTCGGTCATTTGCCTCACCCAAACCGCCATAGCTGTTGTGATAACCAAGTTCTCGAACGGCGCACAGGGCCACCACGATGCACCGAATAAGTCAAGTTTGCAAGCTATAAGCCATTGAATCCGGCTCCTGTCTTCTGCTGAGGTGAACATTCTATTTCCTAGTTAGTGGCTCCTCCATTGAAATTTTGTCACTTGACTTACGATTCAAGCCTTCTCTGGACATCCTCGCTGAGTCTACCCACACCCTCATGGACTTGGGCGGGCCAATGACTGAGGAGACTCTGAAAGTCGGGAATAACTACCTCGGTACCCCGAATAAATGATATCAGCATCTCTCTCGACCAGCCATAAGGCATAGCCTTATTATAGGGCACGCTTTCGGTTCGTTCGCTTCTATCCATCGTATATTATGCAGAAGAGCTAATTTTGCACAGATTGGCTTTTATGGGAAGGACACACAAGTATTTACTTCAATATCCCCCCTCAAAAATAGAAACAAAGTAATTCACTTTGATTTCTACCTAGAAACCCCGATTTGCCATGACTCTTATACATAAAGCGCAAACAGCGCTTGAAGCCATTCCTCGCATAAAGCGACCTCAACAGGGCAGATCGTCGATCGCGCGGGATACAGCCTCAGAGGAGCAACGGTAAATAACTACTGTGTCTATCCGACCTATAAGGCCAAGGACGGCTTGATGTGATATGATATCGTCTGTCCCAGCCACGGAGGTAGATGAGAGTACAGGCTAGCTTTGCTTTGGTTACGCCAGGCCGTGTACGCAAAATGGCGGCATCGTCTTTCAACTTCATCACGTCGTATCACATGTTGGAAATATCGGGAATGTGCTTGTCGGTGATTCATACTATAATTGGAGAACATATTGCTATGTGAAGTACCCGCTACCCCCCCCCCCCCCCCCCCTTGGTCAAGTTATGTCGGCACTCAAATACACGTCGATTTGAATGTGTAAGGTGGGAAACGGCGGCGTGGCGAAGTAAGAAATCCCGAATGCACACAGTGCTTCGTGGGGGCCTACTAAGGACTCGCGACCAATTCATGTGATCGGCGGGCTCTGGAAAAGGGCGGCGTTGCAGCGCAGAGCCTGATAGGAATATGTAGTTGCAATATTGGATGGCCACCACGCCGACACCCGAAATCACTCCTATGCCAATGTTACTTATACACTACGATCTCACAATGTTCTGGGTGTAAGGGGTGAGCTGTACAACCCTATGATTGGTTCTCCTGAGCGCAATTCCAAATCACAGCCACTTTCATGCGGTGATTACGATGTTGTCTCTTTAAATGTCAGCCACAAAGCATAGAGAACTCCGCGGCACCCGGAATCATGAATACAACCTTGGGTAGACGGTTATCAGATCATCAGTGAGTCTTTTTCGCCGAATCAAACATCTATTATCAAGCATATGCAAGTTTGCAGACAATCCTTCTATGTTGTGCTCCCGTCCCTTCGAGGTAGTAGTCGTTTGGAAACAAGCGGTCAGAAGAGACGCAGGCTACTGTGGCACTTGAAAGGTACTTGTATAGGTAGGTACCTAGAACAGCAGTGCGCTTATATCACCCTAATGAATACAGGTAGGTAACTAGGAAGCAGTTTTGCTGAATAGAACAGGAAACCAAGTTCAAAAAATACACAGTGCCGGAATAAGTCTCCAAAGGGATAGCGTACATCTACGAATTCAATCTAAGCAGGCATGTGGGAATAGCCTATCACAAAACTCGCGGACGACAGGGCTTCGTCGCATTCGGTCAAGGTTCAAGGCCATAGGAGATGGCAGACTCGTTCGCATGAAGCATGGTTAGTAAAATGTTATAACACGAGTTGAGTTCAATATACGAGGTACATGCCACATCAGGTGTTATAACTCTATACGAAAAAAAAATATTATTTAAATGCATACAAGCACCATCTATAGAAGTCGAAGACTTCAATACATTCAGGTATGAGCTCAGCACTAAACCTGTACCCTCTTCTTTTGTCCCAACTTGCCACAGTTCAACTTGCCACGCATATTTGCCCCGTTACAGCAGGCTCAAATACGAACAAGATGGATATAGTGAAGTTTTCACTATGCCTTCTACCTATGGCTCTGGTTTACGGAGCCACTGTGGTAATTTATCGACTTTGTTTCCATTCATTATCTCGGTTTCCCGGTCCAAAACTTGCTGCCGCTACCGAACTGTACGAGATTTATTTCGATATTTTTAAGGGCCCTGGGGGCCAGTTTGCCAATCACCTCGAGAAACTGCATAAAATCTATGGTATTTACTAGCAGCCTTGTTACCGAATCCGTTGTTTTTCGTTCATATTCTGAACCAAATACAAACTAGGCCCCATTGTTCGCATTAACCCCGATGAGCTTCATGTTCAGGACTCAGCGTGGTTCTCCACGCTTTACGTTAATTCCGCGTCGGTAGGTCAGCCAGCTCCTTATTGATAGTGTGTAGCTTACACCGGTTTCTGAAGGGCACACGCGACAAGTATCCTCCTGCGGCTAATATGATAGGGACACCGGGCGGCTGTAAGCGTTATGAGTCGGAGCCTAGTTTGGACCTGTGAACTCTGTTAACCATGTTATTCACCTCTAGGTTTTGGCACGGTTTCACATGAGACTCATCAGAGGCGTCGTGGAGGGGTTGGTCCTTGTTTCTCTAAATCGGCCGTGGCAGCATCAGAATCCATGATCTACGACCATATTGACAAGCTTATTCGGTACATTGAACAACAGATATCCCTATCCGGGAGCGCCGAGCTACGATTGACCTACTTAGCACTCTCCGCCGACATTTTGATGGAATATTGCTTTGGGAAGTCTATGCGCCCTAACCTTCTTGAAGAATACGATAAAGCTGTAGAGTGGTCCAGGATTACCAAGGTGGTGGTTAACCTGGCCAACATTGGTAAACGACTCGGCTGGGTGATCTCATACGCTATGAAATGCCCTATGTGGATATTAAAAATGCTATCACCGGATATTGCAAGCGTTATTAAGCTTCGCCATGTCAGTTCTTTCTGCTTACAATATCGCGGTGTAGTACTGACTCGGTTTCTTTTGGTAGGCCCTAGAATATGAAGCTGCTCTAGCTGTGCGGAATTGCTCTAAACCTAGAGACGATAGAATAGTGATGGATGGGTTCTCATGTGTTAATGAGCGCAATAACTTATTTCAAAACATTCTTTTGAGCAGAGGGCTCTCTGACGCTGACAAAAGCCCCGAGCGCATGGCTCAGGATGCTTTCGAAGTAATCGTGGCAGGTGTAGAGACTACGAGCCGATCCCTAACCGCAGCTACGTACTATGTGCTCTCTAAGCCAGAGACCGTTTTGCCAAGGCTTCGAGAAGAACTTGAAAACGCGCCGCTCGGGCCCGATTCACGGATATCGCTGAAATCCTTAGAGGGCTTACCGTGGCTAGTGAGCGTTTTCAAACACTCTGCTGATTCGCTTGTACTAATTTCGTTCTTGCAGACCGCAATTATCAAGGAGACTCTTCGAGTTGGCGGTGCAACTACCGCCCGGATGCCTCGTATTTCACCACACTCTCCTCTTCTGTACAAGAATTGGATTATCCCTCCAGGAGTAGGCTATCATATCTCCTAAATACTATCCCACTCATTCACAGGAAACTCTTCATACGCTAACTAGAGTTTAAGGTAGCGGTCAGCATGACAGTCCGCGATCTTCTCATGGATAGCGAGGTTTTCGATGCACCTCTAGAATTCCGCCCAGAAAGATGGTTGCAGACGAATCCAGGCCTCGAACAACTGAACCGCAATTGGCAACCTTTCAGTCGCGGCAGTCGAATATGCCCTGGCATGAAGTAAGTTCTCCCGTGTTTCAATTGCTGTGTTGCCTCATCAGCTACCGTTGAACTATGCCTCTCTTAGTCGTATAGGCAGTCCTTGGAGCTAAAAATTCATGTGGCAGTCTAGCAATGGCAAACTTATACATTACCATTGCGTCCATTTTTCGACACTGCGATATCGAACTGCATGACACGATCTGGGCTCGTGACATTCAGATTGTGCGAGACTGCTTCCTCGGAGAGCCGTCGAAGGATTCGACGGGTGTCAGAGTCAAGCGTGTAGTACACAAGACTCATCAATACCCGTTACAAGAAACACCAGCTTCACCCGAGATTAAATGATCTTAACATCAAGAAATCAAGTTGGCCAAAAGAGTTGTTAGAGAAGGGCCGAGCTTCCAGTTTTAACTCAGCCCTGTCGCCTTGCGAGACAACCTTGGGCCTTAGTTCCCACAAGGGAAATATCCAATACATAGCGTATATCACGGTGCATAGTAATTCATATCCTCAGTGCCTCATGAACTCATTCATTCCAGAACAAGATAACAGGACGCCTCAAGCCTCAGGTGTTTGTGCAGAAAGACTTGATATCACATATGCAAGCGAGATTAAGACACAATAACAGTAGAGTGTTAACTTGATGTTATAATTGTAGTCCGAAGACTGCAACCAACCCTGAAAGTAATGTGATGCTAACTGGTATGACTGATATGGAACCAAGGAGTCGTTTTGATCATCAAACCTTACTGCTGGATCTAGTCCAGCTCTGGGGGTTGAATCTCAAGTGCGGCTAACTAACGTAAATCTCTCATCCTCCTAATACCTCATGCCTTACTGCCGCGTCAAGTCCGGCTCCGGGGCTGTAATGAGGTTACCCTGATACGCGTGCTGTATTATAGAGGTAAATACCTCGTCCTTCTCCTCGTACTCCTCTTCATTCTCCCCGTTATCCTTCTCTTCCTTAGCCTTTTCTTTATCGTTCCCCTCTAGAAATGGGTCCTGTGGGCGGATCCCCCTTCCCGTAGACACGAACTCGTTAGCCTCCTGCATGGGCATATGGCCAATCCTGATTGCAAGTTTACGGAGCGTTGTCTCGCGGACCCAATTACCAGGTGTAGGGAAGAACGGAGTATTCGCGTATTGGAGGCGATCTCTCCTCCACCCATTAACCCCAAACTTCTGCCTCCGGAGTAGGTTTATTGCGAAGGCAAAGTATAAATACCGCATAGAGGGGCGATGGTCGGTTTTGAACTTCAGGATCCTTCCGTGGAGAGTCCGACCTGACGGAATAGGTAAGCTCTCAGGATCAGGTTCCTGCACACGCTCGTCCTCATCAAGTACGATAACCATAAGATTTTTGCCATCATTCGTTGGAACAATAGCTATCCTAGCGTCATCGAGCATTTCCTCGTATACTGGGAAAAGAGGTATCCCATTCCTGATACTCCAAATATGTCCCTCCGAATTATCGGTAGGTCCAAACAGATGGACTGCTGCCGGCTCACCTACATTGTACCTAATAATGTGGGCGGCGGTAGCCAACTCGGAGTAACGGTGGGTGATGGGACACCACACGACCTTTCCTTCATCCTTGTCTGCACCGTAGGCCTTCATGATGGCTTTCCGCCAGCGAGCTTGACGGTCCTGATCGCGGGGATTCTTCATCGTCAAAGTCGCTCCACTCGGCTCCTTCAGCCGCGAGGCCAGAAATTCGATATAAGACCAATCTTCGGCATAGGCCCGCTTATTCCATTTATCGGAGTCGACCTCCTTAGCAGCAAGCTCATAGGTCGATGTACGCAGATGGACTTTCTCGACAAGTAAGTTGCCAGCCTGTTCTTCTAGCCGCTGAACTTCGGCTTCGAACCTGCCGCGTCCAGTATCAAGTAGTCCTTCTTTGTAACTCTCCCTTTTCAAGTGCGAATTAGTTATTGTCGTTTAGTCAAATAGAACAGACAATTAGTACTTACCTAAGCTCTTGCAACGTGGCTTGTGTCGCCTCAAATGCAAGATCTACCGCCTTCAGCTTCTGCTTCACAACTTGAAGATGATACTTCATGTTAGTTTCGTCGTCGATTTCCTGTCCAAGGTTGGCTTGCTTCGAGGGGGATCCAAGGCTTGTAGAGCTGAGCTGCGAGAAATTTCGCTTTTCACGGCCGTAGGCTTGAAAAGCAGGCTGGAGTCGCTCCACGCTCGCTGGGCTCAGTGCCTTGCGGATATCAGGTTGAAGCATATTTTCGGGAGGGAGGTTTGGTGAAATAGTAGGTAATACACATGGTCGGTTTGGTCGGGGAGTCCGGGGACTTGGGGTCGCCCGGGGGGCGGGAGTGTTGGGACGAGATGTTTCGGAAGTTTGAGGGCTCTCCCCCACATCTCGTTTCGAATTTTTGTTCTTCTTGGAACCCATTTTAGTCTTGGTCAGACGCGCAGTTGTATTGAGAGAGTTGTGTGATGTGGGAGCGGAACTTCAGGTCTATGGCAATAGAGGCTGAGGCTTGGGATTTCAAAAGGAAGAGAGGGGAGCCGGGGGAGGAGAGTGTTCATTTATGTTCACGAGCGACACACTTAAGGTTCAAGGGGTCATAATTAAGGCGTATTGAGTTTCTATGAACGTCGGATTGATGGAAAGTACCTGTAGCCGTGAACTTAAAAACTGATAATTTGAGGTACATATACTTGACATTTCATGTTTATATTGGGCTTTTGCCCTATTCTACTGGTAATATGATGAATATATCTATTAGGTCTACGTCTCTACACATTTTGTTGTGTGGGTATATTCGGTTTATCTTCTGTTTGATGACTCTCATGTTAGTTTTGTGTTGTACGCGCTACGCTTATGTTGTCTTTTTGTCTTGATATTTGAGTTCTAGTGGCCGAATCGCGTCATTCATGCCGCCCCAGTCGTGCGTAGAGAAAGCACCAGATGGGAAAGATAATATTTTACTGTCCCTCGTGCCTGTATAGGTTTATTAGGGGTTACAGGCTTCGAGGAGTAGGTAGCGACAATATTTCCGTGACGGAAGGCGCCTATACGGCTTGTCTGTCTGCTCTAAAATGAGCTACCAGTGATTTATGCCTGACGATGAGTTTTCCAGATACGGCCGTGCCGTGGTAATACGGACGGGGATGATGTTCCCGCGCCTAAGTATGTACGACGGGTGGAAAAGCGCACTGATACTGTGAAAGGGCCTTTTAGATATACTTGACTGGATATCGATGCTTAGGCAACATAGTTCACGGCCTGTGAATAGGGCTTGGCCATTTTATTATTCGTTTCTGTGAAGTTTAATTATGACTAGGCAGATTCTTATCTACAAAGCTTCCGGCGTTTTAAGTAGTTGGGCCAAGGCAGACTTTGTACGAAGTTGAACTTAGATTCGCGAAACCATGCAGGGGCGTCAATACCAACTTCCTAACATAGCGTATCATTAGGGGCCACGTTATCAAATCTGCTCTCGGTGCCTTATCCCAGAGGTAATGCTGTTCAATGACAGTTTGAACCGCCTTGTGGCCGAGTATTATCTCGGGCTGCTTGTTGACCTGATCACGCGCAATTCTCAGCTAGCCGAGGCCAAGGCAGAGTTTGTGTAGAGCCCGCAGGAAAGTGAAATACTTTTTACCCCTGAGCTATTTTACTAGGCAGACAAACGAGTGATTGTGGCGACTCTAAGTAGCATAAATCGTATTATATCCCTACTTAATTGGCGTACCTGTCGTCTCTGTTAGGTTTGGACGCCCGATCTAGCCCCAGGTGGCAGGCTATAGCGCGCTCGCCGTGTGTAACAAGGGACTTCAGCCTCAGAAAGGTGACCTAGGTACGTCGCCTCATCGCTCCTCGTCCTAAGTGGTTAGCCTTGAAGCCCCGAGAGAGGCGCGTAACGGAGCATCCCGCCTGTGAGAGGTCTGATAATCAATGGGATAAGCCCGTGGGAAGACGTGACTTTGCCACTGAAATTTGCCTCGGGGGGGGGAAAGGGTCAGGGGTAAAGAGGCTGGGTGATGACCTTAGAGTGAGCCTCTATCTAGTTGAAGTGGTCTGTTGAGAACGTATCAATACGTTCTGTTGGCGAGGGATTACCGTTTTAGTTAAGTAGTTAGGTGATGCAACAGACGCCGACGATAGGGACCGCCTGATCTGGCTATAGGGCACGTACGTGGCCACCCGAGACGCTTCATCATGGAAATCTCGCAGAAGATGATGAAAAGAGAAACGGACGGGCTAGGGCAGTCTAGAAGGCTGCCAAACCGCCTTGGTAGTCTAGCAGCCGAAGTAGAAAGGTGGTGAGGGGGTACATTGCGCCTCCTTAACGCGGGTTCTCATCGATGGAATTAGCAACATTAAATTCGACCAGACCGTCTCCTACGAGCACGATAGTAAGGGGCAAGAGGGAGGGAAACGCCCGTCTCAGCGGTTGCTAATCAGCTCCTTACTCGAGACGTGACCTAGAAAGGGGTTAGAAACCTTCGCGGCCAAATCATAGTACTTCAATAGGAATTGTTAAGTTTACAGCCCCAATAACCTCGTTACTCTTCATTTCGCCGTCAAATAAAGTAGGGGATGCTAAGAACGATACTAGCGGGCCGCCCGGCGTACAAGTAGGTAGAACGTTGACGGCAAAGAAGAACGCACCAAGTCCTACCACTACAACCTTTTGGTTCGTTCCAATGTTCTCGATTACGGTGTATCGCCAGGTGTCGGCCGAGTGTCATGTCCGCAGTGTTAGCGGGGTTGTAGTCGGCGAGGCTTCACGCGGCCCGGCACTCTCGCTATCGTTATCGCTATCGTCATCGCTATCACTACTATAGCGGAGGGGGTTTTTCTGCTACGATACTTTATTGGACCCATTCGCTATTTTTGTCTCTCGGCCGCAATTATGTTGCGGATCGCCGACATCTGTGCCATCTTAGTCCTATTTATCATTTATTACTAAAATAATGTGAGCTCCCAGGCTTGATCGAAGTTCAGTCTGAAACCCGCAAAAAGGACTGCGACCATGCAACACGCCCCATGTATCGTTCTATAAGAGAGCTGGCAGGCCCCGGCCGCCTGAAGCTTTCCACGCCGTCGCCGTCACTGACATCGTCACTGACATCGTCACTAACACGGCCCCGGACACCGACACCGATCCCGAGACGGTCGCCCGTCGCCCTCGCCAGATGCTACGCCACGGCACAGCACGACCTCGACCTCCCGGCCCTGGATCGAACATGGCGCCAGAGATGGAGTGACAGTCGACCCGACGGGCGTGAATCCAGCCCTGAGCGAGCCGATCGCCAGCGTCACATCTACATCCTGTCCATGTTTCCATATCCCTCGGGGAAGCTTCACCTCGGACACCTCCGCGTCTACACCATCGCCGATGTTGTTGCTCGCTACCACAGGCTCAGAGGACGCCATGTCCTGCTGCCCATGGGCTGGGATGCTTTTGGTCTGCCGGCCGAGAACGCCGCCATCGAACGAGGCATCGACCCGGCCGAGTGGACGCGTGACAACGTCGCCCGCATGAAGGAGCAGCTGGAGCTGATGAACGCCTCCTTCGACTGGTCCAGGGTGCGTCGTCATGCTCGCGCCAACACGCCCGTCACCGTCACCGTCCCCGTCCCCGTCCCCGTCGTCGCCCATTGACATTTTTCCTCGCAGGAGCTCGCCACTTGTGATCCCAACTTCTATAAGCACACCCAGAAGCTCTTTCTCATGCTCCACCAGTTCGGTCTCGTCACCCGTCAACGCGCCGTCGTCAACTGGGATCCCGTTGACAAGACCGTCCTGGCGAACGAACAGGTAGACTCGGAAGGTCGATCCTGGCGATCGGGAGCCAAGGTGGAGCAGCGCCCGCTGGAGCAGTGGTTCTTTCGTATCACCGAATTCAAAGAGGCTCTGCTGCGCGATCTCGACGAGCTCGCCAAGGAGAACTGCTGGCCGGAGCGAGTGCTGGCTATGCAGAAGAACTGGCTCGGACGCACGACGGGCGCACGGTATCGCTTTCCCTTGACTGCCGATGATCAATCCAACCTGGGGGGATTGCATGAGCTCGAGGTGTACACTTCCCGACCAGAGACCATTTTTGCCGTCCAGTTCGTCGCTATCTCGCCAGATAGCAGATTAGCAAAGAGTCTCGCGAGCTCCGACCCGGAAATTCGTGCATATCTGGAGACCTTGGGAGAGAGCGCCGAGGGCAACATGCAAGGGTACCGGATACCGTACATCCAAGCGCATAATCCTATCAGTCGCATAGGCGCCGAATACTCTGGCCGGGCAACGCCTTTGCCCATATATATCGCTCCTTACGTGCGTGGAGACTACGAGACTGGTGCTATCATGGGTGTCCCCGCACATGATGCTCGGGACTTCGCATTCTGGCAGCAAAACTCCCCATCTGAGGAAATCAAGTATGCGATTATGCCGGATCAGACCGGATCTTCTGCGAATATAGAGGGTCCATATCTCGAATCGGGCTATATGACGGAGCTTGCGGGCCAATACTATCGAAACCCATCCGAGGACATAGCGGAAGCCATTGTTCAGAAAATCCACGGTAAAACAGGCCTTTCTGAGCTTCGTACGAAATGGAAACTTCGAGACTGGCTCATCAGCAGGCAGAGATATTGGGGTACGCCGATTCCAATCATACACTGTGAACGCTGTGGCCCACAGCCAGTTCCTGATCATCAGCTTCCTGTCGAACTACCCAAGGTGGACTACCACTGGGCTGGTGGTCGAGCGGGGAACCCTCTCGAATCTGCGACGGACTGGGTCAATACATCTTGTCCAAAGTGTCACGGCCCGGCCAAGCGAGATACGGATACCATGGACACATTCGTGGATTCTAGCTGGTATTACATGAGGTTCACGGACCCGCATAACAAGGACAGCCCCATTTCCGAAATCGCCGCCCGCACTCGCCTGCCCGTGGACATCTACATCGGGGGTGTCGAGCACGCTATTCTTCATCTCCTGTATGCGAGGTTTTTTTACAAGGCCATCATGGGCAATCTATACCCCCAGACTTCGAAGGGGTTAACTGAGCTTGCACACGAGTCCTCACATGAGCCATTCAAACGTCTCATTACGCAGGGTATGGTCCACGGAAAGACATACCTGGATCCCGACAATGGCCGTTTTCTGAAACCGGACGAGGTCGATTTGTCCAACCCATCCGACCCGAAACTTGTGGCATCGGGAGGGACGCCAGTCGTTACATATGAAAAGATGTCCAAATCAAAACACAATGGAGTCGATCCTACGACCTTCATCTTGGAGCATGGAGCCGATGCGACGCGGGCCCATATCTTATTCCAAGCGCCAGTGGCAGAGGTTCTGAACTGGGACAACGATAAGATTGCTGGCATTCGGAGATGGCTTCGTCGGATCCATGGTCATGTGCACAGGCTCGTAGCTACCGCACAAGATGGTGACGATGTCTCGACACCGTTCGACGGTAAAAGGTATTTCTCGAAAACCGAGGATCCATCAAATACAACTGATAGAGAACGAAGCACAGACTGGGAAGCCAGTATGAGTATATGGCGTACTGTCCAAGAATCCATTGCCAGCATCACAGCCACTTACGATAAAATATACACCCTCAACACGGCAGTGTCTACATTGATGACGCTAACCAACACCATCATCGAAAATGCCAGCGCCTCCCAGCGCGTCAAAGTAGCGGCAACGACGGAGCTAATCCGATTAATGGCGCCCATCGCTCCCGCCTTCGCAGAAGAATGCTGGAGCATCCTGCGCCCGAACGAGGGATATCTCTTCGGTGAAGACGACGTAATGCAGTGGCCAACCCCCGACGGATCGCTGCCGTTTTTGAAGGTCAATCGCACGCAATGCACCGTGGCGGTCAATGGCAGGAAGCGATGCATCGTCGACATACCATTGAAGCCAGCGAATGTTGGGGATGGCAGGGCACTCGAAGCGTGGATCACAGAGCAGGTTCTCAAGTCGGACGAGGCTAGGGAGCGGTTGACCGCGCCCGGGCACGATATCCGCGAGGCTACCAAGGTGTTCGTGATGAAGGGGGGCAAGGGCGTTAATTATCTGGTGCCGAAATCATAGGAAGTGTAGATAGGTCCATCTAGATAGATAGATACATAGGTAGATCACTGTAATTATATTTACATGTATGTGTATGTGTATGTAACTTGTGGTTGTGTAAAGCTTGTTGCATACATATTAAGATAGAGGAGATAAGATGAGATCACGCGGGTAGAAATCAAAAACTATTTCGCCTCTCGAATAATTCAGTTGGTTGTTCTTCCCTCTTCGCTCTCATGCGAATGTATCCCAAGTAAAAAGTGTGAAGGAGAGTTGTAGATTCATCGCACAGACCATGGCTAACATGGAGCCAACCTATTTCACGCTAGGTAGGTAAGTAAGTAAGTAAATCAATGTCACCAGCCAGCCAAGTTCCTATCTCGTCTATCTATGTTATCCCTTCTCGCCATCTTATTATATTGATGTTAAATATGATCGGAATTCACTCATATAAAGCAGGAAAAGCCCCAAGTCAAGTCAATCGAGAAATGAGCGAGTGAACGAATGAACGAACGAGTGAGTAAATGGATACATGAATAAATGAAGGATTGAATGAATGAATGCCGCGCCTACCCCCCTCGCTCTTCCGCCGCGCGGCAGCCATGTCCCCGCACCTCGCGACGCTGCTCCCGGCGTGCAGGACCGTCGCCTCGGCGCGGAGCGAGCTGCGGTGGATCAGAGAGCATGTCCTGGCCTCGGCGTCGCGGTCCGGCGATGCGTCTCGGTCTTGTGGCTCCGGGACTGGGTTTGGGTTTAGGACTAGGACTAGGACTAGGCCGCCATCCCCACCGCCGTCGCCGTTGCGGGGTGAAGAGACTTCCGCGAGACGGGGGAGACGTGGGGAGCGGGTGCTAGGGCAGGGATCAAGACTCCGCTCGGGAGAGAGGATGAAGACGAAGACGAAGACGAAGAAGAGAACGAGGGCGAGAGCGAAAGCGAAAACATGGATGAAATCAGTACCGGAACCGGACGCCAGAGAAGACCGCGTCGCCCGGCTCGTGGCGCGCCGCGGCGCCGGCGAGCCGCTGCAGTACGTCCTGGGGACGCAGCCGTTCGCGGACCTCGAGATGGAGTGCGAGAGGGGGGTCTTGATCCCGCGGGCCGAGACGGAGGCGTGGGCTTCGACGCTGGCGGATCTGTTGCTGTCTTCTCCTTCTTCTTATTCTTCTCCTCGGTCCTACTCTGCTTTTGATCCTCGCTTGCGCGGTGGGGGCGGGAGGGGAGGTGATGTTGATGTTGATGTTGATAATGGGGAGGTGGAAGGGGAGTTCCGGATCCTGGATTTCTGCTCCGGAACCGGATGTATTGCCCTATCGCTCTACGCGCGCATTATCGCTTCGATGACAAGGCAGAGGGGCGATACAGACACAGATACAGATACAAACAAACCAAAAACAGACGCGGGACCCAACATCCGCGTCCTCGGCCTCGACATCGAGCCGCGCGCCGTCCGTCTCGCAAGGCGGAATCTAGCGCGGAACTTCCCGCGCTCACACGACAAAGACCAAGACCACGACAGCGCCGTCTCCTTCCACCAAGCAGACATCTTCACCTCCACATGGCTATCGCATCTCGACCCCGCTGACAACACACACCGAGACCAAGACCAGAAACAGGATCAGAAACGGAAAATCGACCTCCTCGTCTCGAACCCGCCGTACATCTCCCACCACGGCTTCGCGCGCGCCACGAGCCGGAGCGTGCGCAACCACGAGCCAAAACTCGCTCTCGTGCCCTTTCCCTCATCCCTATCCGCCTCCTCCGCCTCCTCCTCCTCCTCCTCCTCCTCCTCCTCCTTCTCCTCGGCGTCGACAGACCCCGAACAGGAGGGAAAGGGAGAGAAGAAGCGGTCCCGCGCGCCCGAGGACGTCTTCTACGCGCGCCTCCTCGACGTCGCGGACGCGCTGCGGCCGCGCGTCGCGGCGTTCGAGGTCGGCGATATGGGGCAGGCCGTGCGGGTCGTGGAGATGGCCATGGCTACGGATGGTGCTGGCCCGAGGTCGGGGGGTCGGCGGGGTGATGCCGTGGGAGAGGAAGGGGAAGGGAACGAGCAGGGTGTCGGGCGGCGATGGGACATCGTCGAGATATGGCGCGACTGGCCGGATTCTCGCCCCGCCGAGGGCGAGGGCGAGGAGGACGTCGTTCTCATTTGCGGGAGGGAGGTTCCCGTGCGAGGGAGCGGGCATGGGAGGGTGGTGTTTCTCGCCGAGAGCCAGAGGCTGATGATGCGGAATCGGGTTGCGAATCGGGGGTTCAGACGTGTCGTTTACGCGGGTTAAGATGGTTTGTCTGTCTTGTCTGGGCATGGCGTGCTGTGCATTTATTTGCGCATCGATATGCTTTATACCACTTGTATTGTAGATATTCTATATGCCACCAGAGCGAACTCGTCGAACAACGCCTTTTTACCCCACGGACATGAGGGAGATGATTTTGAGGAGTCAAAGTCATCGGACTACGAATTCTCAAGAGAGATATAGTAACGCTGCCAACCTACTGATTTCCACCCGCCCTTTCAGCTCGTAAAATCCATATATTACTCCTGATGATCGATGCAAGCAACTCCTGGGTATGTCCCGCTCCCTCCAAATAACCGTCCGCGTAGAATGTCAAACAACAAGAATCAACTACCGGTACTCCGAATGATGCATAAACCTCCTGCCCTGTTTATTATAAAGGATGTCATTGTGCCTTTGGTTTCTTCTTAATCAACCCCGACCCGAGCACAGTCACCTTGAGTTCCGCAGCCATTTTATTATCGGCGCTCGGAACCTCAGCCGACCCTCTATTCCCATCTACCTTTATTCTTTTTCGCACCAAGCCTCCGCCGAGAGTATTTACTGGAGTGGTGGCCATTTTGTTTGAAGAGTCATCCTCGCTTTTCCGTTTCTTCTGAATCGACCCTGTCAGGTTGTTGACCGTTCCAGGAGGGACAACGGCGGGAGGACGATCCGACACGACCTGTTCGCCAATCACGGGCAATGCCCAGTTCTCGCCCATGTTGATCTCGCTGGTCCATCTCGACGTACTGGCAATCGCTTGCTCGAGGCCACCGAATTCGAGATGGAGTAACAGCTCTACGGCTCTCTTGTAGCCGTTATCGTCGAGAACTACCCGTCCTCTTCCGGCATCTGGCCAGTAATAATATGGTGTTTCGATCCGATCGGGATACTTCACGCGATGTGTCTTAATTCGGGGTTCTCGAGAGATTATAGGGCCCTTCAGCACCTTCATGGCTCTACGTTTGCGTCGCAGCGACTTAGTGCTAGTAGGTCTTGACATTGAGGGTAACGAAATCCGTGGTTCTAGAGGAGCGACGCGGCTACGGGGTTTGCTAGATGGCGAAAGGTCTGCGCGATCCAGAGGGTCATGAGGGGGACCCGCTGGAGTAGACGTGGGTGCGATAAGGCTAGAGCCTGCCGCATCTGAACGATGGTCTCGCGGCGATGTCGAAGCTAAACTCGGCTCGAAAACAAGCCAGACAAAACCTGTCATTCGTCCGCTCGAACACTCTTGCCGAAAAGCCATCATGTCCCAAAACTGGTCAAGAGTCTTGAGGGTTTTCCAACCGCGTGATAACTTGACCTTTTCCGATGTGGACTCTTCTAATTCCTCGATAAAGCGGGCCTTAGGGTCGTCTGGATATGTGGGAATGAGACATCTAGGCGAGACGTTGTCGTAATTGGTGGCATCTTTTGTATACGGAGATGTCAGTTCGAGGGGGTGACCTAATGACCACTTTTGCGCCGCATCTTCGGTCCGAGGGATGAAGGCGCGGGTTTCGTAGTCATCCAGTCCGGGGATGACCAGGTACCCGCGTCTACGATCCCAATTCATAGTCGAGCTGTTTAGAATAACGTCTCCAAGGAGGGGATTCAGCACTTTACACCACCATCTAATCAGACCCCTATCGTCGAGGATGTGCTTTTTATCATTGTTCACGCTACCCGGAAAGATGTATTGGGACTGGGCACGGGCAAAGAGATTGATGACCAGCTGCTTCGAGGGTCGCCTTCGATGCCGAACGAGGAAGCTCAGGAAGGCTACGGTGATGGCCTGGATGGGTGAGAAGCCCCGGGGCGTCGATTGGAGGCCTAGACATCCAGTCGAGTCGGCCTTGGCAACAAATATGGTAGTCGAGAAGGAGGTAGTGTAGATGTAAATCTCGAGGCCAAGCACGAGGGCATCCTTGGCCCTTGTCGGATCGGTGATGGATACGGCAAGAAAGTGTTTCTCGCAATATGTCTTGAGCGGTTTGCTCGGTCGCTTCTCGACGGTCGATCTCGAGGCCGGGGATGTCGAGGCCGGGGATGTCGATGCCGGTAATTTCGATGCTGGGAATTTCGATGCCGGGGATCTCAGGGCCGGTGGATAGCAGAGCGCCTCAGTGATGGCGGGCGTGGTGGATAGATGCCATGCCGTACAGTGGAAGTCCTTGGGCAAGGCTTGCGCCAGGGCTCCGGCGAGCGGACTGTCTCTGGTTTGTGAGATGAACGGCGTCGCATTGGTCATCTTGGACTTTGAATATCGAAAGCCTCGATCAAGGGTTTCTCATGGAATTAAACGTCGGTTGGAGCATCTGCTATATATTCGATTATATATTTGATCATAGGTACTTTGCATGTTCGATTGTATATTCGATCTATTTGATGCCAGCTTGACGCGCAACTACAATGGCGTACCGAGGTGCGACTGCGACTCGGAAGCGCGTACAGGACCCACCATACATAGATTACCAGGTACTTACTTAAGGTACCGTGTAAAGAGGTGGGGACATGCACCACCTTATCGGTACTTTTGTAGCATAGCACTGGCGGGAATGACAGGGGTCCAGGGGCCAGGGTGCAGCACATGTCTGTCAATCAGACCGCTCAAGAAGAGCCCCACTAGCTAATGAAAGAAAAAAGCGACCAAAAAGCATCTCTCTAACCAACAATCGCGAACTAAACCGACATTGACCTCGTCGCCGTCACCGCCCACCACCGATCCCGTATAATCGCGTAATAGAGTAATAGTGGCCAGCATCGTCCCAATGGCCCCGAAGACACCTCGATTAGCGGCTAGCTTGCCAGGACAAGCGCTGAGATGCTACGCCCGCCAGAACGTGTCCTCAGTAGTCCGTCCCCTCGCTTCGACGACCTGCTCGCGAACGTTGTCGACATCAGCGTCCCGGCCCGCAGAGGCTGCAGAGGCTGCAGAGGCCGCCGCCGCCGACGAACTACCGCGATGGGCTATAACGCCCGCCATGATGAGAGCGCCCTTCTCTCCCCACATCATAAAGGACCCCTCACGCTCGATCTGGCACGTCAATAAAGACCCGCAGAAGCTGGACGACGCCCTCGCCTCATTCATCGGCCGCGACGGTGAGAAGATGCTGCCCGACGAGCTGAAGTGGTTGGCCGTGACACACAAGAGCTTCGATCAGGGACGGAGAGGTTTCAACGATCGACTGGCCTTCCTCGGTACGGTTCCGCCGTCTGCCCACGGCGAGACGACATGACTAACCACGCGGGTCCCCCAGGTCGACAAATATGCATCGTGGAGGCCACCGAGTCCATCATCAGCGCCCCGCCGAACTACGAGACCCTGGTCGCCGACCCATTCGCCGAAGAGCGACAGCCCTTTGAAGATGGCCCCATCCGCAGCCTCGACAACCTATCCCAGAACCAGCCGACGAATGTCTTCTCCCTCGAGAAGCTGTCGCAGATCGCTATAGAGACCGGCTTGTCCAAGGTCGTCAGGTGGAAGCCCCGCATGGTAAGCTCATGAGACTATCTATGCGCGCAACCCACATGCGTAGTATGGTAGAGGTAAGAGACACTGGATTGCTGACGTCTCGTTTCTAGCCCGAGAACGAAGTGGCTTCAGGCTCGATCACGGTCCAGGCAGGTGCTATATATGCCATCGTTGGAGCCCTAGCTCTGCACAACGGGGGAAAGGCTGCGAGCAAAATCGTACGCGAGAGGATAATGAAGAAACTAGGGTCTTAAGACACCGCCACTGCATCATTGTAGTAAACATGTATAAACAACTTGTACAGTGCACCATGACGTAGAAGCATCCGGCCCATGCGCAACAATACACAATAGAAGAACCAAGCCTACAGAGACCGGACCATACCGGTGAGACGAACCAGGTTATGTACCTATATGCGGAGTAGAGCCACACAGTAGGTAGGAGGTAGGTAAAGTAAAGTTACCCATCTGCATTCGGGAATTCATATATACAGTGCTATAATAATGAATTACCGTACCAATGCACTGTGCGTTTAACTTATAACCAATCCAAGACTAAAGCTCGTGACCAACTGCTCACACTTTGCCACGAGTGACCATCACCCAACAACATTAAATAAACCATTTCAACACACTTTATACCTACTACTCTCTTTCTTCTTTCCTCCCTCCCTCGCTCATCCCTCGCTCACCAGCTCCATGACCCATCCAAGTTCGCGCAGCAGAGAGCACAAGCAGGCAGAATGCCGCGCGTAGCGCTCACCCGGCCGCTGGTGCACCAGCTCGCCCTGCCGTACCTGCTCGTCGCGCCCGTCGTCCTCGCCGTCCTGGCCGCCGTGGTCCTCACGGTGCACGGCGACGTGAACACGCCGCTGCTCTACTCGCAGTGCCACTCGCGGTCGCGGCTGCCGGCGGTGTCGCGCATCCCCGTCCTCGGCGCGCCGGCCTGCTTCCTCGTCTCGTCGTTCGTGTTCGCCGCCGCCTCGGCGCGCGGCGTCGCCGAGCTCGGCGTCTTCCTCGCCTTCGTCGGGGCCCTGCTCACCGCCTGCCGCGTCGAGGCCGCGAGGGCCTGCAACCGGCGGAGCTGGCACATACGCATGCCCACGCTCAGCTGGCTGGCCTTCAGCCTCGTCGGCGGCACCTTCGTCTGGGACCTGTGGATCGTGCCGGCCTTCATAAAGCACGCCAGGGATCTCAAGGTCGAGAGGGCGAAGGTGGAATCGCTAGAAACAGGACAGGCAGGCGGCGATGTATTCGGGGGGGACGAGGAGCTCATCGTGCTGGAGCGGAGCTTCGTCACTCGGGCAGAAGTCTACGCCATCCCCCTGGCTGTCGCGATCGGGTTCTTGGTCCCCAGCATTCTCATGCTCGTGCTCAAAGATGCCGTGTCCGTCGTCGTCTGGCTTTTCTTCCCGCTGTGGGTGGCCACCGTGTACCGGGCCGTCAAGTTGGCGGCGGTCAGACTGCTTCCTGACAACGGACCGCTTTACCTCGAGTCCAATCCGCCTTCCGTAGCTATGGTATACGCCGTGCCGTTCATCGCATCTCTCCTAGCTCACGGCTTTTTCATCTGGAATCTCTTTTGCGAGGATCACAGCAGACAGATGACACGCACTGTTCTCAAGTTCATCCAGATTGACTTCATCTTCATGGCTGCTACGGTGCTCTACTGGGTGCTCGTCGAGGCCGGGGCTATCCCCGTCGTGCTCATGGTTGCGTTTTCCGTGCTCTTGGGCCCTGGTGCGGCACTCTGTCTTACTTGGCTGATCCGGGAGAGGGCCATCTGCGCCTTCGCGGTCGAGCGCGAGGCAGAGGTGTCTGACGAGGAATCGGATGGGGATGATAGCACCGTCCACGAAGAGACACCGCTGCTAAACTGATGAATATTGCAATCTAAATAATATTTTTAATTTGAATAATGCATCCATCAACTCGACCCTTCCGGAAAGGAAAGACAATGGCTTAGCAGTCCAAGCCCTAACAATTTCTCTTGAGAAGAAAGTTACTTGATGCTTGTTGGTAGTTCAACCACGAACCTGACGCATACTCACGAAAAGACGACGGGAATCGGTTCGACCATTATTGAATACCTGCTGCTTAGACTTGGACGACTCCACCACCTTAGATCATTGGAGCCCACCAGAGAATTTGGTTAAAGAAATAAGCCATATTGAATGAGGCACAAATCATAATTGTAACCAACCACGATAAGGAAGCCCAAAATATAAAAATTGACAAACATTGCATGTATCAATAAAAGTCAAGTTTGCGGGGCCAGTATTCAGGATGAGCGACTAGTAAGTGATCACATTATCACTGAATATCGAAATCAAAAATTTGCCCTAAGACATTCTCTGTCGCATAGGAATATAAATCTATCAGATACGAGAGAGGAAGGAATGCAAAAGAAATAACTAAAGAATATTAAAAGAGGGATGAAAAAAATTTAAAAAAAAATTTGGTATAGGAGGAATTGAACCTCCGAAGTTTGGACTCGCGGGGAATCGAACCCCGGACCACTCCCATGCTAAGGGAGTATTATACCACTAAACCACAAGCCCCGTGATTGGAGAGTATGTTGCAATCTCGCTACTATGTCTCAGCAGGGACATGTCTGTAGGGGAAATATGCTTAATTGCCTCCAAGCCACCCAATGCGGAAGCAGAAGCACACATACAAGCTTATTTCCAAGAATGAGATGCTTTTCAAGTTGTCATGATCTAATCATTCTCATTTTTTCAGCCCTTCTAAGGATTTAAGACCGAGGAAATCCAGGGAAAATAGATAGCCTAGCTATATTTTCTCCGTCAGTGGCGATATACTATTATAGAACATTAACATGCCAAGTTTAAAGTTAAAGCAATGTTGCGGGTTACTTACTTAGGCAGGTTATCTATCAAGCATACATAGGTAATACAGGCTATTTACCCATCCAGCATTTGGAAATATTTATATTGGAGACACAATATCCCTCCCATGGTGATACCGAGCCGGCTTCGTTATTCCTACCTTTAGAACAGGCATAGGTCCATAGACTTTGACCTTGGCAACTTGACCGTCGACAGGCTTCTAGTCGGACCTGCCAGTCCTGGTGCAGTTTTTTGCTGTCCCAAGAGATTGCTCGTATAGTGTAGGATGTAGCAGAATGCCACGTGAGGCGGCTAACTTGGCACTACGTAGATTTTGCATAATAGTCGACGGTGATAGTGTAGTGTAGGACTCACGGGGCAGTCAGCGAATCCCATACTCCAAAGCTATCGCATCATCGTAACTAGCACAGTATGTATCATTTGCACTGTAATAAGTAGATGACATATCTTAGGCTGGTATAGGTACACATAGCTAGGGTAGCGCACCTCATTTGTGTTGAAGCCTCTAGCTAAATCACGAAGAGCTCTCTATACAAGAGAAGTAGTGTCTTTTATTTACGGTGTTTATATGACCATCCAAATAACACTGCATGCCTTCAGCCTCATCCCAATGCAGTTCAATATCAGGTTGCACTGTATCCGAAGGTGTGTTTCCTATTATGCTCCCCAAAGAAACCCACTAGGCTTGGCTAGATAGATTCTTGCATACAAGACCTAGATAGGAAATGCTTTCCCCTTGAACTCGCGATACTAGGTAGGGACTCTCGTCAACCGTCACGTCAATCGCACGATACAAACACAAAAACGAAATGAAATGCAAGCAGGCCAAGACTCAAGTCGACATACTAGAACCTTGGCAGCATCAGAAATGGCAGGTCCCTACATCCGCACACCATAAGACGTGCCCCTTGGCATGCAGAGAACTCTTGTCGCCAATGCACTGGACCGCAGGACTGGTGTTCTCGGTGTAGAGACATGGATTGACGAACCTCGTATATATATATAGATATGCCCTTCGCACGGGCAGCTACCCCTTCTGCTTGGTCACCTTCGTCCTTCAGGCACACCGAGTTGCCCACTTAGCGCGTCAAATATCTGAGTAGAAGACCGACCATGGCGTTAAAGAGGGCGGCGGGAGTTGCCTTCGGCATCTTGCTGCCATTGGCAAACGCTTTGACTATCGAGTACGCAATAGTTGAACGATCCCCGAGAATCTCCATTTACTCACACTGACTTCCTTAGGGGAATGCTTGCTGCCCCGCGGCGAGGTACGGCCAATGTGAACCCCAGTGGAGTACGTCCTACTTGTTCTCCAAAATCAACAATGCCGAGTTCCTAACATGAGGGCGTCTAGAAATGGGCTTTGTTCTCGTCTACTAGCTTCGACTGGGTTTCCCAGAAGTCTTCGTCATCTTGGCAGCTCTTGGACGTGGCTAGCGGCAAGACTAAAGAGGCGCCATTTGGCTCTGAGGTCTCTGAGATCGTCTGGATCGGTGACACGGACACCAGCATCCTGTACATCAACGGCACCAATGACAAGACCGCCGGTGGCGTGACGCTGTATACTGCTGATATCGGGGCAAAGAAATTCTCACCGTTCGTATTGGCCTCTCCAAGTGCGACCAAATAGATGCTTACGTGAATCTGAACAGGACCCTTGTCGCATCGTTGGAGGCACCCTTCCAAGGCCTGAAAGCCGTGCAGACGAAATCCGGCGACATCAACTTCGTCGTGAATGCGCTTGCCTACTGGGGTGATGGATCAGCCTATAACTCCGAGTTGGTCAGCGCGCCGCTGTCCTCTGGCGCAGTCTACGCCTCAAACTACATCCGTCATTGGGACACGTATATTACCCCTGAACGATATGCCGTCTTCGGTGGTAAGCTTGCGCGGGGAAAGAAGGATCTTTCCCTGAAAGGCGAGTTGAAGAATCTCCTTTGGGGAATCGACGCCAGCGTGACCCGTCCCGAGACACCTGTGCAGCCCTTTGGCGACCAGGGCGATTACGACCTGTCGCCCGATGGTAAGACTGTTGCTTTCCTAACGAAGGCACCGGAATTATCTAAGGCGAACCATACCGCAAGCTATATTTACCTCGTTCCCCATGATGGCTCCAAAGTCGCTGTTCGTATCAACGGCCCTAATACCTCGGCGCCCAAGAGCGCCCAGGGAGCCAGCGGATCCCCGCGGTGGTCTCCAAATGGCAAAAAGCTTGCATTCGTCCAACAGGATGGCATCTCTTATGAGTCGGACCGCTATAAGCTATACGTCGCCACAGTCGACGGCCTCAAGTCGAAGATCTCCCCCATCGCCCAAGACTGGGATTCGAGCCCTTCGACATTGCAGTGGACTCCCGACGGCAAAGATTTGTGGGTTGTTTCTGAGCTACATGCTTCGCAACGCATCTTTGTCGTCCCAGCCAATGCGAAGAACTCTTTCGTGCCGAAGAATTTCACGGGCCCGGATACGACCCTTGCCGACTTCGCCATTCTGCCCAATGGGCGCGCGCTGGTCTCTGCCTCCGCCAGCTGGACTAGTCGCATCTTTTATACCCAGTCGCCAGGAAAGGATAAAAAGGTCATATTCACCGCCAACGAGATAGATCCCGAACTGAAGGGGCTCAAGCCCGACTCGGTCTCGAGCTTTTGGGTCAAGAACGACGACGGTGACAAAATCCAGACCTTCGTGTTCTACCCTACCAACTTCAACCCGAAGAAGAAATACCCTCTGGCATTTATCATGTGAGTAGTTCCTAAGGACGGTGATCATCATAGCGAAGTTAGATAGTCACCCTCAACATGACCTTTGCTAACCTCGACTTCCGCAGCCACGGCGGGCCCCAGTCGACTCAGGGAGACGCGTGGAGCACCCGGTGGAACCTAAGGCTCTGGGCCGAACAGGGATTTGTCGTGACGGCGGTACAGTTCACGGGATCCCCCAGCTACGGCCAAGCGTTCACGGACAAGATCCAGAACAACTGGGGCGGAACGCCGTACACGGACCTCGTCAAGGTGTTCGAGCATCTGAAGAAGAACGTGCCCTACGTCGACACGGACAGGGCGATCGCGGCGGGCGCCAGCTTCGGGTGCTTCATGACCAACTGGATACAGGGCCACGACCTCGGGCGCGAGTTCAAGGCGCTCGTGTGCCACGACGGCAAGATCAACCAGCTGGCGCAGTACTCGACGGACGAGCTGTGGTTCATCCAGCACGACTCGAACGGCACCGTCTGGGACGACCGGGAGAACTACGAGCGCTGGGACCCCCTGACGCACGCCCGCAACTTCGGGACGCCCCAGTTCATCGTCCACAGCGACGGCGACTACCGCGTCTCCATCGCCGAGGGCCTCCAGACCTTCAACGTCCTCCAGAGCCTCGGCGTGCCCAGCCGCTTCCTCCACTTCCCCGACGAGACGCACTGGATCTCGAATCGCCAGAACAGCCTGCTGTGGCACCGGAGCATCTTCAACTGGATCCGGTACTGGGTCGGTCTCGACGAGGAGCTGATCGACGATGCGGTCGTTCGCCAGTAGGTGAGGTGCTCGGCGGGCATCGTTCTGTAACTTTTTAGTGTCCGAATAGCGGATCGGCGAGATGAGATAGCTGGAGAAGCACCAAAATGATCAATCAGACAGGGGCTTACAGTACCCGAATACCAATACTTATGCGCCGACAGAATGGCTTCGCGACCGCCACGCCGGTGACTAGTCGCAAGCTACTAGGACGTGTCTCGTGTTGTAAGGGACATGCCCCTACCATTCAATCTAACTCTATATATAAACGCGATGGCTGCTGTTGTGTCAGGTGATAGCGCTCGTCTGGCTTGCTACTAAGCTGTGCCATGACCAACGAGTGGTGAAAGCCTTGCTCAGAGCCTATGCGAAGGGTAGCATATGATCGACGTCCAGATAGGGTATACCTATATGCCTCACTCGGACGAAGCCATAGAAAGACGATAGGAGATCTGATCGGATCCGATTAGATCTGATTGATAAGATGTATGTAAGATTCCCCAAGGATTAGTCCCCGATTTCCGCGTATCCGTTGAGCTCTTCCGTTACTAGCATTCCTTAGTAGCCAGCAGTCCGCTTCATGCGGCCTAAGTATCACTTATACGTCTGTGAGCGCCGATTGCCGCCACCAGGCCTCAGCCGAAGGCCAGAGACGTGCGGGCGGTTAGTGCAGGGTCCGGCGAGTGGCCGTGGATATCGGCATTTCCATAACGCGCTCGGCCGTGTTCGGTCAGCGGCAACACCCTGCCGACATATGTATGTTATGTTATGTATTGTCGAGCGAGTGCCCTAATGTAGGTAATTGGAATCACGCAGTTTCCGGAGCGCGTGGTTTTCTTCTTGTCCCTGCACCTTGCGCCTGTCTCGCACCATGCTTGGCCATTGGTCAGCGTTGATGCAAACTTGATTTCCCCTACAAGGAGCCCTGGTAAAGACGGCTTGATGTCGAAATTGTGTCTAATTTGCGCTGGCCTCCGACCATCACAATGGGGCGTATTTCTGCCCTTGGGAGCCCAGATAGGTTGGGCACCTTTAACTAATACGGAGGGCACCTCCCCCACTTATTCCTCCACTATTAACCCTATTTTAGTATAGTCGCAAGAAAAAGTGTAAAGAATTTAAATAAAGTACTTAGTATACTAGACACCTTTTAACAGCATATAATAATTAATAGTTAATTATGATTTATTATCATAGTTATATATACAATGTGCTCTGCATTCTATTTATCTTTTTTATTTCTTATTTAAAGGCTTTGTTGACCTGTATTTGACTGTCTTGTGTGTAGGCAGTACTTCTCTTGTGGAAAACACCAGCAAAAATAGGTGGAGGGGTGCCCTCCGTATCAATTGAAGGTGCCCGACCTATCTGGGCTCGCCCTTGGATGCTTCAAAGTGATCGTCATTTCCCTAGGCTCTGAAATTACCGGTGTTTCGTAACGTGGCAAGGGCGAGCAGTATTTATTGTATGCTTGGCCGGCGGAACGGAGCTGTTTGCTTACCCTTGTCGCCGTATTCTAGAGGTTCTGATTGATCGAGCCGAGGAATTTGGAAGAATTTGGGTACGTTACCCGAATAGTAAATGATGGCAAATAGGTACAATCCGAACTTTGCCACTCATAGACGTATAATTCCTAAACAGAATGCCAAGAGAATGGAAGAAGAAAGTAACGAGAATTATTTGGGGTGACATTTCCGAAGCGATGTGGGCTCAGGCGACCATCAATATACCACTAAATGTAACGCAATTGATAAACCTCAAAAGGCCAGTCGCAACGGGTTGAAGACAGGTGGCTAGGAGTATCACAGGGTGTGCTATCTCGTGTATATATTAATAGATCAGGCAAGGGGATGCGTCGACGAAGGAATAGATAAGAGACGCAAGCACCCGACACCCCGTAACCAATCATTCGAGGACTCGGGGCGCTGCCGATTCCAATCTGGGCCGTTCGCAATCGCTGATGGTGTGGTCACTGTGTGTGCGCCGATGCTTTCCCCTCAGCTATCGCAAAACCGCGGGCTTGCATCTGCATACTCACGTCGCATACAAACGTCCGCCACCCCTGCCAGTCCTGCGTTCAAAAGGGGGGGGTTTAATCATCGGTGCGGCTGGACGACGTCAAACAGCCAGCTGAGAGAGAGCGAGTAAAAAAAAAGCAGCCCGCACAACAAATTCTCGGCGTTGTTAGGATCATCGACCTTCTCCCCTCCCGGAATTACGTACAGGAAACTCTCTGGTCCCCGGCCGCGATTCCTTAGACCGTCTCCGACACGCGCCGTTGGGCTCGGCGCACGACAACCCGATAAGTCGCCATGGCGGGGGAGCTTGCGTTTCCGCGATCGTTCCCGCGATCGTTGCCATGTCAGACATGTGCGACAGTGGCCGAGAGCACATTTACTTGCATACAGTGTAACAATCTCTCGTTCTGCGACACGTGTTGGTCTAAATGGGTTCTGCATCTGCCTGGTGCCGTGGGATGGTTAGTAGGAAGCCGTGTGATCCGTTCTTGTTTATGGATCGAGGCCGCTATAATAAGTCTAGGGTAGCTAATCATCGCCCTTGTCCCCGTAGGAACGGCAAGCCGCACGAGAAAGCCGATCCCCTTGTCGTAGATCGGCTCCGTCAGATTTTGGAGCCGACCCGTACAGAGGAGGAGCATGAAGCCGAGCTGCTCGAAGACCAAGATACGACGTGGTTCGGCTACAGCCGCGATGCGTCAAATCATCCCCAACTAAACGACTATGGACTCTTTGCCGCCATCATGGCCGAGACCCATACCGAGGACGCCGGCGAACGCTATCCGCAGCTAGCATCATTTATAGGTGAAACAGGTACGTATATCATTTCTGCCATTTCTAACATCGCTTTCTACATCACCTTCTACGTGAATTGATGCACTAGTCTCGGTATGTCTCAGACACTGACGCCGTAGATGCAGGTGCTGGGAAAAGCACGCTGATCAAGCTGCTCATTGACCGCCAAGACTTGTCGCCGCAAGGGTCGAGATACTACTCCCCAGTAACATCATCTAACCAAGATCGAATCTCGACCACGGGTGATGTGCATCTCTACGCGGATCCGTCTACGCTATATGACACTAGCCCTTTGCTTTTTATAGACTGCGAGGGTCTCAGCGGTGGCGAGGCCGCGCCCAAACAACTGAAACAGTCGCACGACTCGTCATCACACTCGGCCAACTACCCGCGACGACATGCCGTGCCGAGGAAAATCGAATGGGCGCAGACGCCACAGACGCAGAAGCGCGAGTACGCCGTCAGCCAGCTCTATCCGCGCATCCTCTACACGTTTAGCGATGTGGTGGTCTTTGTGCTGCGCAATCCGCGTTCGTTCGAGTCTACCGTGCTGCAGAGGTTGATCAAATGGGGTGCCGCCTCCATAGATAAATCAATCAACCAGCCTGTTCTCCCGCACGCCGTCATCGTTCTGAACGCTACCGACACCAATGTCGATGAGAAGGAGTGGGATGTCTCGAAAGCCACACAGATGTTCTTGTCCGACATCAGCGATGCCATTCGACGAGAGCCCGTGCTTCAGCAGTATGCCCAAACCTGGCGCCAACGGGGGAGGCGTCTGAATACGACCAAAGAGCTCCTGGAGTGTTACTACGCTTCAATAAGCGTCGTCAGGATTCCTTACAAGGGATCATATAGTAAGTGGTGACTTCTGGCGCATCAAACGTCTATGGTACCGATAGCAGAGAATACGAAGCTACGAATATTGTACCGAAGAACATTATATTCCAGCTGTGCATGCCGCGGCTATGTCACAGTATTGTGCACCATACTAATACGCCTGCTCCAGTGTTGATGAACGATCAAGCTGGCAAGCTCTCTGACCTCATCAAAGACCGATGCGCCGCAGCACACGCAAGGAAGAAGCAGTTACGCATGCTGGCTAACACGGAGAAACTTCAATTCTATCGTAAGGAACTCTGCTCTTCTTTTTCTGATCGTTTTAGCGGCATTGTTGCAAAAAGACTTCTTCTCCTGCTAGGATCCCGTCCTGCGAGCTGCAAACCACTTTACATATCACGCGTGGAATGATAATAGCTGACTCTAAACAGTCCAAGCTGCATTCGATCACTTTACTCGAGATCTTAATACGCCGTTTGATTTCGTCAAGGAGATGCTCCGGCATAGCCCCGCCTCCCGGAACTTTGAAGGTAACATTTTGAATCTCGCTTTATTAATAAAAGACAGCACTATTCAAACCGGCATTCGCGACGATGCTGAACAGATTTTTCGGGCAATTGGACCCATGATAGCGTCGTGCATAATGCTTGACGCCGTCCGGCAAAAACTCCCTGGTAGGTTAAACTACTCCCCGGTCAAACCTCTGTGTCTTTCCTTGGCTAAAAGCGTGTATCCTAGGAGCTATTAGCCGGCTGTTGGATGATCGGTATGCGAAGTCGTGCACCGGAGCAATGCAGACGTTTGCAGGTCTCTATTGGCCTTGCAACTTCCGGAGCTCAGCACAAGGCGAGCTTGGTCAGTGCTGCAACGTGAAGCTAGGCCACAACCCCAAAGGTCATCAAAATAAGCAAGGGAAAATCATCGGCCATGGTGAATACCAGTCAAGCTTCGGCATCACAGCCTTTCAACACGAGTGGGAACATCTTATAAGAGCAAGCCTCGTTCAAGTCCAGTGTGCCAGTTCGCGGCTTGCCCATGAGTTTCCAGACAGGTCCGAGCTAGAAATTGCCGCCTTGCTGCACCAAGAGCGCCTGAACGAGCTGTATTCCAACAATCTCGGCTCCGCTTTGAGCTTCATAAGCTATTCATCTTGTCTCTGCTGCTTGAGGGAGCTCCCCGAGTGCGCGCTTCCCTGTGGACATGTCCTTTGTCTCCCATGTATAGAGATATACGGACGTAGGACATCGAGAACAACAATCGAGATCAACCGATGCCCGATACACGTACGTGATGTGATTGCGAATCCGCCGTGGGTCATTGTCACGAAGCCACGATATGCCGGTGCCCGAACTCTCTGCCTTGACGGGTATGCTCTCCCAGACCGGCAAAGACTCGATGGATGCGCTGACATGTAATAACAGGGGTGGCGTTCGTGGGATCATACAGCTTCAGGTTCTTAGAGAGCTTGAGAAAATACTAGGCCCTGATCTTCCGATTCAACTGTTCTTCGACCTAATCGTAGGAAGTGAGTAAGTTTTGCCAAATGTTATATATACTAAAACGCTGGCAACTCCATATTGACGCATGCACCAGCTTTGGGGGCGTTATCGCCATCGCTCTTGGAGTGAAGAAGTGGTCTGTCAGTTCCGCGATTGATAAATTCAAGGATCTCTGCCAGGAGGCTTATATCGCCCGGGGCATATCTAAACTGCCATTTTCTGGGACATTCTCGACTTTCTACCACAAAAGCTTATACAAGCACCAGCCCATTGAGACTGCACTCCGCCGGTACTTCTCCGAGCAACCCCTCTTTGGGGCTACGTCTCACCGGTCTTGCCTTGCAGTCTCAACCAAAGTCGCTGTGACGGCCACATCGGCAGCAGGTCGCCAACATGTCGTCTTCACTAACTACAACCGCCCGGATCTTCCAGAGAAAAGTAAGTTGACATGGTGTCAGACTCGCGTCAGCTGTGCTAATAAGCCATACGCTAGAAATTCCTTATCATTTCTCTCGGTCCAGCACGCCAGCGAAGGAGATACGTATGTGGGAAGCGTGAGTAGCACTTTTCCGCGTATAGATGAAGACAAGCTAATCATAGTCCTGCAAGTGCTCGAGCGACAACGGCCACAGCACCGCTATTCTCCCCGTATAACAAGCCCGAAACCGATGAAGAGTATGCCAGTGGTGGGATGCGGTCCATGTGCCCCGTCCTTGTCGCCCACTATGAAGCCAAATCTGTGTGGAAAGACATCGCGAGCTCGCCACCTGATCTAGTTTTGTCTGTCGGCACCGGCCGTAATGTTGGCGATAGCTCGAAAGCCGAGCTTAAGAGTCCGATATCACTTTATACCGCGACCAACGACTCACTTGCCACGTCTAACCCGCCAAGTGCGGTGATTCGGCAGGGTAGAGGCGGCATGGGAAACTACAAGCGCCAGAGCCCCCCAGGATCAACATCGTCAGACCCCCATAGTCCAAAAAACGCCGCGAGGGGCTATATAGTGCGTAATCCGCAGACGCCGATGCTGCTCACGTTCAACAATCCCATCTCGGGCCAGACGGATCGCTTGAACGACCCGCGTATCAGCGAGAGGATATGGAATAGCTTCCTGTCTACCTACGTAGCGCAAGATACCTCTATCCGTCAGCGGTATCGACGTGTCTGTCCCGAGCTGTTTTCGAAATTACCGAAGTTTGACGACATATCGAGACTTGAGGACGTTGAACGAGAAGCGCAAGCGGTGTTACGGCATGACATAGATGAACTTATCGAAATCGCGCACAGGCTCGTGGCAAGCACCTTCTTCTTTGAAAAAGACATGGCGAGCGTCAAGCAGAAAGCTTCGGAATTCATATGCACTGGTTCGTTCCTCCTTCACACATATCCCATCGTTCCTTTCTGTCCCGCTTCATATAACATCGCTAAGAATAATCCCAGGGTCAATATTCTGCCGGTTCCGTCCGGGTTCGCCGGAGATCAAGGCTCTGGCCTGGTTCCTCATCTCGCTCCTCGACGGTGATTTCGAGCCGTATTTCCTTCTGGAAGAAGAGTGTGAGGATGATGCAGCTGTAAGCTACCCCGTCGCTGATGATATAAGTCCCTTGGACCCTTGATGTGCTTGTATTCTGCCCTCACGACATCTATTCTAAGACGCAGCGATTGACTTTGGCAATAATAGCGTCCGGTTCGCCAATTCGTGCTCACGAGCTCGGTGCTTCAGGATATGCATCTGCAAGGCAATTTTCAGCTTGACCCAATCCGCATCAATGCAGCACACGAGAGCTCCGATATCACGATATCCCTTTGTCTGCAAAGCGTTCCGTACTCGAGCGACGTCGGTGCCTTACCAATCAGCGGCTTCCCGAGGCGTCTGATGTCCGAGGATGGCAGTGGCGTGCATCAAGCTGGTGAGTAAAAGAAGAAGAAAATAACATCTCTCGAAGTTTCATCTTTTTCCTGAAAATATGCTGACATGGGCCTAGTCATATCTATGAACAGCCGCTCGACAATACAACGACAGCCGGCTGCCATCAACACCGACGTTGCCAACGGTGTCACCACTCCCACGTCCGCTTCTTTCTCCTTTTCGACTTCTGTGGGCGGGACCCCGATAAGCCCGCCGTTCAGCCAAGTGTCGTTTGACAAACTGTCCATAGGGCGGGATGCAGATGATCTGCCAGAGCTGGAGGGCTAGGTTTCCTTTCGCTGCGCGTGAGATTGCATGTAAAAATACCAACATGGAAAGGCAATTGTGAAGGTTTCACTTTTTTCTCTACTACTGATGAGTTGATGTTCGAATAGGTTTATGATAACATTGTAATTAGCGAATTTCTTATCATATTTCCCCCTCATTTTCTTTTCTATGATGTGACTGTCTCGGATATTTGGTCCCTTGATCTAGAGTTAGGTATATGAACTGAATGAGAATTGCACGCACTACCAAAAACTTTGGAATAGTCTAGAACACGCCACAGTTCGGCATATACAGCAGCCGACCGCCACGAAGTTCAACGTCAACTGTCCATCCTGCCCGTAACACTTCCGGATGCTTTCTCGCCAGAGATTTTCACTATCGCCTTTTTTCATTAGCTAAAAGACTTACTGTGACTTCTTGTTATTCTTCAACCACTCGTCGTTGATGTCTTGGTAATCCTCCGGTCCATACGCATCCGTTATCTCCGCGAACCAGCCCTTCTTACGATGTGGATTGATACCAAGGTCGCGCTGCAGGAGGTCGAAATACGGCACAGCATCAAAGATGAAATTGGGGTACTTGTCGCCCCAGTCCGTGGGATAGCGCCATTTGCCCCAGCGATTGAGCAGCACGGTGTCGTACTGCAGCTTCTTCAGAGCGGCTTCGTCGTCGTCCACGGCGGCGGCGGCGGGATCGATCGCGAGCTTGCCCTGGAAATACGCGCTGATCCATAGCCCGCCGATGTGCGCTGTGATGGCATTGCTGAAATTGGATATCATGCCCGCGAACGCGACGTCGCGAGTGCGCAGGAACCGGGGCGACGGTGGGACGAGGAAATGGTATAGCATATAAGGCGTCAGGGGTGCGCAGGGAGTCACCTCGTCATTGCTACTGATGCCCTTCTGCTCTGTCAGAGGGACGTAGTCCTTATTCCAGACGGGCTGGCGCTTGAGGCGCGGGAAGCGGCTGAGTATCTCCGCATCAGCCCGTTTGATCAGATCCTCTTGATTGGCGAGGTCTCCGCTCGATGCCTCATCCGCCCACCTGTGAGGAATTCCGAGCTCCTTCTCAATCCCTTCGGGAAGGAGTTTGATTGGTGGTACATGCTTCCAGCCTGTATTCGCGATGAAGACATCAGACTCGAACTCTGTACCGTCTGCAAGATGCACCTTGCTAGGGCTTAAGTGATCGACTTCCCCTACGTATACATTAATCATGTCGCTCTTGACAAGCTCCAAGATGTTTTGCTCATAGTTCAGAATGCTGAAGCTTGCTGCAGTGTACATTGCCTCAGTCCAAGGCTTCAGCTTGGCTGTATCGGGATGCGAGTCATAGTTATTCAACGTTATGACATCGTTGCCGAGGATTTTCCAGAATGCGTCGACTATGGCACGACCTATCGCAGTGCCATGATAGAAGCTCCGAATTACGGAATAACCGTCGGAGTCGCCCCAGATGCAAGGGCTAAACCAGGTCAGTAGGCGCAAGTCTATACTCGTATTAGGAAGGACTATTCAGGCCTGGCAAGACTCGGATAATACTGACTGGCAAGCTTCTCGATCCATTTCTTCAATGGCGTTACATACGACGGCGCGATCCAGCATGGACCATGGCCACTAGCTTTTCTCGAAGTTAGGTCATGCTAGATACTTCAAGATGCGGCAATGGGATGGAGGAAACCTACATCGGATAACCCAGTTGACTTTCACCCCGGCGGTGGCGTAGGCATAGGCAGCGTCCCAAGCAAATTTGGTCCCACCAAACACAGTGACAGCTTTAGCAGTCTCCAAAGTGTCGCTGTTCTGCTGGAAGTGCTTGCCATGGAAGATTCTGCCACCAAAGACGTCTTGGCCATCGAAATGGGGCAGGAAAGCCTCCGAAGTCAGCCCCGTTGCAATAATGAGCTTTTTCGCGAAGACCTTCTTCGTCACAGCCGGGTCGGGTATAGCAAGCGTCAGGACCCAGCCACCATCATCAGTCTCCTGGTGTTCCGCAGATAGGACTTTCGTGTTCAGCTGGACCGCATCGCTGATTCCACTTTCCTTGGCGTAGGCTTTGAGATAGGTGTTGATGACCGGTCCTGACAGGTACTCGCCACGTTTAACGCCAAACCTCTCGCTGCTCATAGGAAAGCCGGGATACTCGTACGTCCCCAGAAGATTGTTGCTTCTGAGTCCTGGGTATAGGCGTTCATCGGCCCATGTGCCACCTAACGATGATTGGCTATCATAGACAGCCAGGGACCGTTCTGGTTGTGTGGCATGAAATTGCCCTGCGGCTGCTAGGCCGTACCACCCTACCACAAGACTCAGCTAGGCGTTCTTCGCGAAGATCGGTAGTCAAATCATTATATGCGCTCGTTCTCGACATAGCTCAACTTAGGCCAAGAAAGTAGAGCGAGCACGGGCTCAGACAGAAATGCAGTGAGAGGATATGGCTCACCGGCACCAATTATCACGCAATCGAAGTTCTCCATGACACAGAGGGAGAAGCATTCGCTACTCGGTATCTTCGCCTAACCCTTTTTTTTGGCAGGACAGACGGGATGCGGCTAGCCCGGACAGCATGTATAAACTGTCTATCTTAGCATACCTATCTACTATTGTGCAAGATGCCGTTTAAGGACCAGCAAGGGCCAGCAACTCCTACGCAGATTAAGGGAATCGACTTCCTTGCCAGGATCTTATTTTCCGCATGTGCGGGTTGTAAGCGGAATTAGTTTGGGCCGGCATTATGGAATAGGTAAGATACCGGCTTAGGAATGACACTATAATAGACTAGGTTAGCGAGGTCGACGGAGGGAGAATATAACCGCTGGGACCTAACCTGTCTGAGACTCCACATGTAAGCATCACTTCTAGGATTGAGATCCAGGGTTAGGTAGGTATCATTAAGATGCATGGAAGACTACTCAGGTGTAGAACCTGCACGTTGACGCTCATGAGTACCTATACATGTTAAGCAGTATCTGAAGCCTGGGGTCCTAGATCGTGGCTCGTGTATATGCTACTACGTTGAGCTCTATGAAAAGAAGCAGAGATGCCAAATTTAAACGATCCAATCCGAGTGAACGCAGTCCTGAGTTCACGCAGCCTTCCGCCGGTCTCTCGAGTAGTACTTCGTATGCTAAGCGGATTTGTAAGAAACGATTGCAGGGCGACGACTATCTTCTTACGTCTGTTCAGTTCTTGCTAATTGCCTAGCTACACTATCAACTTATACGTATATTCGTGGTTCTCTACTACACGGCCGTGTAATGATGGCGCTCGGTCACTCCGCTGGGGAGACGAAGGCATGTCGGCGGTGCATTTACACAACCTCGAGCAAGGTTGCCAGGCACTGCCACCACCTCACGAGCGTCGATTACTCAGCCGTTCCTAAACCTCACCATGAACAAGCAGGTACTTTGCAGCGAAGGGACTATACCTGTTCCCGTCAATGCAGATAGCAAGGTAGATAAGTTATCTCGCAGCTCTATGCGACAGATAGACATCCATGTACAAAGGAATTAGGAGTTTACTAAGAAGTAAGCAGTGCAGCCCCCCTAAACCCTTCAGGGGTTTAACGCTTGGACAACACTGTGTCTAGTACAGTTATTGTGGTCGATGCCGCACAGGCCGCTCTAACCAATAGGAGTGCTCCGTACATAGATCTGACCAATCATGGGCGAATATGGAGTTTGGGGGGAAACGGAGATGCGCTTTCTCAAGCTCCACCTTCTGAGTTTGGCGGTTGGTCAATATGTTATCTTTCAACGACCATCTTCGAGATACCTACATAAAACTAGGTAAGTACATATGTACTTAGATAGGTACCTACGATGACCTGACAGACGTTTATCTCTCCTGTTCAATCTCACTCGCTTCAGCCTTACGAACGCATCTTCATACTTCATCCCGAGGCGCTGCCCATGTGGAGGTGCATTGTCGTCGGCCGAGAGCTGTCCGCCATCTCCGGTGTCTTCCTAGACGTATTGAATAGGGACGTGGTCTTGATCCTGGCACTCGCCATTGTGGTAGATGGCGAATTCCATCGAGTATCCAGTATAGACGGCCTCAAGCTCCACGAAAACCCCCCCGGCTGTGGGGCGACTAGTCAATAATGACAGGGCGAGCGCGGACTTCCAGGTAATCTGGCACTCGACGACACCGTTGCTGGTTTCCGGTGGGCCGTCCACACGCAATACGTCCAGGGCGGTCAGCTCCTCGCTTGGAGACCGTCCGTCCAAGCCGAGGTGATCTCTCAGCGCAACCCTCTTCCCGCGATACGCTGGCATGTCTTCTCCCTACCACACTGCACGTTAGCATGGCCCCGTGCCGGCAGGCTCGACGAAAGGGATTACCATTGTGACGATTAAGCTATAATGGTAGTGATGACCTGCGCGACTTCGGATGCGGTAGCTCTTTCGCGAGATACGTGACTCGAGATTGACGTATTCAAGCTGTGGGTGACCTTCTGCTCGTTGTGCGTGAACGGCAGCCCCGATGGAGACACCCATGTACCTTGGGCGAGTTAATAAAAAAACGTCAACAAGGTGATTATCCAACTTACCCCAGATGAAGGCCGCTCCATAATATTTGAGCATTGAGCATAGTCTGCAGCTGCCGCCGAAGGTAGTCAGAGTTTGAGAAGCCTCCGGTCAGATAGATGTACTCAATACGAGGTCAGCTTCATATCCACGAATCCAAAGCCGTCAGTCCACATTTACCTGGCAGTGGCCATTCTTTTCTTCAGCCTAGTTCATCTGAGATTGAATTATGCCGCGGATCTTGTCAACGAACGGATCGTAGACGCGCTTAATTTCATCTCTATTATCTTGTCAGCTAGGCTACCGCATAGGACGGGCCCGAGGGCACAGACCGATCAAAGGCTATCTGCACGCCAGCCTGTCGAGAGGCGAAGAGTTCTTTAGGCACCATGAACTTTCGTTCAACTGGGATTTCATTGAAGGTGAATTTCAAGCCCCGCTGCCACCAATCGTGCAAGCATTGTTGGAAGACCGACTTGTCCATTGCCTTGAAGGTCTCTTCTTCAAAAATCTTACCGAGCTTTCTCTTCAGTAGCTGGGCGAAGCCGTCGTCTAACAATTCTCCACCGCAGAGCACGATATCGCCTGGCACGAATTCTCGAGGTCTAAACGGAGAGGTGGACAAGATCTCATACGTGGTGACGTCCTAAGGGTGCTGCGTTAGGTAACTATTGTAGAGGGCGGCCTTCAAACTGCTCGGGGGTAGGGGTCTTACGACGGTGCCGCCTCCACAGTCACAGACTGTGATGATATCGTGGGCCTGTATTTGAATCAGCCGTGAGATCAGTAACAAGTCGAAGAGGGGATTGGGAAGGAGGAGTAGGGGCTGCCTTTGAGCTGGGTAGTCGACAAAACAAACAGGAGCGCTTCAACGCGGTAGCTACCATAGGAGCCAGTGGGTGCGGTACCTGTAAGCGTCCCTTGACATTCTTGTCCATAGCCAAGACTGCAGCCTCGGCCTCGGAGAGGAAGGTGATCTTTAATGGAATACGGCAGCGCGCGATGCTTGACTTGTGAATGGCTTCCTTAAAGCGAAGTTGAGCGTCACTTGGCCAGGTCGCCGGGATTGTCATCACTACCTGGATGGAAGAGAAATGGTCCAGTGCGACTAGGGGGGAAGCCTCAAGACAGTGGGACCAAATCTGGGTCAAGAATTTGGCGGTGACTTGGACCGCTGTCAGGTCGAGCTGCTCTCGTATCTCTTCGGCTTCCCTCAGCTTAGGGCTGTTACGCACGTCAACCGGAAGGCTATCGCGATGAGGAAGAGAGAGCTTAAACCACTTCAAGACACCTGGCTCGAGAGGAATGTCGCCGCCCCAGCTCGTGCCCCCGTCCGGCTGAACCCGAATGATCGTAGGCACTTTCATGTCATGTTTCACGGGCCACCGATAAAAATTTAAAGGAGCGGACAGTCCGTCGAAGGCAAAGGCGATTGCACTTCCCCTGCATGATATGGTTCAGCTGACTTCTGTCTTTTGGCAGTGGCGTTTGACCTACGTGGTTCCAAAGTCGATTCCGATGAACAGCTCACCAGAGCGGCTGCTTGGAGGCTGTGACGATTCCATGTCAGGTGGAGAAGAGGTTTTGCTTATCGGCGTATCTCTGAATATCACGCCCGAGAGAGAGCCAGATTGTTTGGAGATGGGTAGATGGTGATGACGATCTGTCTTGATTTTGAAGGACTAGATTCAGGAAATACCACCCAAGTTAGAGGGCAGGACTACATATACGCTGGTACGGTCAAGCCCTAAGTTTCCGTCCCATTCCAACGATCACCGGCAACCAAGCATCCCGGCTCTGCCACGTCGGATAACCCCTGACCCCAGCTGAATAAGTAGTATGTCCGTCTAACGTATGCTGTAGTTACTCGTCGCATTGAGAAGCACTATCACAGACACGTCTTTTGGAGAGGAAGGGGGGACGGAGGGGGAGTTGGCAGATGATCAGCAACAGCGCACCAACAACCCGGACCGCTTCTTCTCACGACCATAGTGAGAATATCTTTAATGATCACGTAGACCTGTCACCTTCTAAAGCTATTCAAAATACATCCAAATCTGGTTCCAACAACCGACGATCGCTGTTCTTCTGGTTGCCAAGAGTGATAGTTCGCTGAGCTGCCTCCATCCTCAATCTTCCTGAGACAAAGCAACACAGGGAATATTGACGTTCAAATGAAGCTTGTTCCGATGGATTCAATCATGCAGTATCCCAGGCCTATTTTCAAAAACGCGTATTCTTTGTTCGCTCGCCTGTTAGCTTGACAATTTACCCGGGCTTTCTTTCTCATTGCTCACGAATCAGGTTTGAAGATGCGCGCTTCTTTGTTCTTCAGATTGCCAGATTGCCAGATTAGCCTCCTAGCCTTTAGGTAAGCCCTTTGTCATCGCTGCCTCTGACGCAAACAAACATACACTTGAACCGTAATGGCGTTGCCGACGACAGTCCGGAAGGCATGAGGTGGATCATTATATACATGTGAATCCGTTTTCGGCTTCTGTGCCAGCAGAGGCCTTCTCCCACTTGAAGCTATTTTATTGCAATATTTCCCAGCATTTTCACATCAGGATCCTGCCAACTCCTAAACCAACCTTCAACCTCTCTTCCAGAGACACATTTTCTTTTTGATTCCTTTTTCTCTTCTACCCCAAATTTGTCGCTTCTCGCCAATTCATAATGCCGAAGCAAAGGAAGCGCCGCACCTTGAATCCGGAAGAGAACAAGCCGGCCAAGGCTCCCAAGGCTTCCAAGGCTTCCAAGGCTTCCAAGGCCACCGCCTCCCAATCTGTACAGTCTCCTGCTGCTGCGGACGTACCCGCGAAGCAGACAGATAACCAGCCTGCCGCGCGTCACATCCCTGGTAGCCGCGGTTCCACGCCATCTGAGACCAGTCGCCGTGATGGCGGGACAACGGTGTTGGTAGAGACGACAAACAAGATCATGAAGCGTCGACGTGAAATTCTGTTTGGGCCTCCACCTGAGCCGACAACGAGAGAGAAAGAGGTAGCGGATATGTTCCTCGAATCGATCCCCTACGAGGTTACCATGAGCTCTTACGCGATAGATAACTATTGGTGTCAACTTGGCGCCTCTGTCGCAAGTTTTGCCTCTGGCTTGGTGTGGAAGACACTGGAGTGGGAGAAGCTTGATACCAACGTGAGAGAGAAGCTTAGCAGTTTTACTCCTAAAGCCGACCGATTCTTCCGGGGGGGCAGTATCGTGGCGCGGCTGCTATTCCAAGCTTGGACCTGGCATCTTTTGATTGAGCACGTCTTCTCAGAAGGTGGTTCCAAGCGCAGGAGTAAACACTGGGAGGCTTTTGCCCTTCTTCGCGATTTCTGCAAGAGCAAGTGTCACGCCGGCTCTTCGAGTCAACTGCACCGCTAATAGTCAAATTTAGTATGCGATCGGCGTCAGGATGATCAGTGGACTCTGAAATTTCATCACTGGCGACATACCACGGCAGTTATGCTGGCACAGGTCGCTGGCAAAGACCCAGACACGGAAGACCCGCACCTCGATAAAGATCACGTCTTCAACGCCATAAAGGAAGAGCTAGGGCCCTTCTTCTCGGCTCAGGAAGATGACAGACAGAGCAACGATAGAGTTCTTAGGAAGATCGTGGATCTCGCAGTCGGCACAGACAGAGCTATGCTGGAAGAATTGCGGGAATGGACCTGCACTATGGAACACCCAGACACCGGAAAGCGCACGGGCTTCGCGTTCGAGCCCTCGGAACTGCTCGAAACCGATCTCGCCGCCCAACCAATCCCCGAGATAGAGGCGAGAGGCCGCCCCGTCGATCTGATCGTGAGCCCACTTCTTAGAGCCAGGGGAGGCACACTCGGGTACAATTACCACTGTTTTAGCGCTACAAAGCCTATGACCTGCATAGTCGATATGTTCCCCGATGAGGCGCCCAGCGGAAGCGGTGAAGGAGCTGAAGAGGGAGACAGACGGGTCTGCGATTAGTAGAGGTGGGGAAATAGCACTAGGTAGCCTGGGGCTCGTAAGAATGTGGGCAAAAACGATGTTGTATCAGGAGGTTCAAGGCGCGTGTTCCGTTATACAACGTCGATGTCGTGGTTGGAGTTTGGCCAGGCGATGGAGTAAATACTCATGATAGCTACCTACCTGGATAGAATCAACGTGCATCTGCCGTCAACACGACCTCCTCAGATGTGATTACTTAGATTTCGCCCCTTGTTCCTGTCCTGGATCTCAAGTTATTATGACGATATTGTGCATACGATCTAGAGATGCCAGGGGACGAGCGTCTCAAACGCAACGGGATCAGGGGAGATACAATAGTCAGAGCAAGAGGGTCTCTTATTGGACGATTATTGACCGTATAATACTGCATTCGCGACTGAATATGAGAGCTGAAGGCTATTGCTACACTATGAAATTGAATGAATCTTAGCCCATCATGTATCAATGCGGCGAAATCTTGGGTGTCGTCTCTTCCCTAAAATATATTAGTTCCTGTCACATACATTTGCATATGCTGTATTGGTGTGTATCTGCACCACGCTGGAGAGTTGGATCATGGAAGCATTCCGTTTTGGGACATCTCTCAGGAGGCTGCGTGATTCTAACCAAGTTAAACAGCTTTCCTTCGAAATCGCGAGCGATGCCACCATCTTGAAAGGGTTGCAGGTTGGTAATCATTTCTCTATCCGTAAAATGATCGGCCTAATATATACAGGAATATCGCAGGTGGGCGAGCGGATCGTTGCCGGGTGTTCGAACCTCGTCAATAGAGATACCTGGCTCCTTTAAATCATATATGTCGCGTTCAAGGTCAGTCGATAGAGCCTTTATCGATCTGGAACCAATTGAATATGTGTCGCTTCGATGCTGTTAGGGAAAATGACAAGCCTGGGCTTCGTAATCAAATAGCCTTTCAGTGACTGATTGGCAAAGCAGACGGGGCCATCTTGGGTAGCCAGAAAAGAGCCACAGCTTTGCACAGTATCTCTTAGATGCTCTACATTAATACGCCCTGGTCCATACTCTTTGATGAACGTGAACAGCTCTGGGAGCTGGTCGGCTAATTTATAACGGATACGGTCGTAAGAGTATTGTGAAATGATTGGGCAGGCTTGGAAGTATTTATGAAATACATCATGGAGGCATATAATGAATCTAAACCAAGGGAGCAGCTTTCTAGCGCAGAAAGCAGCTCCCAGCTTCCAGCCTTTTGAAACCGTTTGCAAACCAACAACGTGTTCTCCGCCTTCTCAGTCAGGGACGATGATATTGTCCGGTATTAGCGCTCTATAGAGACCTTAAAAAGGGGCAGTTGGCGCTTGACACGGTGATCTTGCGATGACAAACAGATGTCAGGCAAGATCTTGTCCTTGATTTCGTGGACGTCGCCCTACAAGCAAATATTTCAATGCTAGTCCTCAAGTTTGAAGTGACTTCCGCGGGAGCAAGTAATCCGGAACGGAGACTCGCAGGTCGGTCAGTATGCCCCTAGCGACCCAGCCGGTCCCTATATTATTTAGATTCTCAAGAATGGGATTCAGACTTCATGAGCTGGGCGTGGCGATTTTAGATCGACTCGCCGAGCACTTTAAAATCCGAGTTGATTCTGCCTCATCTTTCTAGCCAAGTTAATAATAGGGGTGATGTAGAACAGCGAAACAGACACGCCGAGACCAGTAGCAAGGTTCCTAGGAGATGTACACTAGCGTTAACCCACATTGAACTTGGTCATGCTAAGAAAAAAGCGGAGGCGTAGGGGTTGGAGAGCTGTGCCTCCTGAGAGGGAGACATGAGAAGGACAACATATATGGATACTATCTATGATCATATCGTGTAGCTACACGGAGGCTAGTAGTTGGTATTAACGATAGCCCAAAATACGTAAAATGGGATTATTGCCTTCGTGCCCCTCGTGTTGGTGTTGGTGGTCTAGACTGTCCCCATGATGACTTCGAGCCTGTAAATTCTCGACATGCCCGAATGCCCCTGCTTCCGTTGGAGTCCCAGTGACAACAAGGCGATGACGTGTTGCAAACCGGGTCCCCTTATCTGAGGATGAGAGGGCATGATTGGGGGTAAATAGTTTCGTAGACGCAATATAACGCATATTGATAGGCTGCTGTGTACCTGTGCAGTGAAGTTGCTCCTAACATGAAAAAGCTTGCACACGTGATAGGCCATGGCCGTAGGGGCTCGCTCCACCCAAGCCTACGGCCGGAAACCTACCCTGCTTGACTTGAGAACAAGGTCAAATCAGGGGAGAGGAGGCACCTCGCCTAAGCCATGTGAGTCGAGACCATGCGAGGTACAGTCGTTACACGTAAGATCCGGGCCGATAATCTTCCTCGGCGAGGCTAGTAGATGGACAGGCAAGGGATGCCTCTATCTGTCACTCAGCCATTTGTGCAAGTCGCTCCAAATGCCCATGCCAACCTAAGGAGCGGCAAAGCTATGCTGGGCAGCACATGCGTGACAGCTCAAATGCCCCGGGTCGGGCTCTGCTGCCACAGCAGGATGTGATGTGTCGAGTAAACCTCCCCGCTTGCTTCCGGAGTCCCTCACAGACGGCTGCTCGTAACGGCCATGCCAGACGTCACAGCGCGTCCTCCCGGCCTGCGTGGGCAGACTGTGAGCTGACGGCACCTCTGAAAAGTAAGATCTCCGGGATCTGCACCGGAGCCACTTAGCACCGGAGCCTATAGGCGTGCCGTGGGTGCGAGCCCTTGCGTCCTTGGGGTTGACAGGTTTCTCTAGGCGGTCGTGATGTTGGCGGCCATGTGGACTGGTCCTACCCAAAGCATAGCACAGCCCCTAGGCAACATCTCGGGCTGTCTGTAGGCGGCCATGCGCGTTCTCGACGCTGGCCTAGGAGTCAGCGGCATGCGCCGTGAGCCTCGTATGACAATTCATCCCTTACTGCCGTAGTCAAAATGGAGAGGCCGGTTTCTCACCGCATCTCCTAGGCAAAATTTGCACAATGGGTGGACAGGATCACATCGACTGGATGAGATGCCGTCAACTCGTCGACTCCGGCTCTCACTAAGAAGCCGGGTATGCAAACATTGTTTCGAGACCCGGATCGACAGGGTGCCAAGCGGGCCAGGAGTGAGACAATGAGAAGACTTTTTCTCTGAGGCTCGATTAAACCCAGCATTGTCTTTCCCAGCATCGTCCTCGTTCAATAGTCGATCACTAGAGCCTCCTCGGCGGTACTCGGTCCATGATGACATATTCGGTAGTTACACTTTGACACGAGTGACAGGATAACTGGGGAGAGACGCAGCTATATGAACGCGAACGAGGGCATACCTTGTATACCGTCCCTTGAACGGCCATCAAACGGCCATCCCCTGTAGCCCATTTACGCGTGGAAACAAGAGCAGTCGCGGCATCGCCTGAGTGCGTCGAAGTGCGAGAGTGATTGGTCTGGCCGCCCCCCTGAAGACGCAACAAGACGTCCTAGAGGGGGTGCTATTCAGGAATCAGGCCCATCCCTCCCTCCCTAGGTTCGTCCCGGCCGCGATCGAGACGCGATGATTGGGTCTCCCGTGCCGGCCAAGTGGGGCACTCAATGCTTCTAATCCTTTTTTTGTAAGACCTATATGCCGCCGATGGAGCTTTGCCTGATGCGGACAGACAGGGGGTTTAATGACCTGCAAGTCAGCTGCTGATTCGCTCGTCACTTTCGAACAAGGTCCTTGCAGGCATTACCTTATGCTACCTACATAGGTACTTAGATCTAGCAGGTAATTTGGCTGTCCGTCCAGTCAGACTCGCAGCTGGTGATGGACGATGCACATTGCGTGTGAACACCTGCCAGAATGATCCAAGACTCGGCCGTAGCACTCCTTGCCTACTGTACACCAGCTGGAGCTGTACAAATTACCTACAAATTGCCGACAGCATTGTCCTGTATGTACGAAGTAGTGTACAGTACCTAATGTAACTCGCTGCGTACATGCGTCAAGTAAATGTAGGTACGAGGTACCTAGGTAAGTACCTGAGTAACTGTAGGTAATTCAACTGAGATCTCATGCTCGGATCCGCTCGACCCATCGTCTCCCCCTCGGCCTGATTGGACCATGATCCCCCCCTACCCCTACACCTGGCTTCACCAACTCCACCGCGCGTCTGCAACACGCATCCACTATTCACTGCAGCGTACAGCGCCAGTTTGAGACCAGAGCGTGTGAGGTGCCTATGCCGCCCATCTCATCTCCCCCTACCTCAACTTCGTGCACTTCTTGACCGTGTTTGCCCATCCTCAGCCCAATCAATCCAAACCCACCACTTATTCTCGTGCGCCCCCTCTCTCCGCCCTCCTTCTCCCTCTTACCTACGCAACACTCGTTCTCCCTTACTTCGACAGGGCACACAATACAGTATCCGTTCGGTGTTCTTTTCCCTCGCATAGCGTCTTGCGGTGACCGGTTCATTCAGAACCATTGAGGACCATTCAGCTGCATTCCTCGTGCTCCAGTTTGCTAAGTTTGCTAAGTTAGCCCGTCGTCTTGTCTTCCCTCACTCGCGACGGTACTATACCTGGGTACCGCCCTCTCTGGCACTCCTCGATTCTCAGATCTCGAGGACCAAGATTTAAAGGCCGCCCCCCACCCGCAATTATTCCTTCTCGCGTCCCCTCCAACACAAGCTACCAACACAAGCTACCCAAAGAACCCAAGAAACCCAAGTCTCAAGAGGCCACTCAAATCGCGACCACCCTACCTTACAAAACAACAACCAATAGTCTACCATTACTAGCTCCTGCTACTACATACCACTACTCCTACTCCTGCTACTACCTGCTACTACTACTACTGCTGCCCCATACCCACTACTCCATACTCGATACGACATCACCCAAGCGCGCAATAAGACCTGTGGACTCCCTCCAACACACCATTTCGCCACTTTTCTTCTTGCTCCTCTCCTTCACTGATAAGTGAAACCACTTCGCTCTACCATCATCACTTTGAGGACATAGCATCCATATATTTGGCCACCACCGACTTGGACTCAAAACAAACAAACCATTTCGGGAATTCACTTGTTCACGTTGAATACCAACTCCCCTGTCCCGGACATCCATCTACTCTCACTCGTCTCCATCAACCCACTGTCCAACTAGCTTGACATTAGCCGCGTCAGATCAATCTGTCATCGTCGCCATTCATCAAAGCTATACTAGACAGCAAGTTAGATATCAACCACGAGTATCAATAGTAACTTCACAATGTCTACCATCACTCGCCAACCGTTTGCCCCACTCAACCAGGCTCGTCTCCAGAGACTGACGAGTCTAAAGAATACACAGAATGGTGAGTGAACCTAATCTTCTCTAGACCCTCCCTCATCCAATCATCGCACAATGATCTAGCATCAATCACATTTCACACTCAATTACTATAAGAGCTGGTCATCAATTCTGCCACTATCAACGCTTCTCTTGTAATTCGATCGTGGCGACATGGTCATGACAAGACCAAAGTCACTATACAAACTCAACTCATGCATACTGTTTTGAATTCTGAACTAATTATGAAGTAGCAATTTCAACTTCGTCTCCCACCAAGAGGAAGGCGTCAGAGGTGACTGGGTCGGATAACCTGGAGAACCTAGAGCCGTCGTTCTCCCCTAAGCGAGCGAAGGGCAGTGTCAGCCTCTTCTCGCCCAAGGAGTCTTTCATCAAGCCTCAGACATTCTTCTTGTCCAAGACGCCTAGCACCAATGGCTTGCCTGTCTCCAGCTCTCCCGTTGCTCCCACTCGTCCACGGACTTTGATGACCCCCAAGCCGGTGGTCAAACAGCTCAACACTGGTATGGGCCGGGCCTCTCCGCTCTCTGCACCCGCTGGCCGATCCCCGACTCGCAAGCGCTCCGGCCTGTCATCTCGCAGACGCACTGGAGGCTCTGTTTCGCGCATTGACCCGCCTGTCCTGGGATACCCCGCCGGCTCTTCAGGGACCCCTTTCTCGTTGAACGCCGCTCTGCAGGGCACCATCGACTACTCTGGTCTCCATGAGCCCGAGATAAAGTCGTCATGGTTTTTTGATATCCATGAAGATACTGCAGAAGAGGAAGCCACCAACATGCTTGAACACCAAGCATGCACATTGGATATCAGCTCGGACGAGGAATGTGAGAACCGGCGACGCCGGGAACTTGAAGAGTGCAAGGAGAATGTCCCTCCTGCGGATGATGTTTCTCAGCTGTCTCGTCCACGACCTGCACGATTTGCTGCCTGCGGTGATAAGATGGTAGTTGAGAAAGTGAGGAGCCCCCTTCAGGAGATGGATCCTCGGGACTTCTACGCACATGGTTATGATGAGAACTCGTTCGTCATCATCGCCGATGATGAGGATGAGGTGAATCACGTTCACCAGAATGGCCTTGAGTTTGCTCAGGTCAACTTCTCGGCACCCACCCAGGCTGGACCTGCGATGGATCTTGGTGCCGAGCTTGAGGCCCCTGAGGAGAAGAGATATGCGTCTGCTGAGGAGTTGATGCAGAAGGCGGACAACTTTGCACCCGCTGCTGCAGAGCCTGAGCCAGTCGAGGATACCACTGACAGCTTCGAGGTTTGGGAAAGCAGCAGTGCAAAGGATGAGGCAGAGGCGAATGCCGAGTGCTGATGGGAAGGAGATTGTCATTTTTTTTCACTGTATGCTTCATTTGGCGAACGGGAAGCTGATACGATCACGGTTATAATAATGTGGGTATATGAGAAGGAAGTGAACGGTTGGGCCGGTGTCAACGGAGTTCAGAGGCTAAGTGGCGGTACATCCCAAGGCTCGGAGACGGCGTACATGGCGGGTTTGGACGGGCTGTCCAGTGTTTGATTTCTGCGCACTTGTTTACGTTGTGTTTTCTGTTTTTCTAGCAATTGTTCATCTATACACGTATAGAGCTTCGTGTTTCGCAGCAACGGCTTGTTCAGGTTCCCAGTTATCACGTTCGGCACTACAGCTTGGGCTTAGCTATCTTAGAAGCCCAACAGTTTAGTAGTTAGGGACGAGTTATGTCAGATTAATGATGAACGTGTTATTCTACATCTTAGCTGCTGTGCCCCCATTTCAGTTCCAGTTCTTGAATGGAGTACCAAGTAAATAAAGTAACCGCAAGAGAGAGGTATCCATTAGGTAGGTAAAATAATGTCCCTGCCTACCTACATGTATGTAGTACCTACTTGGTGTATCTGTAGACTGTAGATAGCACGGTTTCGGTGAACCTGGCGCTTGCTGAATCTCCTAAGGCATGCACTAAGGCATGCATTATGCACCATGACCTAAGAGAACGCTCGCGTGGAGGCACGAAGAGCTACGACAGCGAGGACAGGCTACATGGAGCCCACTAAACGCCGTTACATAAGCAATTTACAGCAAGGTAGGTACGGCTGTTTACCATTGGCATTGGTGCTCCACTAAGGTACCTGCCTACAGGTAGCGTTAAGGTACCTAAGGTACGAAGTAGTGCTGTTGAGAAGCGGCCATGACCTGATCATGATGCCACCGGGGAACATGGAAGCTTTCCCTACATAACTTCCCACGGTTAGGTTAAAGCACCTACTTACAGGCAGTGTTAAACCCACGAGTACCATCGACTCGCCATCTGCATCTCAGCCTCTTTCTACTCCCTCGGCCTCACATCCAATTGACCATTGCATGATGCTATGATCTCTTACTTGATCCAGCCAGCCCCATGAGCTCACCTCAGACCCAATCGCAGCTCCATTCTCTGCTCCTGTACACACACACACAGGTCGTGGGGCTCGCCCCCCTTTTCACCCTCCATCCCATGTATGCTCGTGTCTAGGTGTCTGTATCGATCGCCATTAGCTGGGCTCGTCACGTGAAGGGTGAAGGGGACAAGGGGACACCAGGAACCGGCCTGTGCTGAGATATCCATCCGTGATTACACGTGTAGGCGCTTGCCATACCATAAGATATAAGACATAAGACATAAGACCAGCGCGAAAGTCGTGTGACAATGGCGTCTATCAACGATCTCGCCACCGCCGCGACCATCGCCTCCTCGGCCGTGGCGCTGCAGTCCCCCGCCAAGGAGCCCTCCCCATCACTAGAAGAGCCGCTGTCGCCGCCCTCGCCCTCTCCCTCCGCACAGCTTCAGGCCCAGGCTCAGGAAGCTCATGCCCAGCGAACAGCGCCCGCGAGCAGATCACCACCGCCGAGAACGCCTGTAGAGGACCTAGCTCCCAGTACACCCGGCAGAGCCACAGCTTCTTCTGCCTCGTCCGCACAGGATCAGAGCAGCATCACCGTCAACTTGGGCGTGTGCCCTGCCGCTCCCAAAACCCCGACGCCGACGCCGACGCCGACGCCGGGACCCGTGCTGGTTGCGCCGCAGATCTCGCCGCAGAATCCAGCCCAGGCTACCATTCCGCCCCAGATACCCCCGGACACAGCGTCGGGAAACGAGGGTGTCTCGCCCGAAAAGGACGAGAGTATGATCGACGTCGAGTACGAGAGTGAGCAGCGGAAACCGCCCGTACGCGGTGCCTTTATAGTCTTCGAGGGCATGGATCGTGCTGGTAAGACTACGCAGGCCAAACTGTTGCAGGTGCGGTGCATTGAGAGCGGGAGGGAAGTTAAGTTTATGAGATTCCCTGGTAAGTCTCATATTTCATATCATGTTTGATATTCTCGGTGTTGTTTTGGCGCAAGCTATCGAAAGCTTATCTTCAATACCCCTGGCGAGTTTATGCATACCACCGTCCTGCATAGCATAGCGTTCGACATGGTCATGAGAGAGGTGTATATGAAACTGATTATTCACAGACAGGACAACACCCATCGGCCAGATGATAGACGCGTATCTAAAAGGGGAAGCTGAAATAGAAGACCATGTAATTCATCTGTTGTTCACTGCAAATCGATGGGAAGCAGCGTAAGTGTCCTCGTTCCCTACCCTCCCATACCATACTCACAAGCAATACAGGAAGAAAATAAAAACCTGGTTGGAAGCGGGTTACACCATCATCTGCGACCGGTTTTACCATAGCGGCATTGTCTACAGCGCGGCAAAACAATTGCCATCACTATCTCTATCTTGGGCGAAAGCCCCGGAAGTTGGTCTACCACGCCCAGACATGGTTCTGTTCCTCGACCTCGAGGAAGAAGTAGCCCGGTCCCGCGGCGGTTGGGGTGGAGAGGTCTACGAGAAGGGCGAGATGCAGCGGCGCGTCCGAGAGCTCTTTTGGGGCCTGAGTATGGGGGATCTGGGCACAGCCGTCAGCGCTAGCAGAGCCACTACTAGCAATAGCAAGGGCCCCTCGTCGAGGAGCGAGAGGGTCCAGTTCGGGAATGGCACGAATAGCAGCAATGCGAGGGATCGCGAGGGTGATTCGGAGACCGAGGGCGAGTTTAGGCAAGAGGAGGAGGATATCCAGATCGTGGATGCTGATCTCGATGTAGAGGAGCTTGCGGAAAAGGTCTGGGAGGTCGTGCGTGGCCGTCTCGAGGCTGTTGAGAGGGGCGAAGAGGGGAGGACGGTTAGGATCGTGAGGTGAATCGACGACGAAAGCTCCACCAAAGGTGTATCTCGAGCATAATTAGGATCGAACCGGGCCTATATGTGCAAACTCTATTCCCCATCATGGGCTATACCGCAAAGATTCCATGGCGCTCAATCCTCCTGTTGAACTTGAACCACCACAGACGACTGCCAAGCCTTGTCGTCAAGGCCATCTCATCAAACCAGACATGCAATCATGGGTCATACCGAAGCGGATCATCTGATCGAAGGACATATATCCAGATTCTAGTCTAGCAAAGACGCCGCCCGCCCTCATGTGCACTGATATTGGACCTGTTGTTGCCAGGAGTCAAGTGACCACCGCATCAACACATCCCAACTATCGTCCGCCGCGGAGAACTTATCAGCTCGGTGGACATAAGGCGCTAAATCCGGCACGTTTGATCGAGACCAATCCATATGTTAATACGGTCCCGTGAAGCAGGGACAGACCAGATCTAAACCACGTCTAGATAGCCAAGCATGGGGCTGTTCTCTCTCACGACGGGGCCGGGTTATCGAGGACGGAATTAGTAGAAAGTTTATTTTCCTAAGTCCCCCGCTCGTTTTGCATGTAATGCCTATCACCTATCACCGATCCTCCATAAGTCACATTTCTGCGTATAAAGGAGGGGAGGGGATGGCAGTATCGTAGTGAAACTAGGACAAAAAACAATCCCCATCGTCCTCTGTTATCCGTACCACTAGCCGAAATCTCGGGGATTTCAAGCTTAACAATGGACGTGTCGACCCTGTTCCGAGTCGACGGCATGGTGGCCGTCGTCACCGGCGGCGGCACCGGTACGTAATGCTTCCACGAGGCAACTCCATTCCGGATAGAGTCAGACCAGTGGGTGGGTAACACGCAAAGCATAGGCATCGGCCTCACGATGGCGAAGGCCCTCGCGAGTGCGGGCGCGAGAGTCTACATCCTAGGCCGACGCGCGAGCGTCCTCGAAGAAGCAGCAGCAGCCGCAGCCGCAGCATCCTCGCACGCGAGCCTCATCCCGCTCCAATGCGACGTGACGAGCAAGACGTCGCTGCAGAGCGCCGTGGACACCATCGCCGGGGGGGCCGGGCACGTGAACCTCCTCGTGGCGAACGCGGGGGTCCTCGGGCCGCACAAGCCGTTCGACGAGACGCTGAGCGTGGCGGCGCTGCGGCGGCGGTTGTTCGACGAGGTGGACGCGGCGGCCTTCACGGCGACGATGCACGTCAACGCCACGGGGGCGTTCCTCACCATCCTCGCGTTCCTCGAGCTGCTCGACGCCGGCAACCGGAACGCGCTCGCCGGCGGCTTCGGGGCGCCGGCGAGGGAGGGCGGGCGTGTCCCGCTCGTGCAGAGCCAGGTCGTCGTCACCTCGAGCGTCGGCGCCTATAGTCGCCAGAAGGCAGGGCCGCCGGCCTACGTCGCGAGCAAGGCCGCCGTCTCGCACCTCGCCCAGTGCGCCGCCACGAACCTCGCGCCGTACCAGATTCGCGTCAACACGTTGGCGCCTGGGTGTGGGTGTTCCCCCTATATACATGCACACATGCCTACCTACCTACCTACCTACCTACCTACCTACCTACATCTCCCTTTCTAACTATCTAGTCGCCTAACTCCCTAATCCATAAATCGTGTTGAGACTCTTTCACCCTCATACTTTTCTCTCTTTTTTTTTTTTTTCTCTTTGAAGTGCCGCTGACGTGTGCGGACGGATCCGATTTCCCAGACTTCATGTCCGAGATGGCGCAGTCCGCCATGGAGACCCGCGACCCGGAGACCGAGGGCCTCGACCACCCCGACTTCATGCCCGCCCGACGCTTCGGGACGGACGAGGAGATAGCGGGGACCATACTCTACCTCGCGAGCAGGGCCGGCTCGTACTGCAACGGGACCGTCCTCACGTTCGACGGGGGAAGGCTGGCTGTTGTTCCGTCGTCGTGTTAGGGGATGATTGTTTGTGGTCTTTTGGGAAGAACCCGGATGTCGGGAGTAGTTATTTCATATACTAAATAGGTTAGGTAATCGCCAAATTCCGAAGATTTGCTACTTAACTATAAGTTGGTCCCCCCTTTAGTTTACTCCGGATCTAAATAGTTCCCGCCGGGAGAGTGGGTGGACATTGATGTCGTTGAAATGAGGAGAAAAATAGAGAAGCCAACGTGAAATAAAGGATAGGAAACACTTATCCATTATTCCTTTCACTACGAGTGGTTTATATGGTTAGGTTAGGTTATACACTGTGTAATGGCTTAGTGAAAGCGGCAAGTGTAACAGCTATCTAGGCAATGGGGAGAAAGTTGGGTTTTACAATCAAGGCACGTCGGCAGAAAAGGCGAGCTTGACTACCTTTTTCACAATGGTAGCTTATTGAAACTGAGTCGATGGATGAAACTAGACCAGCCACTTGCTCACTGCTCGTTTTGATAACATCGTTGAAGATATGTGCTTGGCTAGAGATGCGAGTTCTGCTACAGTATGGAGTCGTGGCGCGATGTAGGCGGGCTCGCAGGGGTATAGGTTTTTGAAATTCGACTGCATGTCACCAGCCTCTATGGCACAGGGGTAATGCGTGTCACTCGTACAGTATTTAACTTGCGATGTTATGACAAGATCCGCGGTTCGATTCCGCGTGGAGGCAATTTTTTGTTTTGCTGTGGTTTACTTGCCTTTTTTGTCAGACAATATAGAACCACTAATGAAGTCCAACTAATTAAATTAATAGAGCTGCTGCAGACTCATGCATTCATCTTCCTCCCCTTCTAATAACACTGAGTATAAAAGGTATAAAAGTCTAGAAATATATACTAATGAATAATGTATTTAATTACATGTCAACAACCAAAACCTGAACATGTTAGTTATCTCGCTATGTATTATTATCATATTTTATTTGATTAACTGCCCAGTGTTAGTGAATTTCCCTTAACTGCCCCTCTCCCCCCCCCTCCTCCTACTTTTCCCCCTAACTCCTAGAATAAAATAAAATATAAATAACTGCAACACCGCGATACTGAGAGCCTCCTTCAGATGTACTTATCAACCTGAGCCTCGGTCCACTCCCAGAACTCCTTCGCCGTGCCATCGCCGCAATCCGCCAGGCTCCTCCCAGCCCTCGCCATCTCCGGCGCCACCTTCCATAACTGGCCCCATGGCGCAACTATAGGTAATCTGCCGTTAGCATCACGTCGCGTCACAAGATGTCATATCCTGTCGTTATACAAGTTGACTGCCATGGAGAGCGGGGAGCGGGGAGAAGGGGGGGAGCACAAACTATAGGTTCCCGAGTTCTCGAGCGTGATCTCGGAGGAGAAGGCGGCGAACAGGCACGTGTACGCGCCGTAGATGGGGGGGTGCAGCAGCGTGGCGCGCATGAGCGACCTCAGGAACGAGGGCTGCTCGCGCCACAGGTCCGAGTCGAGGGCGCCCGGGTTCAGGGACACGGACACGACGCCGTCGGCCCTGTGGCGGGTCGCGTACTCGGCGCCGTGCAGGAAGTTGCCGAGCTTCGAGCCGAAGTACCTGTCCTTGGCCGACAGCGCCTCGGCGCGCTCGACGGTCCGCACGAAGTTCCTGGGGCTGAAGGCCTCGCCGGCCGAGGACGACACCCAGACGACGCGCACGCTGTCCGGGGGCGACGCCCTCGCCGTCGACGCGATCGCCGGCGTCAGCAGCCGCGTGAGGGCGAAGGTGCCTACGCAGTTGACGCCGATCTCGACCGGGTAGCCCTGCGCCGTCTTGGAGCCGGCCGCGGGGAACGCGACGCCGGCGTTGTTGAAGAGGAGGTGGAGCTGGGACTCGCGGCCGAGGAACTGCGCCACCGTCGCCTTTATGGTGGTGAGGTCGGCGAGGTCGAGACGTAGGTAGACGAGCTCGCCGCTCGACTTCGGCACGGCCGCCTTGATGCTCTCGATGGCCTTCTTGGTCTTCTCCTCGGACCGCGCCAGCATGTACACCTTGGCGTTCTTGGCGTAGAGGATCTGGGCGAGCTCTTTGCCCAGACCCGTGTTCGACCCGGTGACGATGGTGACCTGAGGAAAAAGGGGGGAGAAATCATTAGCACGGCACCTCCTATCTACGCACGAATCCGGGCACGGCATGGGTCCGGAGGGGGACGTGGAGACGGCGTTTTGCTCTTTGTGCCGGCTGGGTGTGGGGGGTTATAGTACTTTGCCGTTTAGATCGGGGACGTCTTTCTCGACTATGCCAGGCTTCCCCGGCCAGAGGAACTGGTACGCGACGTTATATAGCGCCGACATGGTATCCACAGTGCAGTGGTGGTTCTTTTTTCTTAAGTGCAAAAGAAAGAGAAGAAAAATGTGGTATTAGGTTAAGTGTAGAGGTGTGTGTGCGGTGTTCGATCAAGCGCAAGAAGTGTCGTGGTATTAGATAGACTAGGTAAGTTGCGGTGAGGTCTGGTACCAGGATTGTTTCGGTGAGGGCTACACATATACGCATCCCCCCTTATGTGATTGAAGAAGTCTTTATAAAGAAAAAATATGGAGACCTTACACGTTGCACGCCATCAATTCTTTATTAATCATTGCCCATGCGCAATCCTTAGTGTATACCCAGCATGTCGTAACTACTTATCCAGTGTAGGCCATGGAATCCCGTAGGTTAAGTTTCTCCTTATCGAAAGTTAGTCGATCGTTACCAATGCAGTATCCTGACTGACACCGAGACATGACGCAAAAATCCTAGGGCCGACGCCTGCCTATCTAATTCGTGGGGCTCAGGGGGGTTTTATGGCAGGCAGCTTTTTGTTGATACGGCGTATACATGAATCCGGACGTAGGATCCGGAAGTTCGACTATTGTGCGACGAGTTCTAAGCTGTATTCGGCTTGACTAGAGCTTTATTGAGCTCGGACTACCGAGTTGTAGATAAAGCTCTCGATGAAGTGGAGTTCCTTTCAGAGAAAGATCTAGCTAGACTAGCTGCGTACTTAGACTTAGACTCTGGGCTAGCGGGGTAATGCTCTCATGGGCTATAAGAAAGGAAGAATGCCAGACAGTCTAAAAGAAAAAGCTACATATTTTTTCTTCATCTCAAACAAGTTGGACGGAATGAATGTCTAGGACGTTTTCACGATCGCGAGGCAGTATCCAATGTGAGCACTGCAACAACCAGAGTGGTAGCTCATCTGGTTAAATTACGAGACGATGAAAGACGTGATCGGATGTATGTCGAAAAACTGAATCGCGGACTTGCCTATGATTAATCATCAAAAGACGAGAAGCTTCAGGTTCGATTGGGATATATGATTAGGATTAGTGAGGCAGCACAAGTGGACCGACCAGCCACGTAGGCTTATAGAAAGACTGTTACTTCAAGGTACCTTACGCAGGTTAAAATATAGATATATTTATTAAACCTTATGATATCGGTTATCGCCTCTCGCGCGCCGCCCGTCGATAGTGGCAAGTCGGGCAGTAGGTCATCGTGGAGTTCGTCTTGGGATAGAGGTCTTGTCCATAGGTCTCATTGAGCGAGACCCTTCCCACTACGGCCCCGGACTCCAGACGAATCCACGTCTTGGCCTCGAACTTTCTGAGTCCTCTTTTGGAGACCTGTACCTGGCGAGAACCTCTCTCCCAGTTGCCGTAGCCACCATAGCCCGTGTGCTGTCCGAAGCAGAGGCTTATGTTATTGGCTGGTGTCACGTCCATGCCGGGCAGCAATCTATCCCACTTATAGCACCATGTATCGCCGTGGTCATGTCCGGAGAACATCGCCATCAGGCCCGCCGTATGCGAGATGGCTTGCATAAACTTTGTATCCTGGGCACCATACGTGCAGGTTCCGTCGTTCCGGCCGTCTCGGCACCACCCTTGCGCTTGCGGCGCAAGCGGTATGTCATCATTGACCCCGGGTTCCCTGTTCGGGTCCACGCCAGCTTCCTGTAGAGCGTAGGAGGCGTATGGGGGGATGTGCACGAAGCCCAGCGACGGGATGATCTTGCGATATCTCCGCGTGAGCCTACGGCTCGTCTGCTGGAACCAGTCCACGACGCTGGCATCTACCCAGTTTGGCTGTCCCACCCTGTTGCCGGCGGCGTCTTGTTGCTGGTACTTGAACCCGCCCCTGCTGTCGAAGAACCAGAGGATCAGCTCCGGAGAGCAGGCAAACTCGTTCAGACAGCCGTGATCGTAGACTGGGAGGTAGTAATTCGACACGCCGACATCTCCGGGCACCATGGAGGCCGTCCGACTGTTTACCCATTGCCTTTCACGCTTGAGGATGGCGCTGCCGGAGATGTTGTAGTCGTAGTCGTGATTCCCGTACGTGGACGCCCAGGCCAAGTTCCGAGCAACAAGGGGACCGACGATCTGATCTACGTACACGGTGCTATTCTCCAAGAAGCCGTTTTCGCCAGTGATGAGGTCGCCATTCAACACGACGAGTTCGGGCGACTCCTTGTCGAATATCTTATTGAGGACCTGGACCGAGTTGACATCCTGCTGCGGTCCCCATTGATCCCAGGCATCTTGCTCGCGTTAGTGAGGATCTGGTGCGAGTGGAGGGGCACATTGGAGCGAACATACTCTCGCCAAAATGTAGATCTTCGAGAATAGAAAGCTGGAATGTCCCATCTGCCCCGAGAGTGAGTGGGGTAGACGGTCTACTGGCCCGCCTCTCGTTAGCCAATGCAGAGGCTTCCAGGGAGGCGGCGAGGAACACCACAGCTACAGCAGCGGATATATACATCTTCGGCATGCCACAGAGTCTGCGTACCTAAACATATTATTCACCGGACTCCCAACACTCCCGGACGACACATGGCCTATATGTACTTGTGCCATCGGGGCATAACCTCGACGTAACTCAACATGTCGAGTTGGAGGATCGAGGTCGAGTTGCACGCACTCGAGTCGAAGTGTAAAGATCACCAAGGCCGGGTCTTTTACCCCCCCGCTCGGCACTCGACGTACTTCTCGTGTGGGCGAGTCGGATATGTTCCCTGCAATAAATGGCCGGAACTATGAATGTTATTGGCTCGCCAGTTTTCATACCCCTGACTAACTCCTTCTCTCTTCAGCAACGTGCGTTACCCACGTTGCTGTATGTTTTAGTTAACGTTGCAATATTGCAGTCACGTCGACAGACATCCGGCCTGCTGCGAGTGCGTGTGATCCGAAGGAAGGTGAGATAACGAGATATCTTTTTGTTCTAGATATCGAGCCATCGCCATGCCCCCGGCCCATGCTTGTCTCATGGTGGATTTACCCACTTGCCTATTCTGTCCGTTGGCTTTGAGTCCCGTACTGCTATCAAGCAGGTAGTAGTAAACTCTAAATTCCAAGGATAGTGCTTGAGATAACTGTTTGATAGCTGACGTATATATTCCAATGGTAATAAAGAAGAACATATTATGCTTGTTACAGGCATGCTCATGTTTCCATAGAGGCTCAAGCTTATTGCGGCCGATAGATCATATTTTCGCTCTTAGGAACGTACGTTTATGAACTATTGGAGATAAGCCCAGTTAATCTCCTCCAATGGACTCTTGGCAGGCATCCACTGAGGGTCCCAGCTAGGATGCGTAAAGTAAACTTCATCATCCACACAGGTGCCTATAAATGATGCACGCCTCGAAATATGGCCATGTCTACATCTAGCATGAGCCGCAGAGACCGGCCGATTCTAATTATATTGCCTCTACGAAACGCCGTGGTACCTCAGGGATGAGACTAAGCTTACGGTTGTCTTATCGTGACAGAAACAATTCGCTCATTCCAAAAAAAAGTTTGCTTAACGAGCTCACTTCGGTATTCAAACCGTATAGGTAGGGAGTAGGGACAATTATTTGCGACCGCTATTGTCTACCCAGACTTTTACTTCGTCTAAGACAAGCGGCACGTCGGGCCCTAGCAACAGTAACAAGTATTTGAGGAAGAGAGGGATAGGATATATGATACGATGAATGGGAAACGACATTAGCGTCTACAACACCAACAGCCCTAGATGAATTCGCGGCCTATCCCTTCGCATGTCAGCTCTGTCTTTCGTTCTCGATATCTGTACCTCGGGGCAGACTAGACTGTGTATCGTTCCAAAGAGAATTGACCTGACCAGCTTGATATGTATTTTAAGATCAGGCACCCGGTCCCCATTCATACCAAGCACGATGCCATCCTCACGCTAACTCAAGTGCTTGCTGACAGACGATCCTCGTAGAGCTCACGATTTGCATAACTGCTCCCAGGGGTGCTGCGTCAGTCTCCCAAGCGAAGTATCACAAACGAGCACATATATCCTCGCTAGCTACTTACCTATAGTGTATAAGATAGATAGACAAATAGAAAGACGCCACTGAATAACACATAACCACGGAAAGAGCCCATACTAACTAACATACCGGCATAAAAACTGCCCAGCGCAAGTATATATATATAAAACATTAACACCCCAGCCCCCAGTTCCAGCCCACGAATTTCCTCCCTCTCCTCACTCGATATCAACAACAGCAAACCGTGACGTAGAGAGCGTGCAAATCTTCTTCCCCCTAAGTTCCCATCCCCAATAAGAAGAAAAAGGTCAATGCTCGAGAAACTAATTGCGCCCAAGCTTCCTTTTTTTTTACTTTCGCCTTTTCCCGGAACATTTAGCTTCACAAGCCGTTGCCAACACGTCTCCCCTTCTATTTACTCTCCCTCACGTCTAGACTAGCTAGACCTGCAAGAAGGTAGTGAGTGCCCAGGCGCCTCGTAAACGCTCATTTCCATATGGAGAAAAATAACTAGGGCCAAACGAAGGAATGAAATGTGCCAAAAAGGAACATTTGTTCAGATAGGGGCGTAGAGTTACATAGCGAGGAAGAAATGATATACCCTTGAACCAAAGGTGCCTCAAGTCCATGCCTGCTTTTATGAGTGTTAGCTAGCCCTCAAGTGTACATCATCCTACATCGTTAATTATTCACAATAATACCTCCCGAGTCTTTTGCATAGAATTCTTTGGTCATCTTTTATTTTATTTTCTTCTCGCTATAGATACAATGTTTTGAGTCTCGGGATGGCATAGTAGCACCAGTGAGTTCTGATACATGAGCTACTTTCCCTCGACCCATCTCCCGTGTATGTGCTGCCCTGAAATGCATCAGCTCCTTTAACTTCGGCTGGCTAGGCCATCCCAATAGCCCAATCGGAGCTACATTGCTGATTACCACATCCCATATCACACAATGAAAAGAGCACGTCGTCTGAGCTCCCGTTCCCACTATCGGTTACACCTCCAAGCTCCGGTTATGTGATGCGGTTCCCCAATGTGACAACCACGGTATAGGCGCATCTCGGCCCAATATAGACAGCTCAAGGATGAGGTGACATCAGCTCATATGGAGGCCGTCTCGTCCGCGTCGCGTCGCTTCAAGAGCTGGACGCGCAATCCTGCGAGAAAGAAGAAGAAAAAAAGCAAGAGTCCACAACCCGGGAAGCTCGTGATGGGTTGTGTAGAAGAAGGGGAGAGGCAGCGGTGATAGTGCCGGTCCCTATGGAATGATGGGTGGCGGGAAACCCAAAGCGTGGCCGTGTGATATATCTCTGGTAGAAGAGACTCCCAACGGCTCTACCATGCCCCTGAAGGCACGGTAGATATTCGAGTATTGTCGAGTTGCGTTCACATCATTTCACCTGTAAGCAACAAGTTGACAAAAGAAATCCGTGATGCCGATGAAAACAGTGGTATCAGAGCGCAGACGCCAGTTCGTGATATGCTTGCTTCGCCATGTAGCTCAAGTCATGAACGAAGCCGATGAAACAAGTAGACATTATGCATGGAACGCCAAGTAGAATGAGACGGGGTAAAGGAAGGGAGCGGCCGACGGACGACAGTATTTACTGTGAAGCGGCTACACACCAATGACGGTGAAACGCCCAGGCGCTTTTCTGGCACTCTTTGCTGCAGTACTTGGTTCGGCGACATCGGCGGCACTTAGCAAATTGCCGGGTGAACTCTTCCCATTTGCCGCATTGGTAGTATGCACATTGTCGGATGCCACCTCGAGTATCGTCCTTGCGGCAAAGATTCCGCATCACTACGCCAGCCCAGTACTGCATATCAGTGGTGTGATAGCGTACCGTGAATTTTTCCACGAGTGGGAAGATGTTGAAATCATTTGGTAGGAGATACTCCTCTTCGTACTCCTGGTTGCCCAGCGATTCTAAGGTCACGTTGTCGTTCTCCATCATCTCCAGTTCTTTTCCGACTTTGAGTCGCGGCACCAGGTGACTCTGTTGGAAATAGGATCGCAGATTGCAGTATTTCGAAACATATGCGAGAAGTTGTAACGACATGAGGACGTCCTCATCCCTCGGCATCGCGGCTAGCATTTGGGGGTTCGTTGGGAGTTGACGGTCCAGCAGATAACGGGGGATACTTGTCTGGCTCGCCAATGTAGGCTGGTGAGTGGGAACGATGGGTCGGTTGGGGGACAAGATACCGGCAGGCCCTGGGGTTGGCGTGGTATTGGTGATGCTCCCATCCATGATCGGTCGATGAGTAATGTTGAAGGTGCCAGCGTCGGGTATCTCAGATACTGTTGGCGTGGTAAGATCGAGAGCAGTTCCAACCAGAGTGCTGTCTCCTTCGTCCACGTCCATCGTGACATCGTCAAACCCAACAGTAGTCGAGACGTCGCCAGCACCCGACATGTCCGCATCTTGAGACCCGTCAGATTGCACACTGTCCGTGTTCAGGTCATCCGTGTCCGTCGTCGAGTTCTGATGGCGGATCGAAGGACGCCGGCGGGATCGAGCGTTCGGGCCGAGCACGGAAGTGGGACGGATGGTTGGTGATCGAACCTGCGGCGGAGGTAGTGGCGTCGTTGGAGAGGTGGGTTGGGATGCCACACTCTGGTTAAAAACCGGGACCATGGAGGGCAATCGATCAATGTCACGAACGGGGCGGAGGAAGCCATCGACTGCCTCCATCGTCGGAACAGCGGTGGCCGGGGGGTTGAGACCTTGTCGGGGTGTAGGGACAAGGGACTGGCGCGTCTCATATCTGTGGTGATGGTGGTGATGGTGGTGGTGATGATGATGACGATGGTTAGGGAAAGTCGAGCGTTCGGGAGGCGAAGTAGCGGGCAGAGAAGAAGGGCCAGCTTCGGCGTTGCTCAGCTCTCCGGCAGCCGATGTGCTCGCGAAGGCGGCAGCAGACACGTCAATGGACGGTGGCGGAGCTTGCCTACGAAACGGCCGCTGCTCGAGTTCCAAGCGGCTCGACCTGTTTGTGAAGGTGGTGAAGGGTGTGATCTTGGACGCGTCCCGGTGGCCGTGGCCTCGATTGCGGTGATGACTCTCGGCCATCTCTTTCTGTTTTCGTTGATCTGCTTGCTCACGACACTTGTCAAGCACCTTGATATAATTGTCCAGGATGGTTGCGATGACGGGCACCATGTCGGCCTCGACAACCCGGGTTCTCACATTTTCGGTCCCACGAACCCCAATGTTTACTACGCACTGGAAGGCCAGGTTCCATTTCCACATGTCCATCATGTCCTTGCTACGTCCTTGCTTCAGTATGCACACCAGCCTTTCTATGCCTCCATCGACGGTCAAGATATCTCGGATGCGGGCCGACGAGGTGGTCAGATAGGCAAGATGGTTGAGCGAGTTGATCAGGGGAAGGGTCGAAGTGCAGTCAAGCGCACGGCGATCGTACAAGGCGGTGGTGATTCCCACCGACGCCTTGTTGACATTAGGAATACTGAAATTGACTTCCCTCATGATGGCGGATGAGATCTCGTGGACGAGGTGGTTGGATGATGAAGAGGAGGCGGCGGAAGAAGGGCTGGTCGGCGCCAGGCGGTGTCGATATGAGGAAGTCAGGGGAAGAAGGGTGTGGGGGGGGAGGACCTAGGTTCGGGAATTGATGACCAAGCGCGGATGGTGGCGCGAGAATATAGTATATACGGGACTGTAATCTAAGTCGATTTCAGGCACAGATGGGCCTTTTAGGTTGCTGTAATTTGGTGGACAGACGTGTCTTGAGGATCAATGCGGAAGAGAGAATGCTGGAGGAGAGGGAGTCGGAGCGTGTTGGCTGCTCGGAAGGTATTCTCTCGCTTAACAGGACGCGGCGGTATGCGGAATGCGGAATAAAAAGACAGGCTCCTCCTCGCAGTGCGCAAATCTCGGATCGGCTACGGGCGACGGGCTACGAGCGGCGGCGATGACAACGTATGGACGACACACGACGACGACAGACGGGCTCCTATGCTTCTGATGGAAACGAAGAGAGGTCAGGCTACTGAGGTGCACCTGCTCCGACCAAAAGAGAGAGAGAGGCGAGAGGCGAGAGAGGGTAAAGGTGGTGTGGGTTGGAGTTCGCTTGGAGGAGAAAAAGCCTGCATGCGGAAGAATACCTAGGGATGGTCGTGAAACGAGGTTCGCGAGTCGGCGGAGAAGAAAGATGCCCAGAGACGAAGACGAAAGGCAGATGCTCGATGCCCGAAACCAGATGCCAGATGCCAGAAACTGGAGTTCAGAGATGTCAAAAGTCAAAAGTCAAAGTCAAATGCCAGATGCCAGATGCCAGATGCCGCGACGACTCTGACTGACCCGGGACCGCGGCGTCTTTCGGAACAGGTCTGCGGAACAGGTCTGCGGAACTGGTCTGCGGAACTGGTCTGCGGAACTGGTCTGCGGGACAGGGCTCGAACGAACGAGGTAAAGGAGAATATCAAGATAGATGGACGGATGGAGGAGATGTGGAGGCCCGGATCTCCAGCGCGACGGACTCTATGCGAAGACGAAAGGCCCCATCCAGATTCGACGAGGGAGAGGGACAGAGGAGAGGGAGGTCGATTCGAGTCGAGTCCAATGGATATGGACGATTAGTGCAAAGTGCGAAGTGCGATTAGTACCTAGTGGTAGTATGATTAAGGTAGGGAGGGCTTTCGGGGGGGTTTCGAGACAATGAAAGGATGGTTGGGGATGGGAACTGGCAGGCCAGCGAGTTGGTAGGTAAAGTACTTGGTAGGTTAGGTTAGGTAGTAGAGAGAGGAAAAGGACTGGAGCTACCCTATGACTTAGTACTTCTTAATGTAACCAGGTCTGGGCTTGGTGGTCTTGGCATTGGGTGCTTTGCGAGGTTGCGAGGGAAAAAAAACACCCAAGAGGAGGGGGATTCCAGGAGTGAATAACCGGTACTTGACGCTAATGGCCTGGGAACAGCTACAGCACCTTAAACCCCCTAATCGATGCTGCTGCTGCTGCTGCTGGAATCGCCTGCCAACGTCCCCTAAGAGGTACCTGAGAGGCCCCTAAAGAGGTTCCACCGATTGCAGCTCGAAGCAATCCGCCCATAAACCGCGCTAAGTCTATCTAGGTACATATGTAGTCTAGGGAATAAGCAGCCATTACCTGTTGCAGCACAATGGACGCTTCACGTGCATGTTTCAGCATAGAATTTCAGCGCAGAAATCACATATAATGTCTAATTGCCCTTTGAGGTATTACCTGAACGTACCACCTTTACTAAGTACCTGTGCTACGGCGGTAGAAGGGCGGGAATCCCGAGAATCACCTAAGCTACACGCTAGATCCCTACTGAAGGGTCCGATACCACCACAAAACATTCTAGGTAATACTGCACACTCGCCACTCTCCACTCCATTCTTCAAAGACCATCACCTACATGTAGGTACTGAGTAAGTACTTATCTTTAGAGTCTATATTTGTAGCTGGACTACGATTCTCTTCACTTACCAATTCTTAACAGAAAACAATAACTCTACAAACTACTTCCTTACCTAGATGAATCGCAAACTTCCCTCCGCCTGAGTAGTAAGTAAGTGGATAGTGGCTCTCCCCTCTGTACCTGACACCTGACACCATGCGCGAGCTACTCAGCATCGCATCACATATACCTACACGCTCTCTAGCTCCTAGCCCCCTTACAAATCAAATGCGACTTTGACTTGGGGGGGACTCCAGCCACCCAGCTCGGTCGTAAGGGACAATCTCCTGTTGTTGGATCTTGGGGGCCGGTCCGTCTCCAGCCACCTAGTGTACGGTCTACCTACCTAGTACTAGGTCCCTATCGTGTGTGTTGTGATCATAAGCAAACTTTGTAAGTGGGAATTCGAGACGATTCTAACACGCCTACTTCGTACCTACACTACTTATGTAAGGACCGTGTGGTGGTCTAACATTCAGGAGACCATTCGCCCCTTGGTTCCGTATGGGCAGATAACGTGACGGTAGGAAATAGCTCGAGCTATTACATGTCCAAACTAATATGGTGCTACCCATTAGGTGCGTCTTTCAGATTAGATTCTGTCTCTCAACATTTCTTGGTGGAGAGGGCCCGACCGTTAGATCTAAGTTACTAACCATCTTCTCCGCTGCGGTGCCGACCGAAATCTATCTGTCCCGAACCTGGGTGGGCGGGTTTTTTTTTTGTTAGCACTAACGAGTTTGGAACAGTGGCGTCCGGTACTAGCAACTAGGAACTGGGCGATCCGGGACGAACATGACTGATGTTTTATTTTTTATTTCATCTTTTAATCTCCTCTGCCATATGCGGCCTGAGTCAACAAGCCACAGATCTAGTAGGACGGATCATGTTTTCTATATTTAATCCCCCCCCTTCGAGTCATCCAACCGCTAAAACCGTCACTGCATTGCCTAATGCAGCTAGCATCCATCCCTCTCCTGTCGTGTTCTCGAACTGGTGGTCCCGTCTCGCTGGCACCACTGGGCCTCGAAAGATGGTCAACAAATCTTGGCCTGAGCTCGCCGTTGGGAGAAAACCCACACACTCTTCTTCTCCGCTACATGCAATAGGTACCGTGGCTACTCTGTCCCTTGGGTTTGGGATATCGACGTTCGTTGCCGGCGGATCAGCGCGTCCCCGGACTCATGCCGGCGCTCTACTCTAACCTCGCCCCAGCTTTCGTGACTTATATACATTGCCTGGGTATCTATAGCAGGTGCTGACTGTAATAGACCGCCCGTCGTGTAGGTATCCTACAGTACAGCACACGTAGGTACATATCTAACCTAGGTTCGCTCTGATTTGCTACCTGACCTACCCAGCTTCATGGCACTTCCAGTAAAACTGGCCAACAACTTTTATATCACACCACATGTGCGTATTTAGCTCTTCTATCAACCATTCAGGTAATATAAACGGCTGCAACATCCACACAGGTATCGGACCTCCTCCCCTCCCGCAGCTGTCCCTGTCACCTACATATGTATGCAGCCCAAGAAACAATTGGCCACCAGACTTCGCTAGTGCGGAGACTTGCCAACTTCCTACGAGGACGTCGGAAAACCTCGCCCTTCGACGGAATGAACAGGACATCCCTATTGCTGTCCGCCATCTCATGATTCGGCCAAACCTCCTCGTCGAACAAAATACGGAGATTGCAGCAGCCATGCTACACGTGACTGAGCATACTCGAATATACAAGATGCGATAGGCAGATAGGTAGGCATGTCATATTGGTAGACGTTTTGTCCCGCAGCTTGGGTTGATCCCTTGCAGGATTTCTCCATTCTCAGCTGCTCGACACGTTGCTCTGACGAGGAAGATCTGAAACGCGCCGTAAACCCTTCGCCCGTGGATCATCTACTATACCTGGGAGTGCGGGCCTCGACTCGATCAGCTCATTCGTCTCGATGTCTAACATTTGCTCTACTACTTGCTGCACGTAGGAACGTTCAAGCCCGAGTTGACGGGCCCGACCGTGTCATGTACTCCTCTGCTAACGAAAGGTCGACTATCGAATTAAAACTCGGGGTAGGCCCGCCAACCCCAAGCCTCTCCAATCCTAATCCATCCTGCATGTCATGGCAAAAAAATAGACGCGCCGGCGGCTAAGTCCCAGACGATACTACGCAACGTAGGACCTCTAGCCGAACAACCGGCCAAGTGAGCTAAATCTTGTCCTACTTACAGCTCAGGGCATTGTCTGTCAGATGGGCAGCAAATTCGCAATGGCAATCTCGGAAAAATAAGACAGAGCACGTGTTTTCCTTCAAGACATTCATCGCCCCTCCTACGCGATGATGTAATATGTAACGTCAAACGGGTCCCGTCGAACGCCAGGATCGGGGCGATGTCGAACGCCACAGCATGTTCTCCAACGAGCATAATGTGCGGCGCGCGGTACGAGGAGACGTGATTGGAGGCTCTTTGCCGCCCTTCGCTAGGCGGAAGCGCTTACACGAAGAAGAAACTACCGCCGAAGTGCATTTTTCCTTTGTCCTTCTTCTTGCCTATGCAGGGTATTTATATACGTTTTGTCGCTGTTTCCATATTTTACTCCTGACGTCAGTGGTGCTCGTCTGATTGATCGCGATCAACGGTTGTTGAAAGTTCCCACGGGGGTCAACGAGACCTTATCAGTGATTCGACCCGACTAACGCACGTATCAACCGTTGAGACAAAAACATCCCCGGTTTCCCAGAAATTTATACCAATCCGAGGCGTGTAAATCTATTTACTATCCAGATTACTTACCGAGGAGAGATGTCTCGCAAATCGCTTCCTGACACGCTGGCAATACACAACAAAAGGGAGAAGAAGAGCGCAGACGTAAAATTGAAGTAAACGGCCCTAAGCTAAGTAACCTCCTAGGTAGGAGGACTGAATATCGAAACACTCAAGGGCACAAACACAACTACCGTTCGCCGAAAATCCTCATTAGTTGAGGGGATAATTAAGGTTAAGTACCTACCTTAGTACTTAGATGTATACCAGTTGTGCGTTAGACCTGGATTAGCAGACCCGGCCGGCCGGGTTTCCCGAGTTACACGACCGTTGCAGCGCGTCGTCCGAAGAGCTAAACTTTCTTTTTCCCTATCCCGGGAAACTTTGTCCTCCCTCCGCACTACGCCATCCGATCCGATCCGATCCGATCATGCTCACTGAAACGTAGTTGGTCTCGGAAGGGAAAGGGGTGGGCTAGGGACCCGACATACCTGATACACATAAAGTAGGTAGGTATATGATATATTGAAGTATCTTATACCACGTTCCACATCTTAATAGGTACCTACCTACCATATGTATACGCGAAGGATTCGATCTGCCAGCTAGCTAGCTGGTAAGTTCAGCTCGCGTCAAACTGACTGATAGCTGCCTATGCGGCAAGCGAGTACATACATGTATATGAGGTGATTATACAAGTACGTGATAGCCTGTGTTATCCTCCGTGCCGAAGATAAATACGGTAGATCAACCATGGAGTATTTTTACTAGACGTCGGGGTTTGGGCGAGTTAACGATATACCTACTGCTTTTCGTTCATTAGTTTGCTCAAGTCCAAAGGCTTATAGTGGCATAATCTTCATCGACTTATTTAATAATATATAGACATACTATATAACTCTCTTATGGCTAACTACTTGGACAATTAAAAGAGCACGCATGAAGCTACATGGTAAGCTAACTATCACATCGAATAATTATCCACGAGTCAATACTGCTGCTGCGATGGATCATGTAGAAGATATCGTGCTAACTGTGGTTATTTAATATGATATAAACAACAGGGACAAATGTGTTAGGGTCTTGTAAGTATTGAGTCACGGCATGTCGCACCTATTTATCTGTCGACAAATCTATGAAGAACATACAGGGAGGATGCTCTAAAATCATCTTCAATGATTATTACCACAAATAGGTTCACAGTATAATTAATCAAACACTTACGGAGAAGAGTCTACGCACCTAGTTGCGAATACATGACACAGAACTTTCAGAACGTATTGCAAGACCAATAATCATGTGAGGCATTATTCTCCATTATGTGTATTAGATGTGGATGTAAATGAACTCGTGAGGACGTTACACAGGCGCCTCAAGACGTTCGACTTATAATTTACCTATTCCCGTGAACACCTCCCTCTTAAAAAATCAAAGTACTCCCCAGCCAGCTTACATCGCCCATCCATCCTACCCGATCCCCTTTCCAAAGTCTCCGCGACATACCTACCTACGTAGCTAACATCCAGGATCCCCCCGCCCCGAGGGCTAGACTACGTACCTTGATATTAATATGAGCGAGGTTTCCTAACCTAGAAAGCTTGGTCCTTAGTAAGCACTTAACATGGTTAAATATCTACCTACTACCTTATATCATATATGTGCAATGCCATAACCCAGAGGTAGGGCTGGAGGTAATAGGGATATTACCTAGTTTACGGACGACAGTACTCACTACCTAACTTACTTATTCATCACTTATCTGCCTACCTACCTGCCTGTCTACCTTTTTCTCTACGCGATAAAGCATCAAGGGATTTTTATCAACTTCGTTCGAGAGGGTAAGGAGGAAGGGGCATCCGTATTCATTCATCACAGAAGAATAGAAGAGAAAACTCTTGAGAGAGGGGGAGGGTTTGTTTCAATACTTGAATTTTCATCCAAACGTAAGTAAGTAAAACAAGAACTTAAGTAGATAAGATAGATCGATATATATATATAGATAGGTAGGTGGGTAGGAGAGGAATGTTTCCGGCTCTCCCCTACCCTAATTGCCGTATCTCATATCTCATATCTCATATCTCGATGTCTAAGGTTATGGCTCTATTAGATCGAAATATCAGGCTCACTTATACTCAGGGCTGAGCACCTGTAATCATAGCCTACCTACCTACCTGCCTATCTAATTTAACTAGGTAGATGAATAACATCTCCTAAAGAAGATAACCGACGACTTCCCCGAAACCCAGCGCTGGATTTCTGTGCCGGTTAGCTTGGTTAGATGTTAATTAGTCGTAAATTATCACGGTATTGTCTCCCCGAAAATGTAGACCTTGCTCTAACACATATGTGCGTCACCTAACTCATCTCATATTCGTGTTTATGCTCTATCCACGACTTGATTCTATTGACTAAGTTCCGTCTACCTAGTACTACCACATACCTAGGTATTTCCCACTGTCCCCGCCTCCTCTCCCTGTCTGTTCCACGGTAAAATGGCGGTCAGAGTGTCGGGAGTACCGTACAAACGTAACAAATTACTGCCTGTGATCCAAGATAGGAACCAAGATAGCCCACCTCTTCCTAAACTTCTTCATCACCAGTGAACAACTGGCCGAATACTTCATTTCTCTAGATAGCGGCACCGCAAAGGGTCATCTGAAACAAAACACCAAAAATTTTACTAAAAAGAAGTAGTTAGGTGATATGTTCTATTATGTCACATTTCTAACAATCTTACATATGTATAAAAACAGATCTAATCCCCAGTAATCTTGGCATGTCTGAAATACTTCATGCCGACCCACGCGACAATGACCCAGACCCAGGCCATGATGGACGTGAGGATCATCAGGGCGGGGTAGTACCCCACGATGGGGAGCGTCGGGTCGTCTTCCAGCTCGGGGGGCGCGGAGGGCGTCGACCCGACGTCCCAGGCCCAGCTCCAGATGTTGAGGCAGGAGCCCATGCCGACGACGAAGACGAGCCACGTCACGACGAGGACGACCCAGCCCCACGACTCCGTCTCGCCGTAGTCGTGGTACCCGCCGTCCATGGCCCCCAGGGCCGGGCTCCCCGTCGCCAGCCCCTGCAGGGACGACAGGGGCGACTTCGCGTACTGCCGCTTGTTCGTGGAGCGTCGGGGCTGCAGCGTGCGTCCGGGGGACTGCGCGCGGTGGGACGAGTCGCGGAAGGAAGACTCGGAGCCGGAGGAAGAGAAGGGCGCCCGGTCGGATTGGGAGAGCGAGGGCACGGGCAGCGACATGGAGAGCCCGTCTTCTTCGTCGGTGGTGGACGTGTAGGAGATGGCGGGGCTTGTTATTTGAGCGTCGTAGTTGAGGGCGGGTGTGGGTGCCGGCACCGCGGCCACGCCTCTCGAAGCGAAGCCCTCCATGGACGGGCGCGGCGTGGCATCTGATAAACCTAAGCCGATGACGGGCTCGCCGATCATGTCATCGGGGTTGGGATGACGCTGCTGCTGGTGTATGGGTGGCGGTACGGGGGTCTGCTGGAGGAGGATCTGTGACGTATCGATGGCGAGGGATCGGGGCTGCTGTTGCTGTTGCTGTTGCAGTTGCTGTTGGGGTAGTGGCCGTGGTACCTGTTGTTGTAGTTGTGGTTGTGGCTGTTCCTGTTGATGATGCGGTGACGGCTGCGGCTTCGACTCGCGTCTGTCGCGTGCGGCGCCGCGGCCTAGCAGGGCGACCTTTCGCAGAGAGCCCCGACGCCTGCGGGTCTTCTGTTGGGATATGGATATGGCGGCGGCGAGGGCGCGTGGTGGTCTGTCGGAGGCGTCTTCGAGAAGATTCGCCGCGGAAGACGGAGAGGATTGTTGGGAGCGCGAATCGTCTAGGCTCGATTTGCTCTCCGATGTGCGCAAGAAGGAGAATCGGGACAGGATGCCGGCGCCGGAGCCGCTTCTCTTGCGGCTGCTCGTGTTCGGGCTCGTCGTGTTTGAGCTTGTTCTGTTTGGGTTCGTGTCGGGCGGCTGATGCCGGGTGGTGCTCTGAAGGGGAGGCGTCGGCGTCTTCTCCATTGTCATGTGAAGGCTATCTCTCTTAGATCTGAACTATAACGACCAGGGCGAGGTGCTCCGATGACGCTCATCATGTCGAGCTGTCGAGTCAGATTCCATCCGGGGGTTCTCCTTTTTTCTCTCTCTTCCCTTCCTTCTGCTCTCTCTATTCTCTCTGTTCTATTTTGTTTAGCACAATGGCAGCCGTCCGTGTTCGAGACGAAAATGGGAGTGTTGACATGCGAATTTGACCAGTTCGCATCATCGTCGCACTTATGAGAGAGGATTAGTGTATGGAGTTTAAGATAAAGTATCCTGAGGGATGTCGCCGGTGACATAATTGTAGCACCACCTATTCCTAAAGCGGATAGGGGGCCCATGTATGTGGATACCATGGGTTCCCCTTGCATCGCGCTACGCCAGGTACTTCTTTCCTCTGCATCGCGTTACTTACTCTACGAGTCCTTGGAGGTAGGTATGTTGTTAGGTGGTCCAGGAACCCATAGGCCCTTAGGTAATAGAAGCACACCTACTGTCCTCCGAGACAGTCTACTCTTTTCAACGACCTTGGCTCAAAGTATTTAACTAGCTGGAATAGGCTCACGTCCACCTAATATAAGCGATATAACCCAGGTATGTTGAGTATGTGCCCTGCTGTGTGCTGTAGAATCTAGGGGGCAATTCTACTTGTACAGCAACACTTTCTAAGAACTTCTCTTTCTTTTTACTTGCGTACCTAACCTAGGTACTGCTAAGCTCAAAATGCTATCAGGAACCAGGGCTGTTTTTGTTTTGCATTCATCACGACCTCCACGTCTCAAATCTGCCTAGCAATGGATAATATAACATATCTCACCCTAAGTCAGCTCGAAGCATATACGTATCGAAAGTCAAGAACGGTCGACTACACCTTGGACGATGCCGACCTTGAAACTTGGTGTCCTCTTGACAATAGACAACATCTCATTCCACCACAGGATTTGTTGGGGCGGCTAGACATGCTTCCCCGGGAACTTCTTACATGGAGATTTCTGACACTTGACCTACCGTCGTTGACCATCTTTCGCCGCGTGAACCGCCGCGCAATGGGTCTTGTTGATTCACTGTATCAGTACCGAATGGTGTTGAAGCATTGTCCCAATGTTCTTCGTGCCATCAGCAGCATCGACGCTCGTTACTTTGATTACAGAACTCTATACAAGACACTCTCTACCACCAAGTGCGAAGGCTGCGATCGCCTAGGTGGCTATTTTTACCTCATCACCTACAAACGCGTATGTTACTTTTGCTTCACGATGAATCTTGATTACTTTCCCGTGTCAGCTACACGTGCGATTAAGCACCTCGGCCTCCCAAGGAAAGGGATCAGGCACCTGCCTCATATGCTCAGTCTCCCTGGAAAGCACACCGCATTCTGCAAGTTGGCAAGGAATAGAATCATGCTATTTGACCGGCAAGCTGTACTGAAGAGTACGTTGAGGACTCCACTCTGGCAATTGATGACGGCATCCGACAACAAGACCTAACCACGAGAGGGCCTCGAAGATATATGTTAATCATTTCTGCTCCCTGCTTCGGCTCTTCGGGTCTGTCGGCTGATTGGGGCTTCTATTGCGCTGGCTGCAGAGAAAGTAAGGGGCTCGAGAAGAATCTTAGGAACAAGTATACAGCAAAAGGCATTGTTGATCATATCCGACGGTATGGAGCAGTAACGGTCGTGGACCAGCGGACGAAACACGTATAATCTAGGTAATGCTCGTCATACCTCAACTTCTCACAATTTCCATCTTAACCGCTGACAACCTGAATCTTATTCCCCCCCTTTCCCCCCAAACATCAGCGGACGAAAAGCAATGCGGAGATGAAATGACAGTACCAAGGCCTCTTCACTGTCTGTACGGCCCATGTGGCCTTGGAAGCTGAATGAGCGCCTCCTCTTCAGCGGCGGCTCATCTCATCCTTGCCTTCCTTTACCATGTGTTTCTTACACACATGTGAGCTGACGGATCTAAAGGTACCTAAGTCATTGGGGAGTATTTGACATTGGTTCCCAGACGCGCCTCACACCGCCCGTACTCCTCCTCCCTCTTGCACCCACAGGTGTACACACGAAAATACTTAAGGAAAGGCACACCGCAGTTGAACCCTTGGTGCAGAGGTACATGGGTCGAATGCCCTACTAGATAACCTATACATTGCGCGGGCCATTCACCAACATGCTAGCATACCTATTTCTTTGACTACCTAAGAGGTATGTATAAGTATATTTATGTAAGTAAATACATATACAGATACATATATTTACGTGCGCGCTTGTTTACTCGGCCGAGGGCTCGGCGGATACCTTCCAATTGATCTAGGATTGGTCCACGTTATGAAACCACGACGTTTGTGCCAAATACATTTCTGTAGGCAATCGCAAGTCGTACTGCTATAATTCAGCTTCGACAAACGCGGTGACTCCCATTCCCAAACATTCTGTTCCTGTTAATTTCATCTACATACTTAATGTCCTCAACTTACACGAGAACCTCGATCTTCTCATAAAAACCACACCCTCATTCATTCCCTGTCCATCCATTTACAACTGATTTATAGAGCTACGAGCTACAGTTCAGCAGCTTTCTTCATAAACTAGGAGGGCTTGTCATAAGGATTATTATTTCGGTATTAGCCACCATGATGGCAACGACAACGAATAGCAACGTTCATCTCTTAGCAGCCCTTGTTGACCCTAACGACGAACAGAAGAGCGAGTATCGCTTTTTGGTCGACGAGGAGCATGTCAAGTATGTCACCGTCGACCCGGGTCTATTTCCAAATGACGATCTGATCTTTGCGCCCGTACTCATTCCTATGCTGCCACCTTTCCCCCCTGGCAACTGGAACGAGGGTCACATCTCCAAGGATCCGCTTACGCAGCGCCCAGTCTTCTCTCGTGTTACTCTTAGCGACTTCCCTGGGATCCGAAACACCTGGTACGACAGGCGGATCGACCATCTCGAGCTGAAAAAGCTGGATCGAGTGCGACAAAACATCCACCGCGTCACATGCCCGGCTTTCGACTTTCCGGTGCTCGTCAAGTTTGCCGTGTTTCCCTGGCAGAAGCAGTTCCTCGAGGCCGAGACCAATGCATACGAATGGATTGAGAGCAAAGGAATCGGGCCCAGATTCCTCGGCCACTTGACGGAGGCCGGCAGGGTCTTCGGATTCGTCATGGAACACATCGACGGCGCAAGGACGGCGGAACCCCGGGACTTGGCAGCCTGTCAGCGCATCCTAGCGAAGCTGCACGCGCTCGGAATAAAGCATGGCGACATCAACAAGCATAACTTCCTCATAAGAAACGGAGAGGCGGTCCTCATTGACTTTGAGACGGCGCAGAAATGCAGTGAGGAAGCGGAGCTTGAGTCGGAGTATAAACACCTAGAGCTATCGTTAAGAGATCCTTCCGGCAGAGGTGGGGCAATTCGGGTGGTAAGCGATCATATTCCTTGCTAGTAGCTCCCCGTCGAGCACCGGGTAGATAAACACTGAAAAGCTGCCCCTTCTATGAAGAAAGTTAAAAAATACTCTATTTTCTGTTTGTGCTATTTATGCCTGCATACTTCTAAAAAGTCAGCGATCTACTGTCACGCAGTTGTTACATTATTAACTTGCTAAATTACATCCACAGCCATATTTGCAATGACGTAAGCTTGTTCTCTTTTGACTACCCTCGCAGCGGACAATCGCCCTCAACCCCCCTGAGAGTGACCAAGAGTGAAATCTCAAGCTTCACTGACTCTACTGAGTCGAAGTTTGATAGAATCATACTTATAGAGTGTATCCAAGCCCAATTGATCAGTTACCTCGGGTGAGACCCGAGATATATTAGACCCTCTCTTCTTTTCCGGTCATAGTGCTACCCAGTCTCACAACTTCGATACGGGCCCCCCTTCCTCAACATGCAGCATTCCATCACCATGATATAGTTGAACATCTGCTACTCCACAGTGGTGCCTTCGGTTCTTCAGGACTTCTGTGGTCTTCGGCAACGTTTTATAAAGTTGCACGGAATTGGTATGTTCCCTCGGTCGAATTTCTAATTTGGTCGTAGCATTTTATAATGTAATTAGCTTCAGAGCATTCAATTTTTTTCTAGAGAAACTTGTCTTGTTATGATAACAACGTACTTACTATAACTATGCGAATAAGCATATTATATTTTTCTACCTTTGCTAAGAACGGTCGAAGGGGGGCCGGTGAATTTATATTACCGGTAGTTATTTGTTTAGGTGTTTTGACAGCTTTCCGAAGAATCTCATCTTTTGAATAGCAAATCAAAACCTTGAGCTGATGTTAACAGAAAACCGTTTAGCAGACCGTTTCTTTATGCATAAGTTACTTCGCTGTTTCTAGCAGGATAGGGATAGCCGCAAATATTCTGCTCATTTCATTGAACCGTAAGTATACGGTTTACTATAATACCTAGGCGGCTCAATCAAGTATGTTCTCAGTTTCTTACCTGAGGATGGGCTGATAAGAGCCTAAGCAAGAGCGGCAAATACGCTAATCCCAATTCGTCGCACCCCTGGCAATTCGTAAAACCTAAGAGCCTTGACTGACATGTGCTTCTAGCATGGTGTTTATGCCCGAGACATCTCCCCGCTAGTCTCACAGCAAAAAAACAACTCTCTACTTCCGGCTCATGAAAACGTCATGAAGTCGACTGCCACTGTCCATCTTCTCTGACAGTAGGTATCTTGAGCAGCGCTGGCTGTGGTGGCAGGCGGTCTCTTGTCACCTCTTGTCACCTCTTGTCACCTCTTGTCACCTCTTGTCACCTCTTGTCACCTCTTGTCACCTCTTGTCACCTCTTGTCACCTCTTGTTTGGGTCTCGTTGTTCGTTCCTCACCTTGGCGACTTATACGAGGTAGTACCTGGACTCTGGTCATTGTTCTCAATTCGGCAGCGTAATAAGCGCCAAGACTGAGCGAATACCTAACCCACCTACTTCGTACCTACATCCTATACGGTAATACCTACATGACCTAACCTACCTACCTATCTACCTCTATCTACCTACTTACACACTAAGGACCGAGGAGATCGATCGGGAACGGTAGTATAGGGAGCTGCTCAACCTACCTATGGCTCCCATGAGAAGCACAATTCCGCCCCCCGTTTCTGTCATTCCCACTATCGAGACGCCCGACGAATTCGACGAACTCGACGAACTCGACGACGACTCATGCGAGAACCACGGTCACCATAGTTACCGTTCCTCTCACCTTGCCCGCGGCCTCAACATCGCCCAGTCGTCTTCCTCCTCCTTTTTGGCTTCTTCTTCTCTGACCACCTCGACCGGTGATAATCACCACCACCACCGCGACGTCTACGAGCCTCTCTACGACCCCGAGCGTCTCTCGCCCGTCGCCTCGACTTTCCCCGATCGCAATTCCCTCCTGGTCCCGGTCCTGGGCGCGTCGGCAGCCATGGCGTCCCACCTCGACGATGGCTTCTCCGACGAGAACGCGGCGCCAATCGACATCCCCAGATCGAGCGCCCCGAACCCCTTCAACTTCCAGACCCAGGTCATATCCACCTCGCCCGTCAAGTCCAACGTCGGCCAGCGCCGCGGCCACAAGTACAAGCACTCGAGCGTCAGCGCCCAGCACCAGATCTTCCAGGAGCCGCCGCCGCGCCCGCCCCTCGCCCTGCCGCGCGACCTGCCCATGCCCACGCTCAAGGAGACCTGGAAGTCCATGTCCCGGGACCAGCGCCACCGCCTCTACTGGTGCATCTGCCACGGCCTCGTCGCCAACTGGCTCTTCCTGTCCGCCCACGGCTCGCTGACCATGACCGCCCTCTCGCACCTCGTCTTCTTCGACGTCGGGTCCGCGCTGATCTGCGTCGCCGTCGAGGTCCTCGGCAACTTCGAGGTCTGGAAGCGGAGCAGCATCCGCTATCCCTTTGGCCTGGAGCGTGCCGAGGTCTTGGCCGGTTTCGCCATGAGCATCTTCCTCATCTTCGGCGGCTTCGATCTCGTCAGCCACAACGTGAAGCACGTGCTCGAGGGCCACGGCGGGCACGACGGCGATGATGCCCGCGGCGCGCACGCCCACGAGCACGACGAGCCGAGGGTCGCCATGGGCAGCATCGACTTCGTCAGCCTGGCGGCCATAGTCGCCACTCTGATCAGCGCATTCGGCCTCAGGAACCACGCCAGGATCAGCCGGGCCATGCGCGTGAGCTACCTCGCCAGCCTACCGAGCATCCTGTCCAACCCGTTCCACTTCCTCACCCTCTCCGTATCCGCCCTCCTGGTGATGCTCCCGCTCTTCTCCATCCACCTGCACATCATGCTCGACAGCGCGATATGCGGCCTGATCGCCATCGCCATGTTCGGCCTGGGCGCGCGGCTGGCCGTGGCCCAGGGCCTCATGCTGCTCATGAGCTACGGCGGGCGCGCGGGCGCGGCCTCGGCCTCGGCCTCGGGGTCGGGGTCGGGGTCCGGTAAATACAAGGAGTTCGGCGTCGCGGACGTCCTGCGCGAGATCGAGACGGAGCCGAGCATCGAGCGCGTCGAGGAGGCCCAGTTCTGGCAGGTCCACTACGGGCTCTGCATGGCGAACGTCAAGCTCAGGGTCGCCAGGGGCCTCGACGACGCCACCCTCAGCCGCCTGCGGCTACGCATCTCGAACCTCATCCAGAACAGGCTGGGCGAGGGGTACGGGCGGGGCGGCAGCCTCAAGTGGGAGGTCAGCCTGCAGATGGGCACCTCGACCGTGCAGTTGTAAATATGAGAAATGAGAAATCCATAGATCCACTTACAAACAAGAAACGAACGAACGAACGAACGAACGAACGAACGAACATAATTATATATAAGTACATACATACTCGGACTAGGGACGGACATTGCGGGGAGAAGAGGGAGGAGAGAGGATGTTTATCTGTCTTCGAGTCTTCCCTCCAGTCTTGCTCTCGTAGCGGCCTGTCCATAAATCATTGCTTGCTTGCTTGTTATTTTTTTTCTTGTTCTTGAGTGGGCATTTCCGGGCGTTGTTTAGGCGTGGGCGTGGGCGTGGGCGTGGGCGTGGGCATGAGCATGAGCATGAGCACGAATGAAGCTGAGATACCCTATCCATCCATCCATCCATCCATCCATCCATCCATCCATCCATCCATCCATCCATCCATCCATCCATCCATGTATCTATATATCTATATATCTTTGTCTATCCGTCCCCCCCGTCCTCCCGTCCTCGCCAAAAATAAAAAGGCGCAGCGTGCATGCATGCATTACCTTGTGAAGCCGTTTTTGGTTCGGCATAGATGGAGAACCCTTTTGGAACGAGGATTTCTTGGCCACGATAACTAAGGCAGGGTAAGGTAAGGTACTAGGTTAGTTAGATCCCTTGATGAGCGTCTACGACTTTCCTAAAACGTGTATATATCCATCCATCCAGCTACTGTACACAACCTTGATGCTATTCAGAAACATAGCACATAGTTATGCACAAACATATATATATATATATACCAAACTCTCTACGTCTAGTTAATCCCCATGCCCAACGACGCAACTATAGGTACTTCTATATCACTTGAACTTACTGTATTCATGCATTGCCCGAAAAGCTCAGATGATGAACCTGAGTGAGAGACTGACTACCTTTGTGGTCGGTGAGGAGATACTCCAAACCACACTGATGCATGTCATGATATACTAAACTAGACTCCAAAGCTCCCCTCACTCCCAGATTGATTGATGGATTGATTGATGGATTGATGGATTAATGGATTGATTGATGGATTGATTGATTGATTGATTGATTGACTCATTAACCAGACGTCTCGACTCCCGTCCACGACAATACAATGCCTCCTACACCTCCCTCCTATCATCGTGTCTCATTCGCTCTTCGTGACCAGAAAGAATAAAAACGGCAAACCAATAGGAAAATCTCATATAGCCTATCACGCACTGTTCGGGTTATTCTCGTCCATCCAAGACAACTCTATCACTCTATGCCAGCGGTGGGAGTCTCTGAGGCGGGAGACCGGGCGAGGCGGAGGCGGGGCTTATGGGAGTCGCTGCGCCGCGGAGGTTCATCGACCCGATTCTCGACACGATGTTGCTGCCGACGGCGTCGACGGCCCCGCGCGGCGACGTCAGGGACGGGCCCGTGGGTGCCGTCTCCTGGACCCTGAACAGCTTGATGCCCGTGCCGTTCCATACGCCGGCCATGCCCTTCGCCACCTGCATCTCGCTCGCGAAGATGAAACTCCATATCAGTGACTCGTACCATCCGAGGGCCGGAGGGGACCACTCGAATGACTGAACTCGGACTGATGATGGCTCGACGGCCACTAGGTCAGCTTCCCTGATGGCTGTGAGAGTCGCAGGCGATGGGGAATCGGCACGCAGCCCTTGATGGTCGATGAGAACTGTCAGCTGTTGTATAACTGTCAAGATCGTGTGCAACGGGAGCTCCGGAAGCCAGCTCTCGATCCAGTCTGTCGATGGCTCGAACGCGCCCGACGCCGAGTGGCCAGCGGTAGAATAACTTCCTAAGCTAGTCGTACTATTTTGCCTGGAAAAAGTTGGGACGCCTGCGGGCATCTTGCCCCGGGCTTTCTCGGACATGCCCTTCAGCTGGGAAGGCACGGCGTCCTCCACATCCGCAACCGATGAAGCGCGGGACTGGTTTCCACTCGAGCTCGATTGAGCTGGCGTTGGGCCCTCTTCCCCGTCGCTGTCATCCTCGTCGTCGCCGATAGCAAATGTGGTATCTTCCTCCGGTACATCGCTTAATGACGGGCCCTTATGTGCAGCTGGGGTGGTAGGACTGCGCAGGCTCTCGACAGAGCTCCGCGTAGATATTGCGTCCAACGAATCACTGGGTTGTCCGCTTTCTTTTCTTTGGCGGTATCGTCGCTCGAGTTCCGCCTGACCGCTTTCTAATGTGAAGCTTCGTAGAGCCTCAAAACGTCTCTTATTCCTTAGAATAAGATAAACAAAGGCCGTGTTTTCTATGACAGTTAGTACAATGTATACATCTTGTCATTGGTTGGTCGCTTACTCTCGTATTGATGCTCTATGATGGCATTCATAGACTCCAGCAGGGAACTTAGCAAAACATGATTGGTGTCATGGGCCAGAAGGAAGGATGGCGAAGACATCGCGTTAAACAGCTGTATCAGCTTTGAGCTCGTCGTACTACTGATGCCCTCTAAATATGCGGCAGAATTGTGAACTACGGCCAGTAGCGCTGGGTAGATGGCAGTAAGTTTGCCCTGACTCCTGGTAATGAGATTATAGATAGACTAGAGAGGCCGATTAGTCACGGCTTTCGGAACAAATTCACGAGATACTTGCCTGTATGAGAAAGTCTCCATATGTTCCCCTGAAACTAGGAATTCTGATCACTGCTGGGAGGGTGTCCTGCGCACCGAACGGCAGGTTCAGATTGATGCCGAAATTCTTCTCGACACTTAATGTTTGCAGCAGGAAAGCACACATCCTTACTACGCCCTGCTTCGAGGCATCCAGCTTATACTCGGTTGCGTAGAAGAGAATTAGTATGACAAAGTCATGTACGCGCTGTGTGTCAATCATGTAGGATCTGAAGCGTTTGTTGCACTGGGTGACTTCCCAAAACAACATTATCATCTCGGGAGAAAATCTTGCGGTGGCCTGTGTGCTAGGCAGATATGATGTATTCCCCTGCATCGGTTGGTTGAGGATTCGCGTCATGCCGTCCAGAATAAACTGAAAGTCCTGGGGCCGATGTAATCGGCCTAGAAAGTGGCGATAGTAGTTCTTTGGCGTTGAGCCAGAGGGGGATTCAGGTATTGGGTAAAGCAAAATGACCAGGAGCAACTGTAGAGTATAGGTGACGAGAACTTCCTTGGGGTCCTTAAAGACAAGAGTGTTGATCGGAACACGCCAACTCGCCGGATTATACTTGAGTGTCTGTGATAGTTAGAGAGGGCGCTTGTACTCGACTCAAATATGAACTGCTCCAACTCACCGTATTCAATAAAGAGCATAGTACGGAGAGCACGACTTGCTTATCGGGACAGGTGCAGATATAAGTCAAAGCCCTCGTGCCCTTGGTTGGGAGCAAGGTCGGCGACATGTACATGCTCTGGCTCGCCAGGGTCAGAATCAAGCGCAGAATCTCGCACCGGTTGCTCTCATATTCCCTGGTCGTTGGCACAGCCGTATTGCAGCCCACGCCGCTCTGCCAGATCGCATACGTCACTCTCGGCTTGCTCGGAGCTTGTCTCGGAACCGTCAAGTCAGAGAAGAAGAGTAGCTCGATTAGGGTATCTATCAATTCCTCGGCAAGGGGTTTCGCATCTTCGAACTCGTCGGCCGGGGGCTTCGCGTCCTGCTTGTCCTCCTGAGCCTCGTCAAACAGCACCTCGTTGGCGATGGCCGATCTCCTCGTCCGCTTCCTCCTTGTACCCCAGAAGAACTGGCTCTCCCAATCATGCAAGCCATCGGCTTCGTATAGATATGGTAGGATGCGGGTCAGGACGCGGATGCAATTCAGCGCGTGTCCCTCGGGCGCGAACTCGGCATTGGGGAAAGATGGATGATGACGCAGTATGAAGAGGCGCGAGGTGACGGCTAGGATGAGCGTCTCGAGGTTTTCTATCGCACCATCTCGTGTCCGTCGAATATCGGCAGGCGAAAAGAGGCTAAACACATCTTCGGCGGACTCTGGAAGCTCCCAGAACTACCGAACATTAGCAAGGAGCGCATGAGAGACGAGGCCTTGTCGCATGTCTGCGGCCTTGGCGAGGGGACTGACAGACGTCCAGTAGGGATCGTCGGCGGGTATGTGCCGTTCCTCGGACAACCTGAAGATGCCCTTCTTGAAGACGAGCTTAGAGTCACTGGCACCCATGGCGGCGAGGTATGTCCATGTCTACGAGAGCAGATCGTCGAGCAGATCGTCGAGCAGATCGTCGAGCAGAATGTCGCGAGCAGAATGTCGCGAAGTTGGATGTCGAATACAGCCAAGAACAAGGGGGGCGAGCGAGACGGTCGGCTGATCGGAGGGACGGTTTATTGATCTCTCGAGCTAAAGACTAGATACAATATAATATGGGGATGGGCAAAGGTAAGAATGCGAACATGTAACCGTCGGCAAGGTGGGTTAAAGAAGCTAGATGAGGCGACTGGTCGACGAGTTGCGATCTCTCAATCAATAAGCATGTTCAGGTAGTTGAGGTCGCTCGATAGCTGTTACCTCATTGTTGCCGATCTTATCGATACGTTGACGTTCCGGCCGGTCTGAAATACGCACCTCCTTAATCCAATTGTAGGTATGTAGAAACATCTATCTACCTAATATGTACATATGTAGAGAATTCATGACCTAAATAGGTACGTATATGCCAAACAATGCACCCAACCTACAAACTACCATAACATAAATTTGAACTGTTGATCCTTTTTAATCATCCATGGTTCGACTTTGTGCTCTATGATTTTGCAACTTGAAGTTCCTCATGATGGCAGAATATACATGTAGCAACCTACCAAGTTTCCCCGTGCCCCCCGCCGCCACTCGCTACGAGCCTACGGTATTCCGGACGTCTCTTCCGGGGTTCAAGCATGTTAGCTTTGGTACCCGCCCCCATATTCTACCAAATCAAGCCTACGCTACACCTCATCTCAGGCCCCTGATTGTAGTGTAGCGGAGAACAAGATGTAGGAAGGTAGGTAATACCTAGTTGGAAGATAGAGAAGCCTTTCGCCTTTGTCGGAACTGCCTACCTAGGTATGCTCCCGCCTTAGACCTTTAGCCGATGGATCTCCAACAAGCAATGATTCCCGATTCCCCCGTCCAGGTGTCTGGGTTGGGTATTTAATAAACAAAGAGGCCGCCCTGAAATGAGCAAGGCGCTACTTCGTAGGTAGTGTAGTATCATGTAAAGACTGTCGTGGCGGCATTGTTTATTTACAATGTCGACTACACGGACCGTCCTCGCGGATGAGGCCCAGTCGTACCCGTTGAGTGAGCTGAACGACCAACCAATTGCTAAGGGGTCCGAATCGTCGATAGAGCAACAACAACCCCAGGGCGATGTCGTTGACCGTCAGCCTGCCACGCCCGTCCTCAAACTACTTGTTGCCGGTTACTCGTTCTTCTGTGCCGGTATCAGCGATGGAACTCGTGAGTACTATCCGGAACCCATCTTTTTCGTGTCATTTTCGCAGTCAAGAACTAGAGGATTTTTCATCCACGATCCTAAATATCAAGACGGCCGGCTCTATGGAATGCTTGTCAGAGGAGATGCTGACGCAGGTGTGACAGTGGGACCGTTGATTCCATACATCTTGAGCAGCTTTCATATCGGAACTGGAGAGATTGCCATCATGTAAGTATTCACTACAACTTCTCTCCACGTCCGGCTCGACTAACTGGATACCGAGTTACGCGACGACATTCGCAGGATGGCTAATCGCTGCCGCCACGAATCCCATTTTGACGGCACAACTAACGCTAGGCCAACTGTTGCTGATCGGCGCTATTCTCCAGCTGATCGCCCAAGCCTTGCGGCCCTGGAGCCCGCTCGCCGTGTTCTGCATTTCCTTTCTCTTCCAGTCTCTCGGGATGGCCTACCAAGACGCCCATTCGAATACCTTCGTCAGCAACTTGAAAAACGTGCCGCATCGATGGCTGAGCTTTATCCACGCTTGTTACGCCCTCGGGACTTTCCTCGGCCCCCTGATCGCCACCGCTATTGCGAACGCTCCCAACACGTTGGCGATCGAGGACTGGAGGCGAGTGTATTTCATACTGCTTGGGGTCAGCGTGCTCAACGTCCTCGGAGTGGTGGTCGCGTTTCGCGATACGGTCTTCAGCCGACTACACGCCAAGAACGAGCCCCGCAGCCAGAAGCGCAACCGACTGGCCATGGTCACCATGGTGAAGCTTTTCAAGTCAAAAACGCTGTGGCTCATCAGCATGTTCTACTTCTTCGAGCTGGGGGCCACGTTCACGGCCGGCGGCTGGGTAGTCGAGTATTTGACGACGGTCCGTGGCGGCAAACTGGCCAGTGTTGGCTATGTCCCTACTGGGTTCTATGGCGGGCTATTAGCAGGAAGACTATTGCTTCCTGAGCCAACGTTTCGGTTTGGCGAACAGAGGATGATTTTGATATACATTGCCATCTGTGCGGCGCTCCAACTAGTGTTTTGGTTGCAACCCAGCATCGTTGGCAGTGCGATTGCGCTAAGTTTCATAGGCTTCTTCGCCGGCCCATTGTTTGCTACCGTGAGTCTATACGAACCAGACGATGCGTCGACGTTCAGTCTGCTAACTTACCTCCTAGGGAATGTCGGTCGCGTCGAAATTATTCCCTCGTGAATCGCAGACTGCGGCTCTAGGTGGGAATCCCCTGAAAACTTACCTGGCATGCATTCGTACTAAATGAGAGACAGGTTTCATTTTTGTTCTGGCCCAAGCTGGCGGTGCCCTATTTCCATCGATCACAGGTCTCATCGCTACTAGCGCCGGCGTATCTGTATTACAGCCTATCGTCCTTGCGCTGTTTATTGTAGGAGGGATTACCTGGTTCTTGATACCCAAAGTCCCACGCCGAGACGAGTAAATGTGGCTCTAATCCACGGTACAACGTGGATTCTCATGGGGTGGCGGGGAACGCGGTGGCATGATACCGTAGGATATATCATATACAACTTCCTTACTTTATGCAGGTAGTATCCTGTGGAAAAGGCAAACAAGCAAGGAGGTAAATGAATTGCCTAGCTAGAGGCTACGTATATATGGCCCTTCCGTCAACGTACTTATACCTGGTGAAACAAAAAATAGAAAAAAAGGGAAGGAAATGGTCGAAGGCCGTCCAGCTCTAATCCGAAATCAAAGTCAGTGTGCTATAGCAGCAAAGCGACTTCGCAACTGACACAGCTCATCCGACACGCCTGGGCTGTAGCCCGCCGTCATCACTTCATCCGTCGAAAGGATTATCACACTGAATCAACCTTACGGCTAATTACTATCTTCGAAGTTTGACGACGATCGGCTCTACTAACAGTCTAACGCCAAGATTGAGATCAGTGATCGAGGTTAGAGCAGGAGGGTCACTTCCCGTAGGACCATTAAGACATCACGCGAGAAGCCTTCTCATCATTACAGCCTGATTTTCAAAGAGCTGGCGGTGCCTAGCAGCGAGGCATGGGCACATTTCCAGCTTGAGCTTATCTAACATCCACGAGCTTAGAAGTCAGCCACCGCGTCCTTTCCCCCGCAACCACTCCCACGGCCTATGCAGATGTATAGAGAGAGGCGTATGCGGAGCTTTTGCGTTGATATAGCACTACGGCACCTGAGCCGTTATAGAGATCGGATAATAATAGTGAATGTATGGTCTTTGATTAGCGAAGATATCAAAACCGTGCCGCACTTATACACGTATCGCATTTTATTCTCAAATAGGTAACATCTACTGAGTAAATCCAGGTAACCCCCTGAATGCTTTTGTGTCTGACAAGTGTGGACAGCTGCCGACAAGCGAGGATGGATGCTTGGCAATTGACCCTCTTTTGAAAGCAATAAATTTTCATGCTGAGCCAATTCCTCCACTCTTTCTCTTCCCACTTCAAAATCAGTTTTGCTACCATACAGCAGCATCCTCATCCAGGGCCATGCCTTGCACGATTACCGAGGAACATGTCCCTACATAGGTATGCTTCAATGCTATGATGAGCTTGACGAACGCAGCACCGTCGTCTGGAAGCCACTTTCTTTTTGTTATTTGCCTTTCCAAAGCAGTCAGCACAGTCGCTTAGGAGCCTTTCACTTTACCCCGAATCCCCAAAACATAGATATACACATGGCTTCAAATTATGCTAGAGCTTGCCGTCCCGATATTTCAAACGGCGTGCAAGTGTGGACAATGAAGCGAGATGGAAAACCCCCGTCGTTGAAATCAATTCTTCGATGGTCCGATATGGATCTTGTGCCTTTTAGGCGACGTCTGCTCGGTCATTCGAGCGGAGGTTTGGTTCTTACCGGAGACAATCCATCGTCTACGATGCCTTTGTGAATAACTAACATCTGAAGATATCCTTACGTACATGTCTACATTGGTGTCCCGAACTGTACTTTCCAGATCAACTTCCAAGTCTAGACTCTTCCTGAGCTGTCTTCAGCACCCTAGCTTTTCTTACCGACAATATGGCACGGTTCACCGCGAAAACCAGGAAGCGCCGACACTAAAACTACCGTGAACTCGACGTATAGATTGATTCTCTGACTTGATGTCGGCGTCGAATATAGCAGTGTCAATCGCGATCTCACCGTCAGGAAACCAGTCGCTAATCCTGGCCATGACCCAAAGCATTGGTGTCGAACTGGTGGCTCAATGGCACAGCAACGACGGATCTCTACAGGCGAAGCGCGTGCCCTGAGCAGACACTAATACGGTCTCTAGACGCTTGACTGAAGAGCTCCGTGTTTCCGAAACCGTTCCGTGTGGTAAAAGTCCCGTAGATATCGGCGGGATTCTCGCCATCACCTTTGATGAGGATAATTTAGTTAGAGCCTATGCAGCATTGCTGAAAATGTACTGCTTAGCCATAGTCCCAGACTAGCTCGGTGCTGGCCTGATCCAAGATAATCTACACATCAAGAGATCCTATTGAACTTTCGCCCTGACAATACTGTTGTCAGGAGATGCATCCGCCTCTCCATCTCAAAGGGTTGGTCAATAGTGAAACTAATCTTTATTACATTCTAGTCGGTTCGCTTACTGGATGACTTCAATATCGGCGTTTTCGAGATGATAGCGTCAGAGACTCGGTATCACAGCAGGGTAATCTGTACGCCGTCTAATTTCAATGATGTTACTAGACAACACGCTCGTCTCGTCTTGTTCCATGAGAAAGAAGAGTTCTGAGCATAGCGTCTAGGCTTTTACCAGTTACTTCGACTCTTCCGTAATTCTTGTCAGGCACCAAAATCACACGAGGGTAGCTAGGGAGATTTATAAGCATGTTATATCAGCCAGGCAAGTATCAGGATTGCAGTCTTCCTGTTAACCGAGCAGCTTAACAAGTCTTAAGGTCCGATGAGACTGAGCCCAAACCCCCATACTACCTGCTTTGTACTGGCGACCTATCGGCGACCCTATCCTCGCACCAGAGCCAATGCCTCGGATAATTGTAAACGCAGGCAGTAGTCCTTTTTGGACGGCTAGCCGTCTAACAGTTGTAAAGCCGAGCAAACCCTCGTACATTCGTATCTAGGCAAGCCCTCTTGAGAAGGGGCAACGCCCCCGATGTTGCCACATTCCAGGAGAGACATATTCTACGAATCATAGGGGACAAAAAGGGACAAAAAGACTCCCCGGGAAATCTTCGAACTTTCAATCTCCTGATTAACAGTTAGACGTGCTAGCCAATTCTAACACCGAGGACAGCTGGTAGGCGAGTCGTTAAAAAGAGATTTATACATTTCTCCATCGGCTGAGAGCGTGTTGAGTGCAGCGCTAGAAAGCCTGACTGGCTAGGAAAATAAAGCGTAAGGGGCACGACCGTGCTAGCAATTAGATCTTGAGATATCCTCTAGCAGTAGTCTTGGACAACTCTCAATATCGTAGTTTCTAACCTGGAACAGATGACGACGTGAAAGACCAGGGCGCGGGCGAGGATCTTCCTTCTGTACGGTAACGAGCCTGTCTATTCTTACACTTCCACTGAACTGCGACTCGGTTTCCACTCGGACTTCATAACAGTCAATATCATCCTTCACTCATCGTTCCGGGCTGACTAGGAGCATGCGTGCATGTTACCACGATATTATAGCAAGCGATGTGCGCCCAAACCAGAGCATAATATAATGCCCACAGGCTTCTGATCTCCAATGCCAATCCCTTCGAGAGCAGAGCTCGTGGTAGGCGAGGAAGACTTACGACGGACGATTTCTCGCGAGAGAGAAGCGAGAGAGAAGCGAGAGAGAAGAAAACACGCCCTGTCATTTATAGTCACCTATGCATCCACCGTAGGAGACTGGGTAGGCCCTACGCGGCTCTGCGGTATGCGAGCCGTGCCCGAGGACGTGAATTTTGCCGTCCCAGCTGTTTAGTTTTGAGGCCCTGTGCGAATCACACAGCATCGCACGAAGGTGGCGGGAATAGGTAACCCCAGAGTCGAGTAGAAAGATAGCGTTTGTTCTCTACCTAGACCTCATCACGCTCGCTTTCCGAGACAGAGCAAACTGAACGCACCAAGAAAGGCAAAAGGGTTATTCATTAATCCTTGCTATATGGAGTCATCACAATATAGAGGTCTTCCTCGCGTAATTATCCTGAACGTCACACCCCTGCTTTTCTTCAGTGATTTCATCCCTTTGGTGCTGGCCCTGCCCTGCGACTCTATATTTTACTCTCGGAAGGTGGTCTACGCGAAATTAAATAAGCCGCGGCCAAAACGGGTAAGATATGATCATGTTATACTTACTCACTTGAAGTTGTTCTTCATCTCTCGCAGCGCAGTCATCACCTCGATGGGATCCGTCTTACCAGTAGCCTTCTGAATCACGGGATCCTAAGAAGCAAGCGAATCGTCAACTAAAAACTGTTCCTAGCAAACTCGGTTGTCGTTGCGATGGCCGAACTTACCTCTAATCTCATGAACACATTATGCTGCTGCGTGGGAAGTCAGCCTACACGTTTATCGACCCCTGCAGCAGTACATACCTTTTCATCGCCAATGGTAAACTTCCCCTGGGTCTCCTTGTTGTTCTCGGCAAACGTCTGCAAGTTCTGTATCGCCGCGTTCTGGAGCACCGAGATGCCGAATTTGACGTTCGATTTGGTGTATTCATGGCCAGGCTATGTTTGTTGCTTGGATTAGCATGGAGCGTATCGCCATCCCAAACACCTCAGAGAGAGAGAGAGAGAGGCTAAGACAGAAAGGAGTGATGCAGGGAGTTCACACTCACGTAGACTTTAGTGTCATCTGGCAGGGAGCCAAGGGTCTTGTTCAGGGCCGTATTCATCTCTTCGGCATTGCCCTCGAAGAACCTTCCGCAACCTACAAACACAACAGTTTAGCCACAGTTCTCTTCTATCCCTCCTACTAACACTCGAGTCTTATGGCGGCAGTTAAGAAGGGAAGCAGCATAGACTTACCGGCGTGAAACAGTGTGTCTCCGGTGAAGACAACCTTGTCGTCGCCATCTTGCATAAACCAGCAGATGCTATCTTGGGTGTGGCACGGCGTATATAGCCCCTTTACGGCGATGCTGCCAATGCTCCATGGCTCGCCGTTAGCGGGCGTCTTGGTGACGGCCTCGCAGTTCTTGCCGCCGATGATGGGAAGATCGGGCGTGCCGAGCTCAGCCAACTACTCACGTCCGTCTGTATTAGATAATATCCCAAGACATCAAACTGGCGGTCTACTTACTAGCTTCTTGTTTCCACCTGCGTGGTCCCAGTGGCTGGAGGAAGTATTAGCAGACGACCTCGAGTAAAGAGATAGATGTGGCAGGATTAGCTTACTGATGCGTGTTGACAATTGCTGTGAGGTTGATCTTGCCAGCCTTGATAGCCTCCTTCAAGACGGGAGCAACCCTACGAGGAAAGTTCAGCCGAGCACGGATAACCCGCCGCGATTTACTGAACAAAACACACAACGCGGACAATAAAGGGATAACATTCACGGCGAGGGTCCTATCGTTCTGGGGCACTCGGCTACTTACTCATCGGGATTCGCAGGATCGATAATCACAGCATCCTTAGACTTGTCATCCGTGACCAGATACGCATAGTTATCACTCGTCCCCGTCCCTGCGGTATTACAACGTTAGTTTCGATGATATACTCAAGGGCTCAGCACACATGTGCCCATTCTCACGAGTCACCCTTTGTCGACTCCCTATAGTATGTGGGATGACGAGGCGTGCGTGCGTGCGTGGGCACAACCTTGGGTTCACATACAACACCAATCCGGAGTGGACGGATGCTGCTTAGGTACACTTACACATGGGAATCGACTGAATATGCATGGCGCGTGACGATGCGAGCTAGAATACCAAAAGAGGACTCGTCAGTCTCTGGAGAATCGAGAGAACCTGGATGGATAGTTTTGACGATGATCCCCGATTTATCCAACGCCCTCCTCCCCCCTCCTTGGCTCTCCGCGTCTATCGTATGCCAACCCCCCACATCTCATCTCGCCCTCCCCCCCCGCCCCGCCAGAGAGACAAAAAAAAAGGAAGAGGGAGAAGAAAACCCGGCCAATCATGTTGTTTCTGACTCATCCGGCATGGTGGGATTGGTGAACTCACAGTCGCACTCAAAGACGAAGACGTGAATTTCGTGGTCTTGAAAGCTAGCGGCCTCACAGCAGCTCTCGCGAAGAAATTCATGAGGGGAGAGAGAGACAGAGAGAGAGAGAGGCGCGACCGTTGTTCTTGGCCCCTCTTTTGCTTCGAATGGTTGGTGTGTGAATTTGCGACGGCCTGTCGTTCTTTTTTGGCTGACAAATGGGATTGCGGCCTTTTACACAGGTACGAACGGGGATACCCAAAAAATGCACCTGAGCTGTTGAGATGCGAAGTTCAGGGTTAGCATCGCATCATCACGGTGACGTCGATTATTCGCTACGGACCCGTCGGAATCGTGCTTGTCAGGAGTTACCAGCTGGTGGAGGCTGTCCAGATTTTGCAGAATATCTTTCAGTAAATACCTACATGTATCTCGCGTCGCGATGGAGCCGTGGCGATACTATTGTAGGAGAATTACGGGCGAGATTGCGGGAGACACGAGCCGGGACACTTGCGATATATCAAGAGGAAATAAATCACATGGAACTATACGTTGCAAACTACCAATTTGTTCCAAATATAACTTTGTCACGGACTGTCTGAGGAATGATAGCGTCTTCCTTGCAAGGTGATTAGGTAGCCCACAAATAATTCGAGACTGGCAACGACAAACCTTTACATCTTGCGATTAGGGGATATGGATGGGCAAAGACAAGTTGAAGAAGCCGACCAAAATTTCTTTCATCTTACGAATTTGCCTAGGTGCGCCGAAAATAGACGACAATTCCGGCATGCTTGGCTGGCCGAGCAATGTAAACATGGAGTTCATAACGGCTATACTACTCCAATGGGTTTCGGCGTCCATGTGCCTTGATACCGAGTCCAACCTACTGACCGATTTGATGCCTCGTCGGACACATCGCCCGGTTGTTCTACGGACTCCGCTCGGGTAGCTTCGAACTCGTCGTTTAGTGTCTGCAGCTCGCTTCGAACAACCTCTAGGTCCCTCGTCTTTGGGATTTGGGGAGCGCCTGGCGTTACCATTAAAGTTCCCGTCAACTCGGAACCCCCTTCTAGCACCGTACGGGAAAGGTGCAGAGCTCGCAAGATGATCTGTGGCTCCTCTGCCGATCCTGCGAGGTCGGCCAGTGTCCGCAGTAGAGCTGCCTCGTCCCACGACTGAAGCTGCTTCTGAAGGCCCAGTTTCTCGGTGTCGTCCGCCTCGCGAAAGTATCTTACGAGCAGGTCCTTCCGTGGGGCCGACTGGCTGCCTTCTCCAGGATTGTCTTCTACCGGGATGAGATCCTTCCAGTAAAAGTCCCATATCCACGCGAGCGCGTTGTGGGCGGCGGACCTGAGCTTCGATAGCGAGGGTAGTTGTTCGTGCGTAGCCTGGTGCCTCAGTTCGACGAAAGTTGCTGGTAAGCCGATAGTTTTCGCTATCGAGTACATGCTCATCTTGCGGAGCTTATCTTGCTGACCATCCAGTAACCCGGTGACAAACCTATGACGGGTACAATTAGTGGATCAGTGAAATTCCTCAACTCGGGTGGTCAGGCCAGAGCAGAATTTGAAAGCCCGATCGTGTTACATCATTGCATGGTTAGAGACTGAATCCACTGTCACATCAAAATCACACGGCGCTCTGACTCCCTGCGCGTTGGCAGCTGACAGCGGGTCGCTCATAGTGTATGTTAAGCAGGCATGCCGCGCTAATGGTACCGTGGCGGTGATGGCGATGGTCGCTGGAATAGGTACTTTTGCGAAAGGCAATGCCTTGCCTGCTAAAAGCAAGCGGACGGCGATCTACGAAAGGAAGGAGAAGGAGCAAGAGGAGGAAGAGGAGAAGGAAGAGGCAAGGATGCAGGGAAGGTGGAAGAGGAAAGAAAGATGGGGATAATAGGGATGGAACGCACCGACTAAATGCAGCTGAGTAGGCGGCTCGGGTAGCGTACGAAGACGAGTTAGCCCTGGTTCTGGACTCGTGGAGGTCACTGAGGACAGCAGCCGTCAAGAGAGCCGTTGACTCGACCAAGTGGGGGCAGCCGCCGCGTTGCATCCACATGGAGACACGTGAGACGGCTTGTTGTTGCCGCTTCTCGGCATCCAGGGTGAGGGCGAGCGTAGCGTGCGTACCGTCGGCATCCTCGTCTCCTCGGGGATGTCAGCCGGGTGTGTTCTATTGCTCCAGCTATGGCGACATAGGGGCGGGGGAAGGGGAGTGCGGTAGGGGCGGCGAGGGTGGCGGCAACGGTTGCGGTCTACCTGTCTACCTACTCTCCCAGCGTGCTGGACTTACTACTACGGTGACGAATGGTCGTAGCGTTGTTGGCCTTGGCGGTGGCGTAGGTGGATGATGGCGAGGACGAAGATAAAGAGGGATAAAATTGCTGACGGACTCGTGATAGCTCTTCCTGGTCCCGCCAGGGCGTGTGGATATATTGAACCATGCTTTCCGGTGAGACGGGAATCTAAAGTTCATACCAGTCGGTAAAGAAAGGCCAGTCAGGATTCGAAGCTCGATGTCGGAGGGGCCGATCGTGAACGACGACCTATTAATTCTTGTCCCTGTTTTGAAAATTTTCTTGTCTTAATTGCTCATTGCTCATCAGACGCTGGGGCTCTTATTAATCTAGTGGAGGTAGCTTGGGACACCCCCTCTTCCTTGCAGAAATAGTGTTGGTTGCACGTAATGTACGTAGCCGGCAAGGCTGGGTGGATGAAGTGGACGATATCGAGGATGAAATCACAAGGGGTTGATGAAAGGCATGGTTAGGATGTTGGCTAGACTGGGGCGCAACACGATATAGTCCCGCAAACCTTAGCCGGGAAATAGGTACCCTATTTGAAAGTGCAACTTCGCGTTGCACTACTATTCTGAATCTAGCCAATATACCTAAGGCATATATATGTGCCCTAGTGCAATAGTGTACACTACACTGCACTACGAGGTGACGTGGAGAGTTACATGTAAGTTCGACGATTCCGAGTTCATTAGAATACGTTGATAAATAAGGTCATTCTTCATTGCATTATAATCTACTTCGTACTATGTACAGTGACCCAGCGTAAATTCATGTGGCTTGAGTGATGCCTACCATATTCCGTATTGTAGTTATAATTGTTTAGCCAGATCTAGCGACCGGACAACCTACTTACATACCTACATAGGTACCCCGTTGCACAAGTACATGTAGAGTGTGTCTGTTTACCTAATTAAGTACCTACATGTATCTATTATATACTATCCTGGTTGATTATTGGTATTTCATGCCTTTTGCTGATATCGCTGTCGCTGCCCTACACACACTACACAGCGTAAAGCCTAATCGACAAAGCATTTCCGCGCCTTTACATCAAGGTTGTTGATGACGGGAACTCGGACATTTGAGACCCTTCTCCTATCTAGGAGGTACCTAGTAGTGTAGGTCCCGTCTAATGAGACTAGGTAACAGAGCCTTGCTTGGTTAGCCGCAACGATGCACTAGCTTGCCTACGGCAGCGTACTGTATTCGCCTACCGGCTTGTTAGAAGCTCGGCCTTTGGTTACCGAGCAGGCATACCTATTCGTTATATTAGGTAGGTAGGTATACGAATCACTGTACGACGCTTAGTCCCTACCTACACTATGCATGTATGCATGTGAATCCACGTGGGCCTTGATATCATGATGTGGCTAGGGCGAGGGAGCGTTCGGCTGTCCGGAGCCTATTCAACTCTAGCGGTTAAAACCTGTGGTCGGCGCTTCCTTTTAGGTGCGAGGCACTACGAGGTACCTACTTCATACTACGTAGCTCTATACATAGTAGGTGGTAGTGCATGTACAAGTAAAAGGCCTCGGGGAAAAGGCGGACGTCGTATACCAGTGTAGGAATCCATCCTGAAGATCTAGCGTTGCCGGCTGCTTGATGTCAACCGTGCGCAAGACCGAAAACGCCACGATGAGACCTGTGATACCTATGCGGTAAGTCTGTGGGTTTAGTATGTGCGGAGTACAGTACAATTAACCCACGGGGATCCCCCGAGCCCTTTGGACGAAATACTAGCACTAGGAAGGACGGCGATATAAAGTAAACTTACCTACCTACACTACACAAGCTGAGCGAATCCCTGCAAGGTTGCTAGTGCTACTCGGCTGAGAGTTTGAATACCTACTTATGCCTATACCAGAAATTACAAGTCCGTGCCGTGCAATGGACGCTCGCTCTGTGATAGGGGGTAGTTGATAACGCACCTATCAAGGACTCTCTCGCAAAACAGTACCGTGGGATGCCAGCGCTAACTAGACGGGTCGTTTGTCTGGGTGTCAGGTAGGTATAAGATGCGGTGATACAGGATGCAGGTATTTGGGCTCCCATAGTGTAAGCCCCATTCCTGGTCGATGTTTGATTAGTGCAAGCGTTGGCGTTTCGCCTGATACTCTTGTTGGTAATGGAGATGAGATGGAGGGGTGCGCGGGGTTCCAGCGGCATCGTAAGAGACACCGAGCATAGGTATTAAATTGGATAAAGGAGTAATGAGGTACGAAAATCATAGACCAACCTACAATCTATACCATGTCGAAGAGAGGAGTGTATATCATGTGCTACAGGAGATTGGAATGCATAAGTACATGCTGGTACTTGTACTGCATCTCACCATCCAAGCTTACGACTCGCTCTTTATTTCTCGCTTCATTTCTCGCTTTATTTCTCGCTTTATTTCAACCACGCTTGTCTGCTTGGCAGATGGAATGGGCATTTCATCGGAAAGTTGCTCCAGGCAGGATCCCGCGTTGGGGCCTCGAAAGAGGCTTGTTGGTGCCGAGGTAGGTACATACCCAGTAGTAGGGCGGCACTATCAGAACTGTAGAAGTTGGTGCCTACATAGAGAGATCGTTCCATGCCGAGCCATCCATGTATTGTTAGGCTTCTCGTTGCTTCGTACTTGATCAGTCATTGGTGCTAGGGAGATACCTCCTATGTAGGTACGATCTGGGTAATTCACGACGAAGGATCAGACAGCAGATGACCCGTACAGCGTAACGAAACAACTTCCAGGACGGGATTCCGTGTGATGCGAGGGGCAGTTACGAAGTACTACCTCATGTACTACAAATTACTGCGTACCGAGCTGAAGCCGTGACAGGAATGGAGATTGTTCCGGGTTGCGCGTTCTTTTCAAATGTATCGGGTTTAGTCTCCAAATGTTGAAGTAGTGGTGGAGTCGAGGGTGGGAGGCGAGAAGGGAAAGGAAAGTATGGGCACTGAAGCGCCCGGGATATAGGAGGTACCTTTATGTATGCATCTAGTGGACGATGTGATGATAGGATGGGTGAAGGATGAATGATGGGATGGATCGGATGGATGGCTAGCTGGCCAAATTGCTCGGCCACCGCCTTTGCATAATTACGTCGTCCGGCCCTTGTTCAGAACAGTACTGTACCGTAGGCGTACTACCTACCGCATGTGTATACCTAGTGCTACACTACTCCTAGTCGTATAGTAATGTAGTGTACGTCACGGTCACGGTGTGTCTGACGGTAAGGTATGGATAGTATGGTGGGCAACCATGGCATGATGGAATTCCCAATTCCAGCAAGGGCTCGGCTGCAGCCGCGAAACAGGACACGGAAGAGAAGAGTCGACACAACGTCCCTGCTGTTTCTAGTGTACCTGGTAAGGGAGGCATGGATGGATATGATGTGATACATAAGGCAATAAGAGGTACTAGTGCACGTAGGTCTAAGCAACAACAACCACAACTAAAGAGTGTGAGACAGAGACCCCCACATGATCTGAAGGCCTTGCTTGACAAGGAGAGAAGATGGGAATAAAAAGAGTGGGTTAGGTAGGTACCTTGTATCGTTATTATCCATAAATTCCTGACAGGGAATTTGTTCTGGAATATACCAGGGGGTCCGACTAGCGTAGTCAATGAGCCCAGTGAAAAAAATAATCAAGAACAAAAGATATGGATAGTGTCTTGCCTACGAGGAAAGTGATACACTTAGCAGTACAAGGTACTTTGTACCAGGTTCGGCGAAACGAAGGGCGTGTACGTAATGTAGTACGTGCATGGGTCCACAAGAAGAAGGAAACACGGACCCCTGGCTGTTTGGAGGGCTGGGCTACACTATAACAACTGGGCTGGAAATGATCTCCACCGGATCCACACTTTCCATCTTAACCAAGAGGAGAAACAACCAAAAAAAATAAAATAAAAAATAAACTCCCCGACAAATGTAAAGAAGGAGAGCAAATCCCTGCGGTCCCATGTTTGTTTGCATGCACGTACCTTAGACACTAGGCACGATACCACTTAGCGTAGGTTAGTTTAGTGGAGCGCCTTGGCAATGTGGGGAAATGTGCAGTACGCTAGTGCACCAAGCTAAATCGGGATTCAAAGACCCCTGGCAAGGGTGTTACCAAAGCTGGGGGCTCTTGGGTACGTACCCTAACCTCACGAACCTCGCCTCATGATGACCGGGATCTTGATGAGGTAGTACTGAAGGATAACTTACTACCTACTTACCTACCTACACTATATGTGTACATGGATGGGAGATTGTAATATCGTTAACCCAATCGGCATCACTAGCCACGGGCGTCTTATTGCAGAGTGTACACAACCTACCTATCTACCTACATTAATGAATGATCTTGAACATATTGCTAGGAGTGTGTGTATAGCAGGAGACTGTGTGTCTCATAGACCATCCCATCTGTCACATCCCAGATACCACAGGGTTCATGCAAATTGTAGCTCGGTGCCGTCACAAAAGAACCGACAGTAGGGACAAGGATGTCACGAGTTGATACTGATGGAACATGTGGTTTTGATCTAGGATAGCTTTCTTCATTTTTTTTAGTTCCGTACTAGGGGGGTGGCTTGATCCATTGCAACGCCATGTCTCCCTAGTGGTTTGTTTTAGACAAATTTTACTATTTTGTGTTTACGACATCGCCATTGTTATCCGAGTGCCAGAGTTGACATGAGCGTAGCCGAACGGTGACGCTTGGTGTCACCTTCATATCCAAGACTGCTGTGCTGGCCGTGGCTCCGTAGTTTCGGGTTCGTCTTCCTGATCATCTCCATCCGCGTCCTCCTCTGTGTCTTCGTCATCCGTAGCGGGAGGCTCCCAGGCCTCTTCTAATTTCCACCCTTTGCCACTGCGGTACGTGCTATCTAACAGCCGCGATGTTGTCGTGTGGTAATGGTCCAACTCCGGATCCGTATCCGCTTTGCTCGGTTGGTCGTAGAGCCCCATCCCAATCAATATCTCTCCCCCATCCTCTTCGTCGTTGGGTTCTTCAAGCGGCTGATATGGTATCGACTCTTCCGGTGGTACTGGCTGTTTTAAATGTACACCCTGGCACTCGTCTGGAGTGGGCGGGGTGAGACAAGATGGAAACTCCTGAGGGGAATATGTGTGCCAGTCGAAAGATGCCGGGTTTGTGTACGCCGGAAACTGCCGCATAGCGTCAGGGCTGCCGCTGAGGTTGAAGCTATTCGGTACTACTTGTGGTGCTGGAATATACGGATCTGATACGTATGCCGGCATGGTTGTAGGCTGGGTTGCTGGTTCATAGGGAAGTAGTAATGGCGAGTAACCGGATATCGGTGAGGTATGCCCGGAGTATGCTGCTGGTGTTGGTGGCAAATTTTGATATCCAGTATAGCATTCCCTTGGATAATATGGCGTCTGCATGGCCATGGCAAATTGGTTCAAGTCGAGCTGCGATATTGGTACGTGCATCTGCTGTGCATCTGGAAAATGCGAGGTTGGATGCCAGCTCACGGGACGGCTATTCCGCTTGACCTGGTCTTGATGATATGCACAGTGTGATGCATCTTGCAGTTGTTCCCGTATAGCTTGATCCAGAGCTTGCTGGCGCCGCCTGGATATGTTGCCGTCGTTCATCAACGTTCGTCGTCTAGCCATCATCGTTTGCGGGCTATTGCTGGCACTACCAGGCTTCACCACCCGCATAGCACCTGACGTCCTTTGCCCGTGAAGGTGACGAGATGTCCTACGGGACGAATCCGGGAAAGCAAGCTGCTGTCCTGATAGGTCATCGAATATCGGATGGTTGATGTATGGGGACGGTGTGAACTGAGATATATTCGCCCCGTACGCTGAGGGCATCATCTTGCCGAAAGTCAGCTCAAGGTAGCTGGTCTTGCTGGGAGAATCCGTGTGTCTCTGATAGAGTGAAGCGGGTGTTGTTTGATTAGGGTCACGCTCTGGAGAAAAACTCCCATCAGAGGGGAGGGTGGAGAGTTATGTATTGAAGATGTGGAAAGCAAAAAGTCTTCAACTAGGTAGCTAGCCTAAGAATGTTGCATGTCTGATATTAGGATTCAGCAATAAAGAATACACTATATGGGGTCTTGGGGCAAAGTAAAGCATTGTTTGTTAAGCGGCGTCATGACGGATTATATTAGGGTGGTAGGGCCGAGAGGCAATACTTGTTGAGAGACATTGGCCGTTTTGGCATGTGTATGCAAGTGAGCGTGTGCTCGTGGTCCGCTTCACCTGTATGACAGTTCGTCGGGACATTTCTTTCTGCGTCATGGTCCCGGCAGGGATCTGACAAGATTGAGAAGGTTGGAAAAGGATCCCCCTTCATTGTGCCCACGGCCCATGACCGGGGACGGGCGGATTTGGTGATGGTAGCGTTGGTGTAGTGGATTACCTAGACTGGGGAGGTTGCAAGAAGACCTTTCAACTTGGATGGCTCGCATTCAAGGTTTGCTCCGTAGTGTACGGAAAATGTACAGCACTACGCTAGTCCCCAGTCGATGAAAGGAACGAGTTTGGAACAAACAGTCGATCGATAGGACAAAGGCATTCCCTGCTGGCGGAGTCCCTGGCCCCCAAAACTCGCCTAGTACTTTGCAGTGTACACATAACTACTACACACTCGGGTGGGAGGCTAGGGGTTGGACATGTACTGGTAAGGTACCTACTTCGTACGCTACCTACAATGCAAGCAGTTTGCAGCTCGACAGGTCGTCAACCAAGTTAGATAGTAACAATGGAACGAGGGGCGTGCACCTATCGCGAATTGAGATGCGCGCTACTGCTGTTCACTCGGCCATCTTGACCCAGTCAAGGGAGAGGCCCACGGGTGTGTCATGAGATGCTGGGGCGTGCAGGTCGCGACTCAGGCAACCATGACTTTGCCGTCCTTTGCCAAAAATATAAGGAGCCGCCACAATACATATTTCGGTAACGCTAGTATAGGGGCGGTTCCATCACAGAGGCAACCCTGGCCTTGTCCATTTAGTGGCTGCAGGGCGTACACTACACTAGGAAAGTCCCTGTTGTAAAACACCTACGCCGCATAAGGCGGCCCGTTAAACACTGCAGATAACTTATATGTAGGCAGGTAGATACCGTAGGGTGTGGTAGTAGGGATATAGCAGGGCGGACTTTCGGCCTTGTTGCACCAAGACTCAAACCCGGGAGTCTTTAGGCCGAATAGCTGGCGAGGAGCGGTCGACCGATAACAATGTTAGCATGTGGTAACATCCCAGCACATAGGTAGTGTATTACACGCAATAGGACGGATAAACAGGTCGGCAGAGCTATGGCTTATTTCGTCCTCTGTGCAAGGTACTACATATCACTACTAAGTATAGGTAGCTAAACTCTCGACTGTGTAGTTTACGCTACTCTAGGAGGGCGGGTACCTAAGGCTGCCAGTGACGATCTCACGCGCATGGATACGGTAACGGTACTACACTACAACCTAACGTACACTACAGTAAATAGGTAGATAGGCAGGGTAACCTTAGGTATGTATAAAGTAGTCTGTTATCCATAATGGGTAGGATACCTGAGCACGGTATACCTAGTGTAGAATAACCGGACTTCTGCCCAGACCATGGCTTTGCTAGCCCTTCTTTAGACAGAACTTGCTTCAAAGCGTGTTTTGCACATTTTGCCAGCCTATACAAAGTACTACACTAGTAATAGTGTGTGCTAAGACAAGACGTCAATGGATTTTCAGAGCTAGGAGACGCCAGTCATACTTGCAAGGACGAGGCAAATGACTTGTTTATGGTGGAATGGAACATGAAGAAAGACACAGGGTTCTGCACAGGGGTTTGAGGACCGTGCTCAGATGACCGATTACTCGGCCTTGTTCGGCTCACTATCGCCATTTACCTACACCAGGAACACAACCTAGGATAATCCGGCTTCCCATAGTATACTATATTAGGTGATACTTTGGAGCTCTCTCTTGTCCCCGGCACGTACACAGATAGCTATCTGGGTACATGTAGGTAGAGGCTAGGATATCGGAGGTACCTAGACTGTAAGCCGGTTGGTTCTCAGGCCATGCCCAAATTGGAATTGTCTTTACCAGACAAGATCCCCCAAAGCAACTGATGCATCTCCGCTTGCGAGACCTGGCTCTTTTCCTTTTGTTTGTTTCGACTGGATGCAGCTGAGACACATGTTGCCCCCCCGGCCAATTGCCAATTTCAACCTGACGAGATCAAGGCCTGAGCAACGCGTTCTTCCATGGGACATTGCCCTCATGAGAGGCACACGTTGGGTGCCACTACTGCTACGTGGAGTCAACAAGGTTAGCAAGACACATATGGCGACCGGAGGGATCGGAGGCCGGCGGCAACCAGCTTTGTTGGACGGCGAATGGGCGGGCGACATTTGAGCTTCTGCGTGAGCGGATTTCCTAACCCCAGCTAGGGAGTTGACCTCAGTAGTACCGAGCAGGAGTCGGTGCCAGTTGATGTTGGCAGAGGCGCATGCTGGTCCGATTACGATCGGGCGAGATATTTGAAACGATCTGAGGATCCAAAAGGACGACCCACGTTTGCTCTCCGCACACTAGGTCCTATAGGTTACAATAGCGTAAGCAGTAGAGTTTAATTGGTTTCTTACATGACGAGACAGGGTCCTCAGATAGTTTTCTAGTGTAGGCCCCTCTACCTACCTAGCGTTCCAGGCAAACTTATACCGCCTTTAGCAGCTACCTGAAGTAGGTACACTAGATAGAGGCAAGAAGGTGCGCATGGTAATAGCATTGGGCTAATAATGATCCGTGTTTAACTTTACATAGTGTAGAAGCCCTTGAAGCCCAGAGGCGCCAAAGCCGGTGTTATACGATGCTACTACTTACATAGTGCTTGGCTGCATGGTTATACGTCCGCGACTCAGGTAGTAAATGCCGTTGACTTATGCTTCCATGATTAGTATACGATATAGCACAGTAGGTTACAATTACATCTGTGCACTTTATCAATCAAAGGGATTTCGGAATGTGCTTCGTCGCATAGTAAGAGACTGATGTACTTGGGAGCTATCCAACATTGTCTATCTACTTATAGGTTATCGCCCTTGCAGCAGGAAAATTACAAACATTTTGTCGATGCAGTTCGCGATCTTATACGCTTCTAGGAACTATCTAGCGGTCGACACTACCTACCTAATCCTGCGTAGATAGACTAACAGCTGGAATGTTTCTTAAAGGCAGTCCGTCCTATTCAGGCCCATGGCTATGATCTAGATGCATACATAATACGCCATAACTTTCAGAGAGACCACTCAACGCTAGGAGTGTACATGGTAGTATATGCTGGTAATAAATAGCTCTCTCGTAAGCTGTTTGATAGTACGACTCCACGACCTCATGGATCCGACAGGGAGCTGTGTCAGCGCCGATCGTTCTACTACAAGTATGACCTTAATTCATTCCACCTGGATAGGTCCAAAACTATTGGAGTGGTCAGAGCAATACACTAGGTAGGGTACCTAGCGTGAAGACATGATAAGTTTCGGTTATTGGCCGAGGAGGTCCAGTAGACAGTTGCCACCACGCGCATCTTAAAACACCAAAAACCATCACGGTAGTAGTGTACAATATGCGGCCGAGTCTAGGCAGCTGCGTTCTTAAGCCCAGCCAATCGCTAATTGTTCTTAGTTATGTATCATATCATTAGTTGCGTAGCCAGTAACATACCTATGCCATTCTCTTTTAGGGGGTTATATCTATCATACCATCTTGGTATTCCATGACTGCGTAGTCCCGTACACCGAATGCCGCAAGTCAGACGGGTTGGTGATGGTTGGAGCCCATGTAATGCAAAACAGGGTACTGTACCGTGCTGTGCCTTGGCCCTGCATTTGACGGCAACTTACATACCTAGTTCCGAACATGTAACGGCGGTAAAAGGGTCGAGGCCAACCTCATGTCTGCTATCTACATATATATTCGTCTCGGGACACTAGCTTCGGTCAAATTACCTAGTACCAGAGGACTTGATAGCACAGCCTCACAATATCCACAAACATTCGGTGGCTCGCTATGCTACTAGTGATAGGTAAGTGATCTCAACATTGATGCTGACGAGTGACAAGCTGTTGACGTGTCTTTCCCCATGACACAAGGAGACACACCACGGATAATCATAAGTCGGTGTGGCTCCCAGATTACCTAAGTACTATCCTAGATAGCAAGCATTAAGCGGACCGCCTACGTATGCTATTAATTTAGCAGCACAGCATCAACCTTAACCAGCCCGTGCAGATGGGATGCTACGTCTTACCCCAAGGTGGCGAGGCGATAGTTCTACTACCTACAAAGTAGGTGATACCACTCTGAAGTTGCGACCACGCAGACGATTCGTTCAGTACAACCCCCGTATGCTCGGCAAATTGCATCCCAGGGACAGCCGTGCCTTAGGCAGGCGAGGCAGGTATCCAACTTTGGAATGCGGTGGTAGTACAGGTAAGTAGGTATTTCGTGGTGTATGCGTGCATTGCGCTGCACCTGGCATGGTAGTGTAGATCTTGCTTCAACCCCCGATTGGTCCCTCGTTTACAGAACTCTAAGTATATACTGTACGGCTAGGACGCGCCAACCCTGGAAGGATGTGCATCGACAAGCCGAAGATCATGGCGCACACTTCGACCATGGTAGTGCGCATTAAACATCATAAGCCACTCATCACGGACCATGCCTGCGTAGCGTAGGATACTACCTCTACATGTACGGAGCAGGTATCCCAGCAATCAAACTCCGAGAAGTCATTAAAAGACCACTTGATACTTCATACCTAATACGTCGCCCACATCTCAAACGCTAGGTTACAAATTTACCCCATGCACTGTACCATACTGCGTGTGTATATGTGTTCTACGTGTCCTAGGTAGGCAGGTAAGGAATAGGTAGTAATTAATATCCAGGGATGTAGGTAGCCTTACCTAGTACATTATTTTAGGTCACCGTTTTCAATACTTCGTACTAGGTAGATATCGGCTCTAACTTAGTGTGAAGCGTCATTGCTGATCTCCCAAGTTAATACTATTTTCGCCAAGATCAGGTCTTCTGAATCACAGTGTAGTCAGAGCCGGGTACCGTGTGGCACAGGCTATGCATCAGTACGTACACTACATGTAAGCGCTTTACCTGTACGTAGTGTAGTGTAGGCAGGTAGTCTAGATTTATATCCCCTACTAGTGTAGTTGAGGCTTCGAACGGCGTGTTGTTAAAGGGATGAAGTTGTGATTGGTCACATGGCAGATATTACATTACAGCAGCTGCTTGGGTGCTCAGCAATAGGATTTTGCTTCTTTCAAGAGGCTAGTAGGCCGCTTGGAGGCGAAAGGCTGAACATAAACGAGATCAAACGTAACCCCATCTTTGCCATTATCACCTTCGGCGTTGCGGTGGAACGAATAACGACCAATCGCTAGATACCTGCTACATTCATGCTAATGGAACTTCGACAATCCTCCTCTCAGTTGGCCTACAGTACACTAAGACAACGCTACTTCTACTGTACAGTGTAGGCCATGCATCACACGGTCTTATACCGCTATATTCTTGCTAACTCCTAACAACTAATAGGTAGGTGGCTGAATATCACTTCCTACACTCAAACGGGTTGGTCGGTGACACAAAACCTCAGGCAGACGAGGGCAGGCAAGAGACTCGAGACTCGACTGCAGGATCTCATTGCGTTGTAGCCTCCCTTAGTCTGCCCTGCAGAAGCGATCCAAAAAAAAAAAAGGGCCAATACAGCATCAGTGCAACGGAGCTACCTCTCTATTCCTACCATCTGCGGAAGTGGAGATAAATCACAAGCATGCTGTGTTATATGTATGTATTATTGCAGCTATATGGCCCTTTCAAACACCCCAAGCGGGCTGAACACAGCCGTATCACATGCTTCCTGGTGCCTCGCGATGCGGTCACACACCATTCTGTGTATTCCTGGTATCCCTGCTCGATGCTCGCCTGTTCCTACTGCAGTATGCAGATTAGCTCAGCACTTCCGGCACTCCATCCAGCCATACACTGAATAGCCGTTTGACTCATCAGCAAAAAGTACGGTCTTTTACACACACATCTACGTACACCACCCATGCTCTTTACAGGCCCTGACAGCTCACCCAAGGGCACAGGGAGCAAGTCGCGTAGCATTTCAGTACTTGGTAGGCATTCTATTGTAACGTCGATAGGTATTCTGCTTGGCATGAAATCAAAGTACCCAACGGCCGCATTAACCAATCGCATCTTGAGAGCAGCCGAAACCCCAACGAAGAAAGTCGCCAGCTTTAACCCCTATATAATAGATTCCGTGATAGGATTGGCGGGTAAATGCACTGTTCGAGTTTTCGAGACTGAGGCCTGATTTGCTGACACTGCTAGGTAGAGTCCTGTACCCTGTCATAATTTGTCAATACTCCCCACGACTGCCCATCTGATCCCATCCCATCCTGGGCAGGCTAGCCAACATACACACTATTCAAGGCCAGTATGCGAGTGCGCCATCGTGGCCAGTCAGGCACAGAGGAACTCGCGTACCGGGCGTTGCGTCATGATTAGCGCCGCCATCTACACGTACAGTATCGTCAATGCGACAGCTGTTCATCTTCCGGCGCGGCTCGCCGAGTCCATCAGTGAGGAGGATCAAGCATGAGCCACAAACATACACTACCATGGTCCTGTTTGTTGAGATGCCTTGGCAGGCTTACACTAAACAGCCCTCCTACACGATATTACCATGCACGAAGCAGTCGGAGGATGCGTCAGGACAATACCTAGCTAGTATCGTACTTCGTCCCTAGATAGAAGCTATCACGACTCACCCTTGCCCTTAGTGTAGCAGGACGTCGAAGGACAATGATCACCACGGTCAAGTCCGATGCAATAATGGAGTATGGTCGTCGCTTAGGTTGTGCTCTGCCCTCGTCCTCGCAGGTAGGTGGCTGTGGACCTGTGGTACATGGTTGTCTCTTAAACCAGTTTCATGGTATCGTCGACGACGACGATCACCGAAGGCAAGATTATCACTCACACTCGTCCTGGCACATGGTTCATCGTCACCTTCAAGGATGTTGCATTCAGCCACAGATACCTATCCTCATATCGCTGCACCCAATCGTACCCGAGATCAAGCCCATCACCGATCAACCCGCGTCACCGAGTTTCCTACTACGGTAGACATTACGGCTGACGGAGGGCATGCCCCAGTATTTCGGGAGAAAACACCATGAACAGACGGCGCCGGGGGATCTCATTGACGGCGCCTGACGCTGGCGTGGGACTGGTTCGTATCCCACACCCCCTTGGACCTTTGGGGGTGGTTATGTGAGGGCTTGGCGCGTGATGAACATCACCAGCAGCTCATGTAGGGAGGTAGCGCTGTGCCAGAGGAGCATTATTCATCGCTAACTACACACCAATATGCCACGCCCCTGGTCATCTTACTACATACTTGTTACAGTACGAAGTACAGTTCCATTCGCTGTACCGACGGTACCTACCTACCAACCTATCCCTGACAGAATCTCGTGTCTCGCGTAGGTTTCCTGACGCTGAGGCATACACTAGGGACTTGCAGCAGGTCGGTTATCCACGAAATCTCACCACTTATCCTTACACCCCAGGCCACCTAGGGAATGCGATTCTCGCCGGGCGTCTCCCGGTGCCATCTAAATGGGTTTGCGGGTCTTTCCTATCACAAGCATAACGCCAATGCGCTATTTCTCTCCTCTAGCTAGAAACGTATTTGATCTAGGCTATATGTTTTATCCATCAGACATAGTGTACATTTCGCATGAAGGACGATCTTTTAGTCTCGGCCAGAACATTCCCAAGATTCCCACAGATTCCCACATCCTTCTGTACCAGGCGATCACGTTGACATTATGAATTTTCTTTCGCTTCGATTTCTTTACGTTCCTTGATGCACTAGTGTGTACTAGCCGGCGCGTGATTGCAGGGCAGTCGATGCGGGCTGCACCCCTAGATGGTCAGAGCCCAACGCCCAGGTATGTATACTATGTATGCCTGCTCGCTGTGCTGTCTGGTAGGCAGTTACCAATCATCCATGACTCGTCAGCACTACTCTCGTCTCGCCGCGAAGATGCTGGCTTCCCTTCCAGCGAACCACCCGCAGATAGATGACCGATTTTCATTGCTCAGTTTTGCGAACCCCTATCCGCATGTTCCAGTCATCGTCACTTGTCAACTTCAAGCCCCGATGCCACCACGATCCATCTGAGCGAGCGCTTTGAAACCAAGATCGTTAAACCCCTCCTGTTGAACCTTGCAGGTAGCCACCTGTACGGCGAAGCTAAGCTTCGTCCGATTGTCCCAGCTATGCTCGTGGTGCAGGAATCCAAATAGAATCCCGGCGATGAATGTATCACCTGCTCCAACAGTGCTACCACGGCGATGCTATTAGTGTATCTCAGCGAGAGGGGAGGAGTAGGTGCAGACGGCGGGGATGGGTTGACCTACTCGATTACGCGAATTGTTTCGCCCGATCCCATCGCCGGGCAAGACACGGTGGCTCCGTCAGGCAATGTACACGCAGCACCTTGTGAACCCCACGTACAAAACAGATGGGACCTTGCAAGCATCGTCTAGTCAGTACCGGCTGTGAAGGGATGCAGCGATTCGATGATCGCTGCTAATGGCCGATGCAACTCACCCTCTCCGGGCTTTCGCCGATTGGGCGCGGAGACATTCCTCGGCACTCATGTAGAGCTTACTCTATACAAGGAGGTGAGGTAACGGTCAACCCAAGAAGTTCATCGAAGCCGTCTCAAAAGGAAATGCCTTGCAGCCCCAGAAAAAGACGTACCTCAGCCCAGCTGCGCGAGAAGAAGACCACATCTGCCTCAGCCACCAACTCTTCTAGTCCCTCACGGCCCGGTTTCTCGACTTCGATACTCACTCTGGCCTTGGGATCTGACCGCCTCAGCCACTGGATGCACTGCAACGTCGTCGCCGGGATTCGACCCTGTGCATGTGTCTTAGAGTGCCGTGCCTTGCCGAATACTTTCTCGTCGGTTTGCGTACCTCGAAGTGGTACCATGTATCGTATCCGCCTAGACCCTCGGTGGCCGCAACAAACTCATCAAATGTCATCTCAGCCACTGCAGCATTTCCAGTCAGTTATCGCCACCGCAAGCGTGTCCATTCCGTCTGTACTGGGAGCGACCGAACCAGCGAGACGATGGGACTAGAACCACCTACGGTCGTTATAGTTGACCAACGTACGACTCCCAGTTGCTAAGCTACGGATAATGTAACTGCTCGCCGGGTCTTGGTTCTCCTCCCGGAATATACATCGTGAAAAATCGACCAGCGTTCCTACACCAAACGACTCTATGACTCTCCCCGTGGCCGGCGCGCTACGAGAAGGTAAGCACGTCACCAAGTACGGTCTAACCTTATCGCTTCCGTGTGCACCCCTTTCTTCCCGGAGCAGCTGCTGGAGAACTTCGAGCGTATTCGGACAGTTGCCACCCCGACGAACTTGGAGACCTGAGGCACGTAACTTCGAGTCTTCGTCCGGGTACGATGGCACGCTGTCATCGTGTAAATGATGAGCAATCCTAGACGCTAAAGAGCCTTCTCAGACGCCCAAGGGGGGAAACTTGCCTAAGGATGGTGTCAAGGTAACAGGCCCCGACACAGACTAGGTTTATCGTCATATCGCGCCAGTCAGAAAAAGGCAGATGTGGTATGGACGGAATTCCAGTCCCACGCCGTTGGATTCGGGTAGGTACAGAATAAGTTCGTGTGAAGGGACACTATGGATAATCGGCCTAACCCCTCCCCCAATGCAGGATATACATCCGATGTATACGATATGGATCGCTCTCTTCTTCTGACATGGACCGTAAGCCAAAACTTTCTCTTAGGCAAGACAAGGTGGACTGATGTAAAGGGCACTCGGCCTCATCAGCATGGCGGAGCAGACAAGTGTCTGCGTACCCAGGGGGGATGTGTGATAGAAACAACATAACCTGCCACTGCGGCACCAGATGGTACCTAGGAATGGTAGCCCAGAGGTTGTTTTCGGTTTTCGTCTTGACAGGATCCAACCGATGATGCAGTCGTATCCACACCCACTCAAACCTATACGGGTATTTGGTTACATTTGAAATCCCGAGTCTCGGGGTTATTCCATCGTCGCCTACCTGTCATCACAGCTCCTGTGGTGCCCCCCCCGCAGTCCTCGATTTCCTATCAAGCAAAGATCATGGGATTCTCAAATCACGCCGAGATTAGAATACTTTCCTGTACCGAGATACCCACCATCTCTTGCCGCGGGTTGGCTGCATCCGAACTGCACGTGTTCGCATCTGTGTTATTCTAGGTATCAGCATACTGTAGTATATTAGACAGCACCCACGCACGTCGCTTACCCTGCATTAAGCCTTTCATGCTACCATATCTACCTGACATCCTGCCACGAAAGCTCTACTACCTTCACTTACGACGGCTACCACTCCTGCCACCGTCTCACCAAGTAGACGGGAAGACGGCGCCGCAGATCCCTCGCCTTGGTCATTTCCACTCTTCGCTCTCACGGCATTGATCTCCATCCGCCGAACCGAAAGCACACGAATGTCAATATCCATCGTGCATAGCTGCACGGAGTCATCTGTTCCCGAGTCGACCCATCATATCGACATGACGCCCACATTACGTCCACACCATGATAGATTTTTATCCTTTCTTTATCACAATCGTGCACTATTCTAGTGACCAATCGTCTGCTAGGACTGCCATCGGCTCTGGGGCGCCGCGCAAACACTACTGTAGGTGTACTGTTATAAGGGGCCAACTACTAATAGCCTTTTGTTCGACCCTGAGGCTGAGGTCATCGTCTCACTCTTGCAGCTGAACTACCTACATAGCCCCTTGTGACGTGATTGACCTTGCTCTGACGAAAGCGTAATCCACGTACGCGCATTTTTCTCATATACCAGGTTAGCCGTATAGGGACTGCTAAGGCAGTATCACGCAACCCTCACAGTCGCTCTGGATCTTGACCCCCGATTACGATTCATCAGGCTCGCTTGTAGAACAGTCTTGGTACAGCATTTCCTTTCCCTGTCTGCATGTTCTCCTTTTACACACCCTTAGTTGGCATGAGTGTCGACCCGCGCGCGAGGACATGCAACCTGCCTCCGAAACAACTAGACGAGGGAACAACGTCTCAGCGTGCGCGATGGTCGGGGAATTGACACGTCGCCTGCCGCTTCTCGCCATTACGCCACCCAGTTCGTAGATGCTTGTCCCCTACCGTAGAATTTAGCCTTAGCTAGCTCTTGACCACCAATCGTGTTGTCATGTATGGTTCAGCTTCCAAAAGCCCAATGAAACCATGGCTTTTTTGGGCTACCACAAGTTGACGGGTAGGAAAACCACCACTAGTAGCTTTATATGTACTTCCTCGCGGCATAGGTAGTGATCGTCGCAAGCCCGCGGCCTTGAAGGTGGAATAAAGAGGTGCTCCCTCCCTCCCCCCTGCTACGATGCCCGTATGTAGCACGAGATACTACACACCTCTCGCTAGAAGCCCTAGCACATGGGGGAAACAGGCAGACGGGTGGATTGACGAATGAGACGGCGTGAATGAACCATCGCCGCTCGAGTTACAATGCAGTGTAAGACTGCCCTCTACTACATACGACCATGGGTAGGATCTAGAACACGCGGGGTCCCGTCCGCTCCCATATATCTAACTAAGTCATATACCGATTGTTTGTCTATTGGGGTGCGGCGGACACTGGCTCCCTGTCTTGGTGACTGACATGCATCGTGGCTCAGGCAGCGTTGAGGCTTGACCAACTCCTTTGGCGGCGTTTTATTTCCGAAATCTCTTTTCCGGTGCTGGTTTAAGTTATCCCAAACGAAACAATGGGTCTCTCTGGTCCAAGACGAATCGAAATCGACCATCCGAAGTTTCCGAGTCTGGGTCGTTGTCAGTCAAGCCTTGAACGCCCCTCTTATATATATGACTTCATTTGGTGCTTGAACGATGGGGGCATGCCGACGCACATTGGAAAGAACTAGGATTATAGAAGAACAATCGTTCGCATCATGTTCCTGTAGATTTAATAGGCTACGCTAGCAGTAGGAATACCCTCATATAAGCCCTGGCGTAGCAAGTCGACCTAGCCACCTAGAGGAATGTTGTAGACTAGAGATGCCATTTTACCATAGACGAGAACTCCATCCATCCATGCTTGCTCCCGTGCCGTTTTATCACGCGTATCCAGAATATGGTAGTGTTCAATCCAGTGACTCTTCGTCATACCACGCGGGCCGAAAATGAAATTCATAATCACGGTCAGAATAATGAGGACCAGAGTAATCAGAGTAGATTAGCCAAAGAATACACCGGAGGAACCAGTGCGCATCGTAAATCGTCTCGTTATTTATAAGATAATGACAGACGGGGCTTGGCAGTCCATACGCTGGTGTTCTTCCAGCACATCCAACACGTCCGGGTATTTGCCATCTTATACAACATACAACGATTTGTGATGAAATTGATGCCGAGTGGCCGCCTGAATCATGGTTGTCATAGTGCCGGAATCCGGTCCTACCATTCGCTGGGAAATTGAAGAAGTAATAATGTATTGAAGGGGTCTGATATCGCTACCTGCGCGGCTGGTCTCGGAAAATGTTGCTCGGTGGCTGTTTGCATATTAAACGTACGGGAAGCTAGAAGACGCATCGCAGTTAGAGAGAGCTGCATGATTAAACCTCTCTTGTTATAGTGAGGTAAAACTCAGAAGGTTGTTGTGTACTTATAAAGCTTCCTTAATTACCCCCTTTTGAACTACTTCCCCTTCCCCCCTCCTCAAAAAGGAGCACATAGGCATAGGGCTAGGTGGATTAAATAGCTCAGGCGTTATTTTCACTAATAAAGCATGCTGATTCTAACATTGTTCTATATATAAACATTCTCACATTTGAAGCCTATAGATTTTATAACAAGGTTGGGGACCTAAAATAAGAGTTCACAAGCTATACACCTCTCCTATCTCTAAGTCTTTATTGCCAGCGCTTTTTTACGGTGAAAATTAACTCATCTATAAAACATTTTATGTATATGCTCTGCGAATTCTTCACATAGCTGAACTGTGTCAGCCGCTTACGAAAACACTATCGGGACGCACTTTTGCGCCTCACACCAACAAAAGCACCTAGGACAGCAGAAAATTCGCGAGAGTTTTTTTCTCCTATCCCGAGCTTACGTAATTAAGTTCGCTTCAAAATTCGTCGGCCACAATGACTATAGATCTAGAAGAGCCTGCTTTCTAGTTTTATATTGAAAAGGCATAGCTCTATAGCTCCTGTAATAGATCTTGAAGACCTAGCCCCTGATACCTCTGCTTGCTAGTACTAATAAAGTCATCCTACGTAGTTTTAAATGATCTGACCCGTACGCTTGACGTCTATGATGCCATATATAATACCAACTTTGATTTCTAGTTTCCTATACATTGTTGGGGCGATACGTAGCATTATAGCGATTAAACGAACCTCCCAATAAAGGGGTGCAAACCCACGTAGTTTCCCTACGGACAACGAAAAGTCAGTGCCAAGGTGTATCGTTCCTACCTACCCGCATCAAGAATCATGGGCTAAAGTGTTTTTTTTTTCCCTTCTTTTTAGCAAATTCTGTCCCTTTTATGCGCTAGAGGGTCTCGGACTCGGCCTCTTATAGTTCGCATAGTTTGTGAATGTTATATGGCAGCAAAGACAGGAAAGATCCGGAAGTTATCCTAGGGATACAAAGGTCTGCTAAACATCCTAAAACCAAGCTACTGGCCTCATGTAAGGGATTGAAGGTATTGTCGATATATCATTGGATGCCCTTATAAGTAAAGGCATTATTAGTCCTATGCAAGGGGTACTGATAATCTCATGTTGTCCAGAGACCTTAGGATGAGTAGGCCTGGCGAGTGCCCTTCCGTAGGGACTAGAAACGAACAATAGCTGAATTGAATTACATTTTCAAGATATTGACTCTAAGTCTTCGTCACAGTGATCTAGGCAAGTTACACGAGACTGTCATGCAATCGGGATGAGACGGCCTGCCCATCAGCCTCAGCATAGCCCGTGATGTACGCAGCCACACAAACGTACCTAAATTATATTAGTCATTCACTAATACCTACTCGTCCCGGTTCCAGCGCCTCTCTCTCTACTTGCACCCTTTCACTTCCCATCATGCCTTCAGAGAAAGTCATATGTTATGATCCAAGCCAACAGGAGCTTGGGGTCTTCCCGCTTGAGTTGTTTGAAAAGGTAGCTCAAGGTAAATCACCAGTCTCTCCTCCTTATCAAGACCACTACTGATATACCTTAGAGAACGACTACTATTACGAGACACTCGAGATCCCTCACCTTTCTAAGAACGTAATCCTTTATATAGACGGATCTTTTGGGGAGAGTTCAACTCAGCCGTCCACTGAACCGCAGTCAAGCCAACTGCGTTTGTCTGCAAGCCGACGCAAAACAAAGAACAGTTTTATTGTCGCCGTGCTGCATCTCGGCACTCTTCCGATCGGAGTAAGGCTACAACGCCATCTTCACATCAATTCTAAAAATCTACACAAATTGCGGGTCGGACCGGTGCAAAAGCTCTCACAGGCTCGCAAAGATGCGCTGCTCAGAGAGTCAAAAGGACCTAAGTGGTGTGACAAACTGCGATCATGGGGTGTTTATGAATCAACTTGAGCAACACCGCGCACATCCTCTAAGCGGAAAAGGGGAATCCTCCAGTATCACTTTCGCTGTATTACCTCTTCTTAAGTGCTTACATACCCAGTAACAATGATCACGTATGGGTAGACTTAATGAGAGAACAAATATCTACTTATGGAGCATCAAATGTGACTGCCTTTAGACACTCAGATAGCCAAGCCGCGATAAGTTATAAGAGCGTCCATAGGACGGTACTTATGATAAGACGGTGTGGGTAGCCAAGTCCCAGGCTCAAGCCTAGGCTATCCGTGTGAGTGAGGCTGTTGAGGCTCTACAGTGAGCATGCAGCAAAAAAGCAGTCAACGATTTCACCTATTATTCGAAGCGCAATCTTACCACGCTGGGACAGGACGGTAATTAAGTTAACTTTTCTTGTTGATACTTCCGATTAAGTACCCATTCGGTATTCGCCTCACGCCTATGTCGTGGCCTTGAGTATTTCTTGTCTCAGCCAGACGCCAGTTGATATCTTAGTCTGCAAAAATCATTAGTTGCGTTTTTACCTCCCTCTTATTCAAGCTTTGAACGAGCGTGTTATTGAGTGCGTTTTACTCACTCAGCCCGGTCATACGATCTGGGCTCCTAACTTTAAACCTCCGATTTCTAGCACATCCGTGGACAGTGGTACCCGGACTGAGGGTGATATCAAGGGGAAAAGACTATGAGAAGCCTACCAGCATCGTAGACTTGTCCAGCGTTCATTCCCAATATTGCCCAGCTCGGTTTCGGTGTCTCCCAGGCCTCTGTCACAGTTTATAAACATCGTTGATCTGCTAGAAAGCGTATTTGGACCTGGTGGGCATTAATAGCATTGAGGAGATTGAGATAAATAACTTACTGTTGTCTGTGGGTTGATTTACTAATAGTATGTATAAGCAAGTAAGGATAGGTAGACTTAATGGGAGCTTGGCCAGCGTAACCGTGAGCCAGAGCTACCTTTTGGTGCTACTCGGCATGTGTTAATCGACACTACAATTTATTTAATCTTCACCTGGGTAGACAGGTCGATGGCAGTTTAATTTCACCTATATACAGTATTCTTCTATTTATGAGTTAAATGATTCACTATAATTAGATAGAATTGACCATTGGTAGTTATATGCATTATAGACTTCTAATTCATAAGCTGCCAGGATGCTAGCTGGTGAGAATAATAGCGCGAGATAGGCGTATCGGATATCCGGTATCGGGAAAGTCGGGAATATCTGATGACTCGGCTTCCGCTCCGTGGACTAGCATGCTTACAACATATTAATTTCTCGATCCACGGGGTAAGTATTGTAAGTTACCGAATCTTAAAAAATGCGGACAGCAATAGCGTGCGAAAGGTAAATCAGGGCGTTCGTTCCCTTGCACATGATTTTCCTGTACCGTTGTACTGATTCAGTCTCAGGTGCAGGTACGTTTTGGCGTGTGACGATTCCCGACTAATACGTGCCATGTCATGCAAAGGCCGTCGCTAATTAGATTGCGCGAAAGGAGAGCCAAGGTAAAATGTCACCATACGGGCCAACCGCCTTGCGTTGGGTGTCAAAGGAGCGGTAACTCGAGTACCTGCGTCCTGACACCCACGGCTGCCACCGTCTCGTCGCGTTCTCGTACGCCACGTGCCCCAAGGGAGAAGCCGGCGTCAAAAGGTCCCCCGGGCACCAGGTCCGCCGCAAGGAAGCGCCATGCGGCTCATGCAACGCCTCATCCAGCGTCTCCAAGCGACGAGCTCGCTATGCACTTTGCTGGAATAGACGCCGGTGTCTTCGCCCAAGCTATTGCCACTTTCAGAGTCCAGTTTCCCGAGTGCGGATTCCTTCATCCTTCCGACCTAGAGCGTGTTTCCGGCGATATACCCGATGACGAAAAACTGAGGCTCATAGCTATTCTTGCTGTCAGCTGTAGATACCTGGGGGAATCGGTCGATGTTCGTCGAGCCGAGCACGCTGCATTGCTGACTCGGGAGCTGCAATGCCGCATCACGGCCCCGCCGAGCCTGGGTCTCATTCAGTGTTTCCTCATCATGGCGATTTATGAATGGGGGGAGGGTATCGGATATAACGCCTGGATGTATTCGGGCATCGCTGCCAGAATAGCACAAGTCTACCGAGCTACCAAGACCGAGATAATCGAGCGAGGCTCGAAAGCGATTTCGAATACCCCCGTCTTGTCCGAGGTAGAGATAAGGACCATGTGGACATACTTCGCGATAGACAAATTGCTGAGCTGTGGCAGGCAGCGTCCGGCGATGATGAAGCCGGAGGATATCGAAGTTCGCATGCCACAGAGCGAGGAAGATTTCGTCTTTGGGTCAGAGCCACCGAGATTGCTTAGCTTCGAAGACCTGGCGAGGGACGCATCTCTTCGTAAACAGATCTCCGGCCCCGGATTCCATTTCTGTGTTCTCGTACGAGGCCTGGACATCTGGCATAAGATGCATAGCTGGATCGTGGATGGCGGCAGAAAGCAACCGCGGATGACGGAGCCTGAGAACTGCCCATGGAACCCAACCTCTGAGTGGGCAAAGTTGAAAACGCAATTGTTGCGCTGGAGAGGAGACCAGGACCCGAAATTAAAGTACCCGGAGACCAAGGTGGCGACTCACGTTCACTTTAGACAAGGGGAGGTTTTTGCCTACATTAACTTGCTTTACTATCTCTGGTGAGATATCCCCCCTATTATCATGTCCGATCCCGAGTGCTGATAGATACGGAAGCGTTGTTTTTATGTGCCGGGAATACATACCGCTTCTGCCTATCGCAGAACGAGAGCCTCGCGGGCCCATTGATCCCCCTTTCTACTCAGAAGAAGCACCTCCCGGATGGTGGCGCCAGAATACTGACGAGCTCTTCGGAGCAGCGGCACAAGTGTCATACATCATGAGAGACCTCAAAAGCCTCAACATCGCCCTGCATACGCCTTTCACGGGCCTCTGTGTCTTCACGGCAGCACTTATGAATGAGTACGCCGTGAACTTCCCTCACATGCATCGCCCCGACGAGCGAGAGCTGCGAAAACAGCTCGCGGCAGAGAATTTAGCCGATCTCGAGAATATCGCCAAGCTGTGGAAGTTGGGAGAGGAGTGGGTGCAGGTCATCGGCGCCGCGCAAAGTCTGTACGACCGCTTGATCAGCAATGCCACGCAGCCTATCAGCCGCTGTCGGCGCGACTACCCCGAGCTGGAGAATTCGGTGCACTACGCGCCCATCGGCGGGCTCTACAGCGACAAACACGATGAACCATACCGGTGCCCCGACACGAGGATGAAGGCTCACGGGGCCTCGCTGGCCTCATCCCGCCGCCGCTTGACGAAAACCACGCAAAGTAGAGAGATCGATCAATCACGAGTTCAACCCTCTGACCAGCCTGCGACAGCGTCAGACCCCTTCGCCGGCTACGACACCGAGATGACTAACTACGACTGGCGACTGTGGTCCTTCTGGGACGATCCTCATCTCCTGTCTTGGGATGCTTCGACCATAGGGATCTAGAAATGCCCGGTGATGCAACCGACTCTTAAGTTATATGTGACATCAAAAAACCCGTCGTTGTCGGTATTGTTACCGAAAAAGGCACCAGACGAGCCTCCTAAGCAGCAAGGTATCAGACCAGAACGTATGTAGTTGAAGATCACCGGCCGATCTCCGAGACTCGAGACCGGAAATACCTCCCAGAGACTAGTCAACAAATGTGTCGATACAACTTGCCTGATTGAGCGTGCAGATTAGGCCGAAGCAGCTACAAATGCACCGAGTGAGCCCCGTGAAGTCCGTTTCGGTAGCTAATCGACGACACGGTTCTCATATAAGAAGCAGGTGGATAGATCTTAGTGGTCGACTTCCTGTCTGTCACAGACACTGCCCCAAGCGGCTACTGGCACCTGATTATGCTATGCGGCTATGAAACTTTTTTTCTAAATCAATTTTTCCAAAGCGCTCAACACTCTGGTGTTGTATATGTTGGAAAGGAATTGATCGAGAAACCTCGTGCGTTTAGTTGTAGTAGCAATAGCAATGGCCATCTTACGATTTCCCATCCTAGTTATATATCGGCAGATTCAAGCGAGCTCTCTCACGGCCTGTGATTCTCCAAGCATCGAGTAGTTAGTCAATCAAATGCGTGTAATAGATCAGATTATGTGTTGACAAGGTAGGCGACAGTGTCACGGCACACCGCCTGATTCACATTATACTAGACATTACACGCAGGTCGCGCGGCATTGAAAACAACGACTGAAGTGTCTCTGTATCGGAAGTAAGCTCACCACCTGGCCGGTCTGAAAGGGCCGTTCCGAGAGGGACAATTTGCTTCAGCCGATCTCTACTACATATGTTCTATCATGACGTTTAGGTACTTGCACATGTTGTTAGCGAATGATAGCACTACCAACGGAAGAGAACAACAAGACAAAAAAGGAAAGAAGAATTTATGAACGGGAAGGGCATAAGGGAATGGGAGTCGAGGATGGTATGCCGCAGGGGCTATTCTCTGCGACGCCATCTGCAACCGGCTCGCTTGTAACCGGAAAGGCATAACCGCCAAAAGGGAGATGCTCATCTGCTACTCAAGTGCTTGCATGGTCCGCTGTGACTATCATACGTTCCGTGCCACTTACCACGCCGGTTGTCTGTTTGCGCGTGCTGTCTCATGAGCCAGCTTCATATACTAAACTACCTACATAACTCGTCTGAAATCTACTTACCGATATGCCATATAAAAAATTGCGATAATCAATGCTAGCAGCCGGCCGAAATCTAGTCAAGCACGGGTGCATGTGTCTGTGCGGTGCTCTAGGTTGTGAGATAGGTAAGAGGTCTGCAGGTTGATCTGGGATGTTGTGACGAGCGGCAACTGATGCACGTTCTGTCGCCGTTGCCTGTCTCCTGTAGTGTATCGACCATCGGCTTCGGATGGAGACCAGCTAAGGGCTGGAGGGCATCAATAGTTCGTTCACTCAACGGCCTGCAATGCAGTTGGGATTGGCTTCATAGTAGGCGCCCAAGCCATAAGTATCACAGCAGCTTGGCTGTCATGAACGAACACATGCTGTGTTCCGGTGCTATAAGCTGCATTGGCAAGGCATTGCGGGTGTGGGGCATCCAGAGCCCATATTTGCAGCAAAGCTTGCCTTTGACGCTCACTGCCCCTCACACTCGAAAACATCCTGTTACCAGAATTGTGTGATCTTCCGGATGAGGTGCCGCTTCGATGGGCTTCGAAGGTGGGGGTGAGAACTTGTTAGTAACCTATATTGGATAAACGACGCTTATATGAAGCGGTGTCATTTCAATATATACTCGCCCGCAAGAGCATCACTAGGACGTGCATATATCATCCCCTATCTTCTAATAACTTACATAATAGGTACAATAAAAAGGTTCGCGACGGCCGTCGCTGTCGATTCCGTCCCCAACGGGTAAAGAGCACGCCACGGGCTACGGCTGAGACAAACCATAGGGTCTAAGGTCTATCTAGTATCTCTAGGGAGTCCTTAATTTAGAAAAGCCGAATGCTACACTACTAAGGAACCACAATATAGCATGCAGCGCAGGCGACTTTATCCAGGCCGTCTGATTCATTGAGTTCGTCTCGGATAGAAGAGCATCTCTTGGGGGGATTGTATCCCATATGCGTGGATCATCCCGATGACCTGGTATTGAGAGATGCCGCGCATGTCGGTGCTTGCGTCATTCTTGCTCTTCTCTTGCGCCTTCTGGCGCGCTGGGACGGCAGTTTTACGCGAAGGTAAATGGGACCTTTGTCTGAACATTGTCTCGGGCAGGTGAGCCAGATATGTTAAAATGTTAACATGTGATGGGTATGTGGGGGTACTTAATATAAGTGGTTGTGACGCAGTAATACCTTGAAGTCGATCATTTGTTACACTGCAGCGTGTTTGTTGCCTGTTACCTCAAAACTGCGCAACATCGGAATAGCTACGAGAAAGAAGGCATAGAAGAACCCAAAGCCAAAAAAAAGGGTTGTAATGTAGTATTAACACTTACCTAGCCCGGCAAGGTCAAGCCTGGATAATTTAGGTTTAGGACCTACCTAAGGTTAGTATACTTTAGCACCCGGAAATCCCCCCTAGTGAGAACGAGCTGAACTCGTGAGGATTTAAAGCTTAATTAGCAAGTAGTCTAGCTTGTCAAGTTCGCCCGGGTTTTTAGTGTAGATCGTCTGATTGGTGTAGATATTCGATATTCCTGCGCGCTATATTCTCATCACAAGACTTTGTCACCAACATACATACCTAGCACCACTGAGGTACCTATATTGATACCAAGTCGTCTACTTCTTTGCTTCATTCTTCTACCTACTGGGCCTGAAGATTTAATAGTGTGCGCATGAGAACTTTCCTTCCCCCGAGTGTGTCATGGTCTGTGCTATGCGTGGCCCGTGGGTGAGGTTCTATGCAATACAGGTGGCGGTGGCGTACGCAAGTCCGGCTTCTTTCACTGCCGGTATGGGGCATGCTATATTGCCCTCGGTAGTGGTATTGGGGAGACGGGGTTTACCTAAGTGCTGACCTGCCGAGGCGCAATCGACAAGTCCAACCTACCACCTCGAGTCCATCCAGCGCAGTGGATCTAGCAAAAGCGAGCGAGCGAGTGGGTGAGTTGTTCGCGGGATTACTAAAGAATGGGTATATGTTAGTCAAGTCAAGAGGGCAGCCTGCATGATAGCTACACCAAGTTCAGAGCAAGATAGACTCAAGCCAAGACATGAAGCAGGGCTCGTAACGTATTCCTTCTCTTTTTTTTTTTCCTGTCCTGGCAATTACTCCTATTCTGACTTCACGTCATGGTATCAGACCTACACTACTTTCTACTAAGCAATTCTATATTATCTGCTCATCATGGATGGAGAGGTTTCCCTTGGATAAACGGAGAAATCTCACCGACCAATGGCAATAATGACACCTCTGCACGCTATGTATATTAGTAAGGAAAGAAAAGATTGTCGCCAAACATACCAGTTCCTCGCAACGCTGCAGAAGAAAACGCCGTGCAAGGCGAGCTAGTGCTCACTATGTAGGCGAGATAGGCCAAACACACAACACAGCACACAACACACACTCACACACTCACGCACATGCGCACGCATATGTGTAGCGTAGGCATACCTAATGCTGTATCGCATCGCTAGTGGGTTTGTAAGTCGTGCCACTCATGTTTGATGCGTGTCTGTTGGAGTGTATATGTGTGTCTGTATATTACACGTACTAGACTCAGACTCCCTAACACCTAACCTATGAGGTATTCGGATGCCCTCCCATGTATCCACCGTATGTGAGAAGGAACCCACCATCCCAACCCCCAAAAAATCCATAGAGTATATCACGGAGTGCTCAGCTCCAGGTGCTGGACGGGGTGAGCGAGGTGTAAATCCTGTTCGTCCGGATATGGGGGGCGCCAGCCACTCACTCGTATTATTATACCTTACTACAGAAGGTATATACGACACAAAACTTCCCAACCTCGTCTTTTGTAAAGGTAAGCTTAAGCTCCTCCTACCCTACTCTCACTTTACCTATTTTCTTACACCCTCCTGCACGCCGCGATTAGGAGAGAGGGAGACAAAAAGAGAAGGATCAGTCCCGTGACGGGTGGATGGATATATACTGTATGGGCAGATAGATGTCGGTGAAGCCTTTTTAGCGCATTTGAGGAGGGGCACTACATGGCAAGGGGAGAGGGAGAGGGGGTCCAAAAAAAAAAACCCCTGCTTTCTTTTCGTTATCGATCTTTTTTCCTCCCACTTTGTTTCGTTTCGTTTCGTATTGTATTGTTCTCTACTGGCGCAAAGCATGCCCACGTGCTCACGCCCGCGCCATTCAACGACGTACCTACCACATACACACACATCCCATTCCCACCCCTCGTAGGAAGATGAAGGTTAAAGAATAAAAAAAGGCTAAATAGATAAATACCATGCAATAAATGATAGAGCTGTAGTCGTTTGGTAAGTTACCCCTAAATGTTGTCCATGGATTTAATCCTCGAAAAGTCAGAACGGGTCGAATATATATACCTAGGTAGGTATGTAGGTACGCTTAATCTGCCTACATGCACATACGGTAGTAGGCGGGTTCAAGGGAAATACTTACACACACATGCATTTCTCTGTGCCTCCTCTCTGTGCGACCAGCTGTACTAGCATAAAACAGGAGAGAGACGGACTTATCTATCTATCACCAGTATCTGCCTAACTAGTTATATGTGGAAAAGAGGAACAATTCCCTACTTATTTGTTAATAGATACCTGACCTACTTTATCCATACAAGACCCAGCACCTGAAACTCTTGTCTGGCCCAAGGCTTTGTGTAAGCGGATGCTGATGCTGCTGCTGCTGTAGTGCTTCGTTTCTCCCGACTTAAGGTTAAGCACATTCCCTCTCCAGCTCCTGCAACCTGCGATTGCTGTATCACCGGTCACTGTGCCACTGGTATCACTTGTACTTGTAGCGTAGCGTAGGTAGTGTAGCGTAAGTGTATCATCTCCAATGCCGCAGAGAACTGTGCCTGTCTTGGCTTAGATACCTAACCTAGTCGATCGCTCGGTGGGGGCAAGTACTTGGTGTAAGTAGGTTAAGTAGGTATCGGCTGCTCGCGTTGGGGGATTCGAACCCCTCGAGAGAGAATCCTTCCGACGTACATAACCTACCGGTAGGTACACCACTTGTACATGGATCTACCTGGGTTAGTAGGCAATGTTAAGCTTAATCCGGATGTACGACCGCCCCCGTGCGACGCCTGATAAGCAACGACAAGACATCAGACGGAAACGCACCAAGTTTTAGAAAGAGGCCGTCTGCCCCCAGTTCGCGGGCGGCATGGATTTCGAAACGAAACAACAATGTTACATGGTCTTTCACCGGACGAATCAGGTTTCAATAGGTAGCAGAGAAATTGTTCTGTTGAGCATGTGAACGTAGACGTGTGTGTGTAAGTGTGTGTGCGTGCATGTGTGTATGAGTTCATGAAAATGCGGAGCTCAATTTCTGTCTTCGCCAAGATGGTGATGACACATATAGTTAGTTAGTTTAGCAACATGCCGATAGGGTACACGATCTTTACTGCAGCGTGTCCATCTCATATCAGAGTACAGATCTCCTCTGCAAGCGCCCAATGAGGGCGCGTAGTGTGCCTCCGCTTGATTCTGCCATCCGGGCCTCTAATAAGTCTTTCTCCCAAATTGGGTCATCAGGTATCAATCAATTGCCGCCCAGATGAAGTGATCCACTCCGAGAAAAAACCCTCCCAATCAACCTGGCCAGTCGGCCACCCAGCCCACCTCATGGGAGAACTTGAGTCCATGATGGTGCTACATGGCACCATGGGAAAAGATAAAAGTAAAAAAAGTAGAGAAATATGCTTGCGCCGGTTCCAAAACGCCCATGTGTATGACATCACTTAGACACCACCCCTCCATGTGTAAACGCCTTATGCCTTGTCGACCTCTTCGAATATTGGATAGAGTAGAGAGAGATGCGTAGTAAGAAGTAGCTGAATATGATGGTAAGTGAGGAGCCAATGTATTATATCTTTATCTTCATGCTTCGCCGACGGTTCATATTCAAACCGCTGAGGATGCCCCGTTTCGTCGTGGGGGGAGTAATTGGCGATGCTGGTAGACTCTGTACTGCCAATGGCTGTACAAAAGTCGATGCAGCGGCCGTAGCGGCAATAGAGTTCCTTCGTGCGGCTTTGAGGACCTGGTTGTAAGTGACAGGTGATTGTACAGTCACTGGTGAAGCGGTATCTAGTTTGTTGATAGACGCCTGAGACTCCTGTGACGTGTTTAAGTTTGTGAGATTGAGGCTGCTCATCGAGGGGCTGTTCTCGGCCGCAGCCTTAAGGTTTGGACGACTTCGCTTCCTCGCCAGACTGATAGTTTTCTGGATTCGTTGGAAAGCTCCAGTCGGCGTCCTCGGCGCCCGTGCATATGATCCGGGTGACGTCTCAAGAATTAAGGCTGATTCACGTCTTGTATATGGGCTGCTGCTGAAGGGATCCTGACTTAAGAAGCTGGGCGATTCCTTAGGTAGGTCGCATCCCGACGCCAAGCTGACTGTCCTTGATAGGTAGTCTGGGCGGCTCTGGAGAGAAGCGGTCCCAAACGATGACGACGAGACCGACCGGCCGAAGAATTCGGACTGTGGTCTTTTGTTGACGGGGGATACGGACCTCCGGCTACTTGCCAGCTCGACCATGCAAGGTTTGCCCACGAATACGACCGAGACGACCCGCGCAGTCACCTCCTGGCTCTTCCTCCTCACGAGCGTATTCTCGGGCTCTTCACTGGAGGATTCATAGTCATCGTCTGAGTATTCGTCGGCCGAGGATGATGCATCTTCCTCGGATGATAGGTATATGTTGTGTGTAGTGTTCAGGGACTTAGTAGCGGATTCAATAGAGTCGAGCCGAAGGCTGTCAAGGAACCGTGATGTCCGGAGGGTGTTTCTCTTGGGTATGGCCGGTGGCTCAATCATGACCTCCTTCGTCTTTACTTCTTTTGCGTTCAGGACTGTTGCCTCTTCTATAAAACACTGCTCATCGTCTGCGTCGACTAGCACCTGGAGGGGGTCTTCCTTTGGGGCGGGCTTCGAGTCGGATCGTGACTGTTCCGCAGGCATATCTGCACGACCCTCCTCGGGAGACACAGGTCCTTCTAACTTGTCGCTCTGCCCTCTGAGAGGGTTCGACTTTTCGACGAGGGGCATGGTAAAAAAAACAAAACCACTGGCTGCTGAGAGACGCTGACTAGGTATCGCCTATCTCGCTAAGAAAAACAATGCACGATCGAACTAACTGTGAAAATGAGACGTGGTAAGCATTCGCGTCGAGGCCAGCTCTGTGTCCTAGAATTGAAGAAACAGGCGCATCGTAGTCGAGGAGAACGACGGCTCTGATGAAGACTCGAAAAAAAGCCTCGACAGATTCTTGAAGGAGAGGGTCAAGAAAAGGGTCAAGAAAAGGGTCAAGAAAGGTTGGGCTATTGGGAGGAGTCCACATACATACTCGGATTGTTCTGGTGGTGGTGGTACTTTCTAGTGGTACCTGTGTACCGTAGCAGTAACAGGGGCTTGGGGGACTTCTCCTTTCCCCCTGAACCTGGAATGATGGGTGTGGATGGGACCCTTGGCACCGTGCTGTGTGGATCGTGCAGTGGATCGTGCAGGGGTTGTTTGCAGGGTTGGTGGAGTGTCTGGGAGTGCGTGCTAGCGCAGGTTCATCTGCTTTTGGGAGAATCCGGAACGGCGAGCACGGTAGCTAAATCGCATCCGATAAATTAGAACACGACGCCAAACCAAGAGAAGAAGGTGCTGGCGCGGGAGAGATTGGTTTAGGCCTCTCGTGGAGGTGTTTCAAAAGCGAGCATGGGAATTTTAGTGTCCAGCGTACCTGCCTCTGTACCTAGGTAGGTACTTTATAGCGGGGCACCTCTACTTGATCCAGTGGACGGTACGTACGAAGTACCTAAGTTACTTACTTTAGAGGTGTCGTACACCAAGTCTGCAACATGTAACCGACTTCTCACGCTGATTTATATAATGTAAAATAGGTAGGTAAGTGTATGATTAAAACAAAAGAGCGCTGGTGACAGGGGAGAACAGCAAAGAGCAGCAGATCGAAGGGCAGATAGAAGAGCAAATAAAAGAGCACAGGTCGGTCTACAAGAGACCTCGAGAAGAGCCGATCGAAGCTTTTAAACACTGAGCTCGAGACACTCCCCGGACCCCTGTCATAGCCACCCTCTTGAGCCGGCAACCCGTATCTATTTCCTGTCACGAACAATGCCTCTCTCCGTGTCCCGAGGGCAGTGTACGCTAGTTTACAATCAAACTACGATCTGCCTTTGTTGAACCGGGTTTTCATTATTTCTCTCCTCTTCTTCCTTTCTGTCACATGGATAACATCCTTTCAATCCCAAGAGTTAGGTACGCTAGCTATTCGAACGAGTTTTAAATTTTCGCCTTCCAACAACGAGCGCTAGCAGCCTCCGCTAGGATCGCTCGCTCATGGGATAGCTCATCCCCGAGATCATGGAGGAAGTATGATGTGCGTGCCGCAAATAGCTCGATGACGTTGAGATGATATATATATCGTAGCCGGACATCTTTAGCACTTGGAAAACAGGTAAACGGCCGGAATGGATGTTATCTAACGACGCGATGCAAAAAAAAGGACCTCAAGGCGATCCTACAAAATATCCGAACTAAGCAGGAAAGGGAGCGAAGCATCATCAATCGGATCATGATAGGTACTTCAGAATAGTTGATAAAAGCCGATGTCGCGCAACCACAGACTGCCTCGGGAGAAGGTCCCTACGCACAATTAATGCGAGGGCTTGGAATCGACGGGTGATGTAACAACCGGCCAATCAAGCGACATTTTTGCCACCGTTCCATAGTGCCTCGATGTGAGAGGGCTCGCCTCGGGTAGCGAATCATCTTTTGTAGATCCGGAGCAAGATATTGCGTAATGCTGATGCCGGGCATGTAGCAGGGTTGCAGACAGACAAAGGGGTTCGTGCTCGCATTGTTGATAGGGATGGACAGAAAGAGGTGTAAAAGCAACAAGTTCGTCGGATTAAAATGGTCAGGTGAGGAGACGTCGGCGGAAAAGGAGTATGAAACCTCCCCGGTGTCGTTGATGGTGGTGATGGCGATTGATTGGACCTCAGCGATCGCCGCCTTTCTTTTTGACTGCTGGTACATTCAACCTAAACCAGTCGTCTCTTACAGTCCAACATAAGCCTTCGTCCACACCACACATCGTCTTTTGTCTGTGTGCAACCCAAGAGGTGAACATCTCCATCTCCGTTGATCGGAGACGCCGAACCCCTGGGCAAAGTCGAGTAGCTGCGACCATTCTCTACAATTACACAATTACTGCACACCATACGTTGACCCAATGAATGCTCCGACAGATATGCCTGACTTCATGGTGGCTGATGGAACATCCGTCTATCGGCCGATAAAATGATAGGTAGAACGCTGCTAACCTTAGATACCTAGACACTTTCCACTGATACCTCAAGCACACAACACTGCACTACAACCCCGCCGTCCGCTTTCCACTCAAGTAGTGTACAAGGTACCATAGGTGCTTTACTTGACAGGTCACCTCCGCAGCTCGTCCCTGCCTGTTTTCTTTTCTTTTTCCGGCCGACTTCTTCAGTGCAATACCCCCAGCCGGAAGCATGTTCGCTGTTCGACGCCACGATTCAGCTCCGCCTAGGTAGTGGAAAAACGGACTTGCATTGCATGGGTTAGTACCTTCTGTATGAGGTGGACACTACAAGCAGGTACCAGGTACGAAGTACCGGCCCCAAACACAATTTGTCCAATAGCAGGGCGTAAAATCTCAATCGCTTTCCGAAAGAGGCTAATATTGTCGCCGTGCAGATCATAGGCCGTTCTATAATTGTACCGCCGATCCGGGGCACTGGACCCCCAAATCACGCCCATATATCATCGCGGTTGCAGTGTTGTGTTTGCCATCAAATTAATCAGTTTTGTCAGGCCGTGCTGATAGCCGGGACGTGATGATGGATGGCACGTTATTAGGCAGGTGCGCTTATGTCATCATCAGCATAGGACATCGGTCTCCATGTATGTGGAACGATCATCGCTGCCCTTTTCGAGACGAAGGTAGGTGTCCCAGCTACGTCGAGCGATCACCGACAAACAACATGACTTCAATCACGCACGCAAGGATTTGAACCATGTGTTAGTTTGCCACTTTAAATCCTATTAAATCCTTATCAACAGCACTGGATCATCAATTTAACAATTCTGGGGGCACAAGTCGCAACTCGATCGTGGGGTTATGGTCACCTGTCCGATGTACCCGGTCCTCTAATTACAATTCCAAGAGCTAGCGAGAGAAGATGCCAAACAGTAGGCATGAAACTCTCATACAAGAACTTGGAAATTGGAGGCGTCGATAAAGGTAGTCCTATTTGTCTACTATAATTAATAGATACATACTTACACTAGTCATGGTCTTACGCCACGGCCCGACCGCGGATGAGCTGAGATCCGGTAAGCGAGACAGTCGCGCGCCAACGAGACTCGGCATGTCGGTCGCGGCTATCTGACGTCGTACGGCATGCTGTAAACAGATAGGGTTGTATACAATGTGTCAAATATTATTCGTACCCGTTCACGGGTTCGGAATGAATCTTTTATAGTTTATTCGCAACATCCACCCCCTGCCTCCCTTCTTCCCTTCCCCTAAGCTGACTATGTAGTCGGCACTGCTGGGGGGGAAAGCCTGGTCATTCTGCACGACGCCGACAATCCGATTCCGCAAAGTATACCCCGGAAGTCCGGCCCCAAGAAAGAACGTGCCACAGCCACTCGAGCCCCGGTGGAATAAATAGAAACACGACTAGCAGCTGAGCATCCAGCTCCAACCGTTGTAGCTCCGGTTGCGGTCTGGCTACGACTCCGATTACGACTCCTCTCGCGATTGGGTTCCATGGAATGCGAAGACAGAAAAATTGACTCGAAAGCCTCATGATGGGCACCCTGGTTATGGCCCCTAGTTATCGGGCCTCTTGCCTCCCTCTGCATTCCTTGCTTCTCCGGTATATACATAGCTACCGTGGGACGAAGGATCCCCCAATCGCCGCTTCGTAGGAATGTATGTATTGCGCCGGATGATGGCATTACGCATCTGCTAGTTCTTACTAGACTCATCGTAGATCATGACAGCTTTGTCCGAAGGCGGGTACAGCAACATTACATACTCTTCGGTGCACCGGGATACACCATGTAGAGAGACAAGAATAGATCGTGTAAAAAAAGGACCCTAGACAGCTACCTACTAGCATCTAGTCCGTGATTCTCGATATATTTTTCTAAGTGGGGAAGATATATACGGGAAAGCTAAAGCCTAAGCTCGAAGTCAACAATACCTAGCTTCTCCCCCCTGCCACGAATATTATGTTTCTCTTAGACATAGCCTCACCCGCCTGCATCCTGCCTTATTTGCTTAGCCTAACCTTCGAGAAAGCCTACGTAGTGCCGCTCCGACTAGGAGATTGATACATCACACTGAACGTTAAGAGGGAAGAGGAAAACGGCAGGCAAAAGGCTTGGGCTGTTGATCAGCATGACGCCAAACGACATTGGACTAAGCAACCAACCAACCAACCAACCTAGATTACTTGTAGTAGGTATTAGCAGTAGTCATATCACCTTTCAACCGGGAGGTGGCGACTTGGACGAGTTAAGGCTCCTCATCCTCCTTCACAGCACGCAGGAATAAAATATTCGGGCGCAGGACATATACCACCAACGGCTTTGCCACCCACACCCGATCGTCCTCTACACTAACGACATCGAAGCACCGATGATGCGGCGCCGCGCATCTAGATGGCGGGATCCACAGCGTCCGTGCCGTCCGGGTTGGAGGATCAACCGTCCGTCATGGAGGCGAAAGTTGCGTGGAATGCAAAATCTTATCGATAGATAGATAGGCGTCCCATCCTCATGTTCCTTCGATCGCCATCTGCGTCGGCTAGGTGAAGATCCAAGTTGGGCCTGTAAGCTGTACCTACCTACCTAGCGATAGACGGTGAAGGAAGGTCTGGCGTACAGTAGGTACAACGTCATGCTCGGCCGGTGATGTCAAAGCCCACTTAGCGTCGTCAAGACGAGGCCCAGCCCGTAGCCACCTACCTACCTACCTCGCTCGCTCGCTCGCTCGCTCAACGACGCAGTTAAACCTGGGCTGCAAGCGACTTGCCCTAACGCCGTGAAAATATGAGCATACCTATTTTGATATCAATTGACCACCCAAGGTACCGCCCATGGTACAGTGAGCGGGGACGCCAAAGCCGCATTCACAGCCACAACTCGCGCTTACACGAGGGCCCGGCATCTCGAACCCCCGAAGTCTAAGCCCCCAAGACACGAACGAATAGATATATATATATAAACATCCGTCAGGTAAGACGACAGAGATGCGTCGAGTCATTTGCGCGATGCTCAAGTGCGCTTACGTTTGAATTCTCAACTCTTCTACTGGGCGGGGATTTATTATTATTATTATTCATGTCTGGTCAATACATCTACCTCGCTCGACCAATTAATCCACCAGGGCGATGATGCCAGGGCATCAGGTTAGTGATGAAAATAGAGATCGGTCGCCGATGGCCCTGTCCTTTTCCGAGCCAAATCACTTGAGTGAGCGGTTGAGCCGCTAGCAGGTACCTAACTGCTATGTGATTCTGAGGGGTATGATTCTCGTAGTGTCTTTACTTTCTCACGAAGAAGACCGTGTGCGCTATTGTCATATTCCCAAATTAAACCGTATCGTATCTGGCCCGCTCAGCCCCCAGAGTGGCGCCATGATTGGGGGGGGGGGGGGGCTATCCGTTTTCTCGTGTTCGATAGTCTCAATTCCAGCGCAACTATGTTGTAATTTAGTCAGTGCCTGCCTACCTACTCGATTTTCCCTGGTTGCTGGGGCGAGCTTATGGATTTCGGCGGCGGCGGACTTTTGGTTGGCATGCGACCATGAATACCTATCTTTATAGTGTTTAGAAGTCACCACCCGACCGAACAGGCGCGAACAAGTATAAAATGACTAATAAGTATATTATACTATTGACGTGACGGTGATGATTTTAACGCCAAAGCAAATCATGGACGGTTGTGGATGGATGTGAAGCTACCTATAGACTTAGGAACTCGCCCAAGGCCTCTAAGTGCGCACGGCAAAGCATTTACGAGACACACGCTGTTCTAAGTAGGTATTCGAGGTGGTCAGATCAAATGTAGCTCCTTAGCATCTGGTCCCAACCTAGCTGAGAGGCGAAGAGGAGTCTGACTGCCTGGTGATCACGGTACGTAAACATCAGCACCATGATCCTAGCAATTGCAAATCTCCAGCTTAGCCCGTAGAGATCAATATAGTTTAGAAAAGTTAAGGATAACGCTTCGCGTTCCGGATTGTAGGTCTGCCGGGCTATCCACGACGACTTCATATTTCGCTTATATCCTCTATACATACATCCTTTTCTAACAACAACAACTCTACAACCGATATGTGAGTCCATTCTTAAAACCAATAGCTTAGTTTCAAAGCCTAGCTATATATAATAATACTAGGCCAATAACCAGCCGTTGTAAAAAGCTATCTTCAAAAATCTTCAATGGCACGGGGAATTCTTGAGCTGCGAGACTATTCGATATTGACGGACTTGCCCTTTTATATGAATAAGATGGACGGGGAACGCCTGGAAAAGCCATCTCTTTCTCCTCATCGCCAGAACGCTATTCAAGGCGGCAAATCTCAAAGTTGAAAAAGAAAACCCCATATGGCATGCGACGTAGAATACCTTCAAAATTACGAAGCGATATAAACATCAAGTCATTCCAATCACTCAAGATTCGCAAGCCGAGTCCGGGTGGCGTGTTTAGAGAAAGTTGGAGATTGGGAAAATCTACAGCGGTGGCAGGTCCTCTCTACATATGGGACACTGCAGTCTAAACCTCATCCAGCCCTCGAGGCACGCGCTGTGGAAGATGTGTCGGCACGGCGTGACCATGTACATCCGCCTCGCGAAGACGCCCGCCACGCCGCCGGCCGTCGGGTCGTCCTCGCCGGCCCTGACCACCGGGACCTCCAGGACTTCTCGGCAGATGGCGCAGTCTATCGCGTGTATGTTTGTCCGCCTCTTGTCCCTGCCGTCGTCTCCGGACTTCGTCCGCTCGAGGACCGGGCTGTTTGGCGCGGACACCAGGCCGATGGGAAGACCGCCCGCCTCGATGTTGTCCTCCTTTAGAACTGGGTGATACTCCCATGCCTCTGGCATCCAGCCACTCGGTAGCCCAAATCGGGGCCCAAGAACCGACTGCCCTACAAGAATCCATATCTGTATCCAGACCCAGCCTACGAGAACAGTGAATGCAGTCCAGTCTGACTGTGCGAATGCAAAATTGTTAGGCCATATGTAAAAATAGGCAATGGGAAGCAGCCGTAGAATAGACTGCCCCACGACAAACTGCCAAGAAAGCGCCCGCCGGCAATTACGGTAGACATTACGATATATCTGTGGTGTCCACATTGAGAGATAGACGAATGCAACAAAGTTAAAATATGATGCCCGTATAGAAGGCCGCCAAGTAACGGCAGCAAGGCTGAGAAAAAGGACGCTTATGCCAACGAGAACGAACCGGCCAAAAACGGTACTGATAGGCGTCCCATTGTTCTGCGAAATCGCCGCTGGCGGACCAGCTGTGACGGGGGGAGGCAGTGTGGCATTATTTGTGCTAGCACTGTTGACTTCGGCGATTTCAGCATCAATGTCTTGATCGGAAGGTATGATTATGGGAGGAGATGCTGCCTGTCCTGTATCGGTAGGCGCACCAGCTGTTGTTGTGGCTTGGCGGTCTGAAGGAAGCGGCTGCGGTCTCGTCGCGCTAGCAGCGGGAGGATTTTGTCTTTCTCTTCCACGCTCCTGCCGTCGCCATTCGGGTTCCTGAATCTTGTAGATTTCGGAGAGAAAGAAGATGCCTAGAGTCATGGAGAGGAAGGAGACACAGGTCACAACCAGAGTCGGTAGTAATGTGTTTGAAGCTGACAAGCTCCACGCGGCGGAGCCGGCGAAAATGATGCCGTCGGCAAGCAGCATCACGGCGCCGGTGTAGAAACTGACGCGACCTAAGGTGGAAGGAGTCGACGTCTCTCTCATCTGAAACTTGAGTAACTGAACTTGTCCAAATATCACAAAGGCGAGCCCAAGAAGCCAGGTGCTGACATTATGCAAGAAGACCTCTTGCTTCACACCAAGCAGGTGTTTTCCATCTGCAGGGATGTGTGCGGGAGGTCCCTTGCTCTCGAGGAAAAAAGCACAATCGGGAGAATAAAGGATAGCTGACATCTGTAGCTGTGGGGTTGACCTATAGGGCGTTCCCCGAGGGAAGCGTAGCTCATCTTCGATATCGTGAATTGCCTTGATAATGTTTTCTGGCCCGGTGAGGCTGGGCTGAACTTGGAGTATATCGCGATCTAAGGGGTGGATCTGAATGTAAAGCAGATACTCGCAGTGTGGCGCTGGATTCCACACTTCGGCCGGGGCATCAATGGTAGATGCCCAAGGATCGGACTGATCGGTCAAGGCCCGCTTTTCCTTCCTATCCAACGTATTACCTAGGGTTCTGTTCAAGAGCGCTTGGCTTGACTCGAAGAAATCCGGCCTCGTGGTGAGATGAGGAAGACCGAAGATGCCGGCGAACTTGTCACTCGTGGTGGTGAAAAGCATCACCCCTTCCTTGGGCCAGTGGACGCCGTGCAGTCGCATCTCCCAGCTGCTGCCGGTTCCGTCGGGATCATCGATGTTCACCGTGGTAGAGACGTGGCGGGCTCGGATTTCATCCTCGTGGAAGATCCTCGGATCCAGCCGTTCCGGTTCTGTCGCCCCATCCTGGGGGTCGTTGATGCGCACCAGTATCTTGCCCTCGCGGCCGGTAGCATTCCTGCTCCATTCCGAGCTGATGCCGTTCCAGGCGACGTCGGGGCTCATGTGGGTGAGGTTGTAGCTCGAATGCGTCCTCGTGACAGATGCGTTGGAGCGCACCCACGAGCCCCGAACCACCCCGGTGGCGTTCTGCCAGACGGGCTCCTGGGACTCGGGGATGCCCACGGCGTTCTGGCTCCATTCCTCGCACCGACTCTTGAAGCGGGCGAGATCGTCCCATGCGAAGTTGTCTTCCTCGCGGAAGCCGGTCAAGTTCAGGTAGCTGGGCTCGGTCTCGGGCGGATCACCGGGGAGGCGGGGCGCAAAGTCGCCCCATGCGGTGCTGTTCAGGACGGCACGGGCTGCGCGTTGGTGTGCGATGCGGTTGCTGACCTGGGCCGGGCCGGCGATGAGTCCGGAGCCAGAGTCGGGGCTGGAGGCGAGCCAGAAAAGGATGAAGATCAGGAGGAAGACGCGTGCGTTATCCTGAGCTTGCGGCATGACAATTTCAGAGTTTCCATCATGTCACTGCGCCGGCATGACGGGTTGAGTTGATGCGAGGGCCGAAGTATGCGAGCCCCCGGACCGGTATAAGGTTAAGATCAAGGGTGAGGAAGAAGGGATTAGTAGAGGGAGCGAGGGCGAGAGTTGTTCCTGGCGGCGAGGCAAGATGATGTGCTGTGGTATCTATGCAGGAGCATTCTGCAGATAGGGCCCTACAAAGAGGTATATCTCTTAGGAGGTACACTAAGGACCTGGAGCTCCACACTGACGGTCACGGTAATATGGAAGCCTGCTGCAGTGCACCTGAGCTAACATTTCCACTTAACCGGGATAGGTATAGGTACCCATAGATAGCTTGTAAGTTGTATCTACTTCTTGCTTTGTACTTATACGAAGTACATACTGTAGACTTGTTTCCCTGCCTTACTGATCCAAAGTCCGGCGCAATCAACAGCGAAGCAACGAAACAGCAACACCAACGCACCCATCTCGTCATTTCGCAGCATAGAACAAACATGTCGTCCAAGAAGCAAGAAGACAACACGACCAGCGAGTCCGGCAAGGTAAATCCCAGTTCGCCCCAGCCACCCGTTCACCCGTTCACCCGCAACCCGATATGGCAGCTGACGAAGAGTAGAGCTCGGACGAATTGACTGCCGTCGTCGAGGAGCTGCTGAACTCCCTGTCCAACAAGTTCACGACCGTGTCGGGCGAGATATTCTCAAAGAGTGCGTGCGACGTATACATACATACATACATACATACATACATACATACATACATACATTTCACCTTCACACAAAAGACCCGAACCCCCCATGGATGATGAAGCAGTACGGGACTAACACCCAGCCGCCCACAGTGGACGAGATGGCGCGACGTCTAGACAGTCTCGAGGCCGCCCTCCGAGCCAACGAGGAGAAGCCCCCCGGGTCGCCGTCAAAAGCATGATCACATTCACACATAGACACACACTAGACTGGAGATATATCATGGCGTTATTCATATTATGACTAGGATATGGCGTTCTAGGAGGCAGGGGGTTTTTTTTTATAGGAAGAACAAGAGGTAGACGAATGGCATCCCTACACATTCTGATGCCTATGCGCCTTTACTCCACATAGCAGACTCAGACTCAGACTCAATCTGGCGTTTCCTTTGCGCAACTCTTCGCGCTCACCGTTTAGCTACTCTAAAGCTCTTCCTTGCCGACGACCTTCTCGACGACCTGGTCGATGTACTTCTTCAGGATGTTGGACTTGCTCTGAAGCTCGTCCAGCTTAGAGGGAGCCAGGCCGCCCTTCTTGATGATCTTGTCCAGGCGCGCCGACTCCTTAGCTACCCAGCCTTCGTTTTTGGCAAGCTTGTCGAACACCTTGATGTAGTACTCGGCATACTTGTACTGCGCGTCACTGCCAAAGCTCTTAGCCGCCTTCTTCGCCTCGGCTGCCAGATCAGCCAGCTTGTCTGTGCCCGCCGAGTACTTGAGGGCGATGTGGTTGAGGATGTCGATGGTGCCGGCCGTCGCGTCGAGGCCGCCGCCGGGGACACGGTGGGTGCCAGCCTTCGAGTTGAGGAACTCGAGCAGTTCGACCTCGCTTCGGCCGCCGTCGTAGCTCTCGGCTTCGGTAGAGCCCTTCGGGAAGAACTTGATGGTGGGATATGACGTGACCCCGTTCTCCTTCGCTGTGGCCTTGCTGTTTTCTGCCTCGGCGTCGACCTTGGCGATGACGACGCTGGGCTCGCTGATGAAGTCGTCGGCGACCGTCTCCCAAGTCGGGGCCAGGTTCTTGCAGTCTAGATCGGGATTAGCGAATCCTTCCGACGCATGTTGCCGTCCTCACGAGGACAGGGCATCACCTACGTCCACACCACGGTGCCGTGAATGCAACCAATACGTTCTTATCTCCGCCGATCGTCTTCTTGAACGTGGCATCTGTCAACATCTCTACCTGACTGGGCGCCTGCAGGACCTTCTTGGCCTTCGCGCCGGTCTTCTCGACGATAAACTTGGTCAAACTCTCCAGATCCCTGCCGCCGTTGTACTCCTGTGGCTTATCGCTCTTGCCGTCGAACCATTTTAACGTAGGGAAGCCCTGAATACCGAACCTCTTTCCCAGGGACTTCTCGGCGTCGGCATCGACCTTGGCAATCTGGACGTCTTTGGACGAGGCGTAGGCCTGGGCCAGTTCCTCGTAAACGGGGGCGAGATTCTTGCAGTGCCCGCACCAGGGGGCGAAGAATTCGACGAGCGTGGGCTTGCCGGACTTGAGGACGACGTCGTCGAAGTTCTTGGGGATCAGGTCGAGGACTGCGGATTTGGCCGCGACCACGGCGGTCAGACCGGCGAGCACGAAGCTCTTGAGCAAAACCATTGTCACTCGGGATCACGACTAGAATGGTAGATTGTGATAAAAATGGTAGATGGAAATGTGGCTACGGCCGTGTAAGTCAATACTGGGCCGAGAAAATAGGCGGATGAAATCGATTCAGCCGCTGGTCGTTGACAAGAAGACGCTTTGAAATCAAGGCCAAAGAAGCCACATGTGCCGTTGTGCGTCACTACCCAGACCGTAGCTTGAGCGGCAGGGATCTAGCAGGTACTGTACCTTATGTAGGTCCTACCTACCTGCTACCTTACATGTAGCATACTCTTATCTCTACCCCAAGTTCCTACATGTCTTCGGTATCTGATCTCCTATCGATAGTAAAGGTAGGTACCTATACCTAGGGCTATAAAATTAGTTAGTTAGTTTAGTTAACAGCTTAACTAAAACTAACTAAAAAAAATCCTAACTAATACTAACTAACTAAAAAAGATTTTAACTAAAACTAAATTAATTAAACTAATTAATTAGTTAGCCTTATTTTTAATAGTAGGTATTTTAAATTTTTTAAAAATAAAAATATAATAAAAAATTAAGTTTTTAAGAAAAATAATTGAAAAAATAACCGGAAAAATACTAGGAAAATATTAGAAAAATTAAGTATTTTTTTTAAATTTTTTCTATATTTTTTCTAAATTTTTCCAGTAGTTTTTGCGGTAGTTTTTCCAGTTATTTTTCAAAAATAACTTTAGTAAGAAGTACTAGGGGTAGTGCTGTAATTAAGTCTGAATACGAAGATGTAGATTCAATGGAGGATGCCTAGAAGGCTTCCTCCATGTGTGGAGACCTAAGGTCTCCTTATCTAATCTATAGAGTGGGACCCTTATCAGTGGTCCCCCTATCTATCCGTATCAAACTTATTTTTTATTATATTTTTATTTTTTAAAAATCTAAAATACCCGCTATTAAAAGCGGGGCTGGCTAATTAGTTAGTTTAGTTTAGTTAGTTAGTTTTTTAGTTTATTTTTTTTGGTTAGTTTAGTTAGAAACCTGACTAAAACTAAGACTAACTAAACTAACTAAGACTAACTAATTAGTCATTGGACTAATTTTACAACCCTGCCTATACCAATCAACGTAGGTACATGTAGTCTGGAAGCCCGGAAATTATCCTTGCCTAATGCTATTTACACTGTAGTGCCTATCTCGTACCTTGCTTTATATGTGCAGAAGCAACTTGAACCTTCATAGTTCTGTTTAGTAACTTTCTACTTATATATTTCCTGTATGATTCGCGAGCAATCATTCAAACAAAGATCGAGTTATGTATTGTGCTAACGAAACCATCCCCTGATAGGTTTATAGGCGAGGAAGAGGAGGAGGAAAGGAGAAGGATATATGTAAATCCAATAGTTCAACTTGACAGATCGATCATTGTGCGTAAATTTCTCTCTCATTTGGTTCTATTCATTCATGATGTACACTATAGTTCTCAGACGACAAGAAGTCGAGAGTAGAGGGGAGATGAAGCGAGCCTTGCGTAGAGGTAGAAGGTGTAAATGGCCCCCAGGAATATCGTCTTGTTGTACAGATTGGCTTCCCCTTTTTCAATATGCACAAATTGGCGTTCACTAACTCCTTGTTTTTCCCCCCTACGCCGCCCCATGGTAACAAAACCAGAAGAAGGCCGCCAGCTCGTTCGGAACCCTTGTATAGATAGATGTAATAATTCATGTTCAGACAGTCGTCAGACTCTTCACCCTAGAATGCGAGTAATGATGCCAGTGGCGACGGTTCGACCGCCCTCGCGGACGTTGACACGCTGACCGGCCTCGATGGCAATGGGCGAGTGCAGCTCGGCCACCATTTCGACGTTGTCGCCGGGCATGACCATGCGCGACGCCTTGTCCTCGACGTCGTCGGGGAAGAAGAGGGCGCATGATTCATCGGCAGTACGCAGGTACATCTGGGGTCGGTAGTTCTCCCCAAAGCCCGTGTGGCGGCCGCCTTCCTCCTTGCTCAGGACATACATGGAGATCATGAATTTCTTGTGGGCTGTGACGGTGCCGGGCTTCACGATGACCATGCCACGCCTGACATCTTCGCGGCGAATGCCACGTAGGAGCAGACCCGAGTTGTCGCCGGCGCGAGACTCATCGCACGACTTCTTGAAAGTCTCGATATCAGTGACCTTGGTCCTGATAACTTCCGTGCCCTTGCCGATTAACTCGACCTCGGAATCCTTCTTCAGGGTACCACGTTCGACACGGCCAGAGGCGACAGTTCCACGGCCAGAGATGGAGAAGACATCTTCGACGGACATCAAGAACGGCTTCTCGAGGTCACGCTGGGGGGTGGGAATCCACTCATCAACAGCTGCCATCAGCTCATCGATCTTCTGCACGCCAATGTCATCCCGCTTGCCTTCGAGGGCCATGAGGGCGGAGCCCATGATGACGGGCGTCTCGTCGCCCTCGAAGCCGTAGTGCGTGAGGAGCTCACGCATCTCCATCTCGACGAGCTCCAACATCTCCGGGTCGTCGATGGCGTCCACCTTGTTGACGAAGACGACAATCTTCTGGACACCGACCTGGCGGGCAAGCAGCAGATGCTCTCGGGTCTGGGGCATCTGGCCGTCGGAGGCAGCAACGACAATGATGGCGCCGTCCATGTTGGCGGCACCGGTGATCATGTTCTTGATGTAATCGGCGTGACCGGGGCAGTCGACGTGTGAGTAGTGGCGGTTGTCGGTGGAGTATTCGATGTGTGCCGTCGCGATTGTGATACCACGCTTCCGCTCCTCGGGGGCCTTGTCAATTGCGCTATAATCTAAGAAGTTGGCCAGGCCCCTGTCGGCGAGTCTCTTGGTGATGGCGGCGGAGAGGGTTGTCTATATGGCACGCACTCGAGAGGTTAGCTCCGGTACGACAGCAGACATTCCGGGACCAGACCGGGGAGCAAGCCCTGCGAATGCGTCCGTACCTTGCCGTGATCGACGTGACCAATCGTGCCGATATTGACGTGCGGCTTTGTCCTCTCGAAGACGGCGTAGGACCGTGCCAGAGGAAGCCGGCCAGCATAGTCTAACGGGTTGGCGGCGCTACCGGATCTCAGGCAACGGCGCGAGGCGCGCAGGAAGGGCGCAATCGTCCTTAGAGCAGCAGGCATCTTGATTAGAAAGCTGTGCAAGGTGAAGGGGCAACGACAGGAACAGAGCGAGTGGGCTAAGTCCGAGAGAGGTGAGAGATGCGGCGGTATTGATTAAATTCTCTTATCGCATGCACTCTCGCCAGTTCGTCAAGAGCTCCTGACAGCTGCGGCGCGGGGCGGGGGGCGGGGGCGGGCGGCGGGGCGGGGGCCGCCCGCCGCGCGCGCCGCAGCCCAGCAGGCGCCGCCGCCGGCGGCCCCCGCGGCCGCGCGTCGAG